>JAQFVV010013257.1:0-182147 GCA_028023455.1 Epiperipatus broadwayi
TACAATATATATATATATATATATATATTAATTATGTGACATAATTCACAATTACATCCCACACACCCTTGATATTAAAAGAACTCTTAAACAAGTTAATTGCTTCATAATCATAAATTTTTATTAAAAAAAATTTAATTTTTCTTTTTATTCCATTTGTTTCAAAGAAGACAACTCATCAAATTTAATGGTATAACCTATATCTCTTTCATGGATATATAAAGCAAAGTTAAGATACATTTTTGAGTCAAAAGTACCAATTATGCATAACATGGCAAGTTGTAAATATGTTTTATCTTGTAATAAAAAATCACATTGTTATAAAAGTGAAAAGTCACAAAATATTGAAATATTTACAAAAAAAGTTGCTTGAAGTTGTTTATAATGTTAAATGCATTTGTTACACTTCAATTTACAAAGGAATATACTTTAAAGGAGGTGAAAGTTAAAGATAAAAATGGGGTTCATGCAAAATTTTTTGAAAAAATATATAAGGATTTGTATGTTTATATTGGACTATTTCCACCACCTAATATGAGTATTGAATGTCTTTAGAAAAATTTAATTTTATTTAAATATTCCAAATAAATTCAACTGTTAGTAAAAGGACATCAAATAGGTTAGTATGTGCACAATGTTTTGAGAGGTATTATTTCCCCCTCTCCTTCAGGTGTTGCTGGCCTGATCAGTGACAGAAGAGGGGAGAATAATACTTTTTGAAACATTGTGCATATACTAACCTGTTAGATGTGCTACTATCAACAGTTGAATGTATTTGGAATATTTAAATAAAGTTATTTTTTTTCTAAAGACATCCAATACTCATATTAGATGATGGAAATAGCCCAATAGAAAAATGCAACTAGAACACCATCATCACAAACCTTCAGGAAAACACTATATAAGGATTTAATTAATGTTTCATTTTATATTCCATATAATGTTAATAGATTGGTGTATAATTCTTAAAATTTCATACCTTTCAAATAAAAAAATAATGTAATTTTTTCAAGTTTTATGTGGATGCATGATTTCATATGTAGGTGAATCAAGACATAGTCTGAAGAAAATATTAAAAGAGCATCAATTATTATATAAGGGTATAAAAAACAAAAGTAATAATGATTTCTGTTTTTTTTATCATAAAAAGTATGTAAGTTTATCTTTAATTTTGGTATGGAAAATGTTTAAGAATCTTCATGAAAGGAGTCCACAATTAATCAACAATCTGCTAATGTTAAAATTCAGGACTTGAGACATTTACTTTCTTTATATTTGAATTGAAATAACAGTACCAAAATGATAAATTGATTAACTGAAAGTATTTATGTGGATTATAATACTTTTTAAAATATATTATTACCATTATATTCAATGTTATTTTTTATTACAATATTTATTACATAATGGACATTATATTATATAGGTATGAGAATATTTAATGTGTGGAGTTATCCATTTATAATTACTTAATTAGAAAGCATTTTATCTAGAGCGGTAGTTAATAAAAGCCAACTGTCCCAGGCCAAGAGCTAAAGTAAAACTGTCAGGCTGATTGCATTTAAAAGAAGGATTTTTTTTTAATATGATGTCTGACAGTTTTACTTTAATTCTTGGTCTAAATCAGGCTTTCATTGGGTATTGTTAAGTAATTATAAATGGATAATTCCACATTAAATATTTCCATCTAAAAGATCTATTAAAATATTAAGTAACAAACTCTTGGCATGCCATTATTATGAGGTTGTTAAATTGAAAATGTTTTAATTAATGGGGAAATAATAGATTTAATTTGCCCACATGTGCTTTTAATGTCAAATATTAATTTATTTAAAAGTTTAAAATGGTGATAAAATAGTTTTCAAACATTATTTTTTAATAATAATGTGAATATTATTTTAATGAGTTGTAAATATTTGTAAGAGAGAAAAATATAAAATCAAATAAACAATTTCTTTCATTCTCTCTTTTTTAATCCTCTCTTTAGTAATTTTAATTACTTACCAGTTTTAACTTTTTTTTGTTTTTGTTTATAAAAGTTCTAAAGTAAATAAGTACAGTTTTAACTTTATCTTTTAAAATATAATAAATAGAGAGATAAATAAATAAAGTTTTAAAAGAAAATAAAAAATTCTAAGATTTTAACATTTCTTAATTTTTGTTTTAATTGATTAAAGTTATTTTTTTTCTCTTTATCTCTCTTCAAGACAATAATTAGTGATTATAAAATCAAAATAAGTGAAGGGTTAATTTATTTTTTGGATAAGAGAAATAGAAATTTAGGGAATTTTTTTTATTTGTTTTACAAATAAAATAAAAGGGAAATAACTGAACAATCTTTTTTTGTAAAAATAGACTTAATTATTCAATCTTTAATTTCATCATATAAGAGACAAGATTGTGATTGGTTGGAGACCAAATGTTCTAAAAATAACATAGTGGAGTAAGTAAATCAGTAACACTGAGTGTATTATAAAGAGAAGTCAGCCTTAATCAAGATATTGAAAATGATAGCTGAAGAAACTTGATCCAGCTGATGAGGAGAGCAGAATCAGTCATTCTTGACTTAGTTATTGAGAAGAGCAGTAGCAGTGCTTCTTATCCAGATATTAATCAGATGCAGAAGTTCAGCTGCTTAGAATTATTTTCTAAAATGAAAAACAAACATGTGCTAAGTTTAGCAAAAAGCCAAACTTTATCTACCTCCATATAGCTAGTTTATTAGAAGAATGTAAAGGAGAAAAATACCTCTACCTATAACAAACTTTGTTTTCTCCAAGAGTATGAATCTGACCTGGAAAATTATTTAAAGAAAAAAATGGATAAATTATTTCTGTGTGTTAATCTGAAAATATTTTTTTGCAAAGTAGAGACAATTTGACTGTGTACATTAGCATGGAATGGATAAACCTTCAAGAAAAAAAACTATACAAAAACTAAATAACAATTAATAAAGAAAAACTGAAAAGAAAAACAAAACCAGGATAAATTTATAAATAAAAATTTTATAGAAGTAATAATTGATATTAACATTTTCTTGTAAAACATGTTTTTTTTATTTGATTTTTTCCCCTTCAAAATTATAAAAAAGATTTTTAGGTTTAGTGAATTTAACATTTTCTTTTGAAACATGTTTTTAATTCATTTGATTACCCCTCCAAAATTATACAAGGGATTAAGTTAATTTAACATTTTCTTATCTCTGATTGTGAAAAAGTTGTTTTCCAACTTTGTTATTTAAAAAAAAAACTTAGTGAAAGCATAAGTTAATTAACTTAAGAAATAAATATTAATTGGTTAATCACTTTTGCTAAATGCAATTTTATTTTGACGAAAATGTATAAATTTGAATTATCATATCCTGTCATGATTACCTATTTATTTTATACATATATGTTTTATTTTTAAAAATAGAAGTTTATAAATACTAGAGTTAGATCAACAAAGGAAATTATGGCATTCTGGTAGTTATGCCTTTTCAATATGACTGCTAATACATCACAATCAATTATGTATTAGAATATATTGCAATATTGTAAATATTTTAAGATATAATTTGACAGATTTATCAGATAATGACATTTATTTGTTTGGGTTTTTTAAAAAAATGCACTAAAATGATTTTGTTGGCTGTAGAAAATAATCTGCTCCTCCCAATGACAGACTGGTCAAACAGTTCTTTGTCTTTTTAATAATTTTAATTTTCAATATTACAAAGTTCAAATATAATGTTTTAGAATTTATTTCATTTGTAAATGTTTATTACTATAAAATCAAGTTCAATTTATTGTATTCTAATATAGAATAGTGAGCTAATATTAAAATCAAAAGTTGAAACATTATAAATCTCTTACCAACAATAAATCTGTCACAATGTCAAAGAAGTAAAATCATCATAAAAAAACTCCCAGAAATGAATATTCTTTGGGAAGGTCTTGATTGCTCACCTTCCATATACATTTTGGCATAGTGATAGAATGATGGATTCCAAACTAAACTTTCATGGATTGATTCTTGATAGAGTAGCATAAATAAATAAAGTGGGCCATGGCCCAGTGCCAGTCCATGGAAGTTTTCTGCTGGGTCACACTAGACTGGCAAGAAAGCCTTCTGGCATCCATTGATTACTCTAGCTTGCTGTGTGTGGCAATATATATATATATATAGTGAGTTTTGCCTGTTTTAAGAAAGTTAGTAATAACAAAATAATAAGATTTTAAACTTTTAATTAATATAAACAGTTTTTATTTATTTTTTCATCGCATTTTTACCCTGTTAAAAAATAAGAAACAGAACAAAAACGAAATCTAATCAATAATACATAAATTAATTTGTTTTTCTATTTATCACAGATGTTTATGGAGAGATAGAATTAAATTTATTATTTTTCTAAAAAAATTCAAAATTAAAAAAAAAAAAGGTTTTTTATTATACAAACTCCAGTTGTCTTTTGATAGCCAATCATGGTCGCTTGTTGGCATTGTTTATGTGTTAAAACAAGATCAAAACTTTTGACTTTTTCAAGTTTCGTTTTTTTTTTTGTTTGTTTAAAAATACACCCACTTTTTTTTTTGGCCTATAAGGTGATATTTTTTGGTTTTATTTGTATACTGCTAATATACTAAAACTTTTATTTTTAAAACCAATTTCTGTTAACCTTTTTTTAAAAATAAAAACAAACAAAAAATAACTTTGCGATTTTTTTTGGCTTTATTTCTATTACGCGGTATCTATTTTACCATTTTTTTAAAAAAACTTTTCCTATTAATTACATTTTTTGATCCTTTCAACATACCAGCACAAAAAAAATTACAATAACATCAAAACTTCAGGCTTTTACATGTTTTGTTTTAATTTTTCAGATTTAAAATACAGCGAATTTTTTTTTTGCCTGTACAGTGATTAATTGCGTGATTCCTATTTTGCCCTTACTACTATCAAAAGACAACCTCCATATATATATAACCATCTTGTATATTTAACATTAAATACAGATATTACATTTATCATAATCATTGCCATGTAATTACACTAGCTATGACATTTCCCAACATTCAGGTGAATAACATTTTATTCTTGAATGTTTTAACAATGAAATAATAAACATAGAAATGCAAGCACATTAATGAGAATGATTGGTATTGTACTGTTTTCTGTGTTCAGCATGTGAAGGTAAGCAACACCATTACCATACACAATAACTAGTGGGCTGTTTTGGTCAGTTGTAACAGTTATGCTTATCTAAGGCTAAGCAGGTTATATCTTTACTAAAATTTATCTGTAAACTTCTGCTGGTCTGCGAAATCTTATCCTTATTTTTGTTGGGCCGCAGGTGCGAAAAGGTTGAAGACCACTGATTTAGATTAATTAAATGGTACTAATAAATGCTCAGGCAACCACTAGAGTTATTCAAACATCATATAACCTAATCATATAACCAACTTTACATTTTACTCTTCAATCATTAACTAAACAATTTTAAGAATTCTGCAAACAAGCTAAATATTCATTTAGCAACCATTAATTGGATAGCTTGATGGCCTGCCAAAAAAATAGTTATTAGTGAAAAAAGTCCCAATTTTTTTGGAACATGAAAAAATTAAGTACTTTACCTGAATTTGAATTATAACATATACAAAAGTGTGTAATTAATATAACATTGTAATATTAAGCATAAATTAATTAATTGCATAGAACCAGCTTTCAGCAAAACACTGTCAGGATCGTAGTACTGAAATTGATTATGGAAGTGTTTTGCTGAAAGCTGGCTCAGTGTAAGTTAATTAGTTTATTATTTAGACCTTTTCATCTGAACTTGAAGTTAACAAATGCTTTAGAATTACATAGTTTTATGAAAACAGTTAATACATTGAGAGTTACATTGTAATATTACTATAGCTAAATTATTTTAGCATATACAATGTGCACCAGGGAAAATGTGACTTGCGACTGATTCTTTGCCTAAGCTGTCTGAAGCACTATTTCAGAATTAATGCATGTATTACATAGCAACATAGCTTAGCTATTCACCACAAAACATTAAAGTACTAGCATATCTGCATTATGACTGAAGTCATAAAATGTAACAGTGTGTTTGTTACCTTAATCCACAATAGACTAAATTGTTAACAATACTGACACATTTGAAGTAATTCAAAGGATGTATGGCAGTAAAGACATGAGCATATATAAATGTTTTCAAGTGGGGCTTAAGATTCATGATGGGGAATGCACTGAAAATGATATACAAATGTATAAAATACACGGTTTCATTTCATGCCATAAGTCATAATTTAGACATACTAGAGCCTTACAATTCTTTTTATGAGTAGTTGAACTATGTCACATAGAGATGGCGCTTCATACAATTTGGAAAGAGAATCTGTCACCTTTCCACTGGAATATACTATGAATCTTTCTATGGTGGATTGCTCTGACTCATGGTTTATCTTAAATATATAAACAATTATAGAAGAATACAATAATACCATATACATACACACATGAAAACAAGTAGCAAGGGCAATTATTTACGAATGTTAATGATATATACATTAGATGGGATCACGTATAAAAATATGATAGCATGTGCATGTATGTTTTTTTTTATTCAATTCAAACTGAAAAAAATACTAACAATTAAATAAAATGTTATAAATACAATAACAAAAGACGAAATGTAGTAATAAAATCCCAAAAGAATTTGTGCCATTTTACAGTATAAAAAATTTATAGTAATAAAAATAAAAATAATCTTAGCAAAGATAAGTAAAACAATTTTAAAGGCAATTAACATACAAAACAAGATGTTAAACAACAAAACAAAATTAAAATTATCAAATAGTAAACAAAAAATTAAGCAGATAAAAAATAATTAGTTGAAATGTTGAAAAAATGTATTATAGAACTGTATATATACTTATCAAACTAGCTGAAATCTTAAAAAAATATTGTAATTTACAGTGTAACTACTATTAACCAATCATATTGCTTGAATAAAACATTTAAATTTAGGGGTTGCCAATCATTTGTTGTAAACCAATTTGTTTCAAAAGAGAAATGTTAGAACCAATCTTCATCTTCTTCAAATTCTTGCTTTGGCAGTGTCTTTATTTTATCATATTTTAAACTATTATTAATATCTGTTTCTCTGATCCATAATCTCTCTTTTTTATCTCATATCAACAAATCTTATTTCATTTATGGCATCTTATATATGTCCTTTTTTACAATTTTTGGGGATTTAAGACTTCAACTGTTCATTTATTATTATTATATATTTGCTGACTATTCATACAAAATATGACAATTTAATTTCCAGGATTCACATTTACAAAATGTACATGTGGAATTGTACACTAGTGGCTACTGTTGTCTTCAAAGTAGTCCCCTTGTCCATTTATACACTGATTGAAATGACACCCCCAATTCTGGAAGCATACCTGGAACTCATTTTCATGAATGTAGTTGGGCAGTTGTCTCATATTCTGTTAGATATCAGTTATAGTAGACAATCTTCATCCTTTCAGTGCAGTTTTTAATTTTGGAAATAATCAAAAAATCACAGGAAACTAAATCAGGTGACTATGCATGATGGTGTAATTGTGTAACTGATGTTTTGTTCAAAAAGTCTCTCACAATAAAAAAACTCTGACTTGATGCATTGTCATGGTGAATGATCCACTTGTCAGGCCACAATTCAGGTCTTTTTCTTTGAATAGAATCTCATTAATATCTTAAGTATTTTCAAATAACATTGTTGGTAGATTGTTTGTGTCAATCCAATAATTTCTTGATGGACTATTGTCTTGTGGTCAAGGAAATGCACCAGTGTGGTTTCAAACTCTGAGCATGACAAGCATGATTTTTTAGGGTGCAGTGAATCTGGGTTCCATTGCATGCTCTGAAATTTTGTTTCTGGGTCATACTGGAAGTGCCAAATTTGACTGTAATTACTCTCAGAAACAGATATGTAATTGAAGAAAGTTCATTTATAATATCAAAATGATTCTGTTTCTGTTCATCCATCAAGATCCAAGGTACAAACCTCGCAGGAATCTTTCTCATGCCAATTCTTCACTTAAAATTAGTCTAACTGTTTATCAATTAATCAGCAATTCTTCAGCTATCAATCTCACACTTAATCATCTATTGGACTATATTACATCTTGCACTTTGTTAATATTAATGTCAGTCATTGTTGTTTTTGTCTGTCACTTTTAGAATCACCCATCATTTATTCTCATCCATCTTTGAACCTATTATGTCACTCAAACACACTAAATATCATGATACCACCTGCCACTTGCAACAGTTGTAAAATTTCAGTAGCACATTTGCCAATTTTCATACAAAATTTGATATTAATACATTGTTCAAAATTTTTATCACCCATTTTTATACCAAAGTGTATACATGGATATTTATTATCTTCTCAATAGATAATGAACAAGTAGCTCTGTCAGCTTAAACTTTACACATATGTTAGCTTAAACAGGTTCAAACACAAATAGTCATGTGACTGTGATACAGTTAGCTCATAGGTGACGCCACACAACCATTCTGGTAATTATATTGACACCTTTTGTATATTGTAACATGTTTTACCTGATATTACCTGGCACAATCTTGCTTTTCCTGATACTACCACACATTTATCTTATTAACAGTCAATTTTTGGCTAGCAAAAGTTCACCGTAAGAGCATGGCATTATAAAAAAATTAAGGAAAGGGAAGGAGGCTAAAATCACAGCTGATATTACTTGACATTATAAAAATACAAGAAAGAAATAAAAAGGCATATAATGTGAAATTCCAAATAAGATCATCATAATAATATCTACATGTATGTAATCATAAAACTGATATGTATATATGTATGCATTATTTAAGTCCTTTTGCTAAAAGTTATGAAAACCTGTCAGCCTGAAAAACAAGATGCACTACAGATTTGAGTTCTAAGTTTTCCATTATTTGCTCAAAACTATTTTGATTTAAGATTTTTAACATACCAATCTTGTTAAAAACAATATCTTCATACTGAACAATCATCGCCAATGCACAAAACATGACAATCAAAGTAACGTTCATTCAAACAGCAGAAACAGTTTATAATATTAGAATCTGCAAGATTTTCACATTTTAAGAAGCAGTCAATAATTTTTAGAAAAGAAAATGTAATTCTCTTTTTTATAATTTCACATTTAGAGCTAAGTATATCTTTATTTTTTTCTAAAAAGATTTAAAATTGTAAATATCAAATTTATATGAAGAAAACATTCTTTTCATGATATAAATCTTGCAGATGAGCATACCTGCTCATACTATCTAATATATAAATGCAAAATATTAAAAATATATTATTTGATACTAATGAATATTGTTATTAATAAAAGATACCACATTCCAGACATTCTGTTTACCAAATGAAAAAAGTAATCAGAAATGAAGTTGACACAGAATCCTTATTTACTTTGTGCAGGTCCATAATGAGATTAATTTTATTGATGCAGTTTTCATTATCATTAAAATACTGATGCTAATAAAACACCCCTTTAGTAGCGTATATATTGGTTTCATCAATAATTTTACTATATGTTTTTTTCAAAAAGTAAAAATATATAAAATTGAATGTTCGCATGTAAGGGTAAATTTCAAATTTTGGAGTTTTCATAAAATTGTCTATATTCGACTGTTATTCTATTATGTTAGGCAGGATATTCGTAATTTGTCAGTACAAAGGGCCTGGCCTAATGTTATTATTAGTGAGTAGATATTACACATTGTCTAATTCTTTCTCACCTTTCAGTTGGTAATGGAGTTTTTTTTCTGAGGACAAATTAGGATTAGATGATTCATTTAAATTTCTGCATGACAAACTATCTTTAAAATCCAAAGATTTTGAAATTGTGAATCCATATCTAAATCCATTTCTTCCATTATAAAATTCACATCCTATTTTCTCCTTATAATCTAATAAATTGGGAGGGGAGAAAAACTGAATGAAGATATTAGTAAAAAAATTCATAAAAAAACATAATTTTTGTTAGAGGAAAACTTGGCACATACCATTTGAAAGAGGATTAAAAAACACAAACAATGACAGTATTGGCACATGCATAGCCAACTTGATTTTCCCACAATTTTAAAATGAAGACAAAGAAATTATAACTTCAAAAAATGAACAGTATTTGTGCAATGTGATTACAAGTTGTTAATAGATATATCTTCTTGCTAGTCATTAACTCGTACTCAAAATAGACTAGCTATATATGCGTAAAAACATGAGTGTGGAAAACACAATAAAAGTATTAAGTAAGCTGTTTGCATATCCAGAAACAGTCGTTTCAGATAATAGATTCAGCTGTCTTATTGCATTTAAAAGATTTTTTTAGCTAGCGAGGGGATTTATGTTGTAACACCCTCATCTTACTCTGAGTTTAACAGATTAGTTGAGAATGCAGTGCAACAGTTGAAAGTAATTTTAAATAAAACTCTTTACAATAATATCAATGAAGCTTTAATGGCAGCCATGTTTTACTAACATTTCATGCCAAGTACTGCTACTAGGAAAATATCTGCTGAAATGTTGATGAAATGGAAATTTCAAACTTGTCTCTAGTAGAATTGATAAAAGAGAGAACTATTTGGACAGCATGAAATATTATGCTTGAGAAACAGTACAGATACACAGCATACTAACAAAAGAGTGGCAAACAGAAGTTGTATTGAAAGCATTGTCTAAACAACTGAGATTGATACAGTTGGCTAATGATCATAAAGTCTGTAGGCACATTAATTATTTTATACTTTGACAGAATGAGATACTGGGAACTGTGAATGAAAAAATAAGTTCTCCAATTACAGAAATGATAGATCCTGTGATAGAAGAAAATTATAATGGTACATTATTAGAAGTGCAAAAAAAAGAGAAGTTCAGAATTAAGATGACAGATGAAACAGATCTTTCAGGAGTGAGTAATTAGTCTAATGATTCATCATAAGTACCCATGGTGGATTTTCTCAGTTCAGAACAACTGGAAAAACATAGAGTAAAGACAGAGGAGGGTGAAAGACCAGTATCATCATCTAGACAAGTGAGAGATTGGAGAAGGCCGGAAAGATTTAAGGAATATAATTGTGATTAAACATGTGAACTATTTTCTAGAGTGAGGGAAGGATTACTATCTGACTTAATAATACAGGATGATGTTATATACATATATATATATATTTCAAGGTGTAAATAAAGCTATTATGTTTGTTTGTAGTAACTCATCAGATGTGAAGTTGAATAAATTCCCCCTTTGTTAACACTCTGGAAAAGTAATGTATAAAAAAACGTGCATTTGAATACAGAGATGCGATATGCAAATGTACATTAAATATGCAGATTACAATCAGGGTGAGATAAAAACTATGAAAATTAGTCTATGCGATGCAGCATGCATTACAGTGTGAAATACAGTAGGGTGTTACAGTAACAAACGAAGTGAGAGAATGCAGTGCACTCATACAGGTGAAACAGTGCATGCATGAATAACATAATTGTGTGGAAAATATCTGTATATAGATAAAGATATATGCTGAGTGGTACATATAGCAACATATTGATGTATTAAATTTAACCAAATGTTTGAGGAAATGCATATATTCTGAGATTTGTAACTATATTTGTAACAGCATTTAAAATTTATATGCTTGTTCGTGTTGAGTTAATAAATTGATCTTTGTTATGTTTTCGCCATAATGTTGAGTTTTACTTAAAATAATAATCATTAGAAACCAATCAAAACTTAGACAATTCCGTATTGATGCGTATATAGTTGATAATGTCAATGTTCTCCCTGTATACAGCAAAACTTATAATAATATATGTTTAACACATATACACACATCTATTACACAATTTAATATTTAGAATGTACTCACTAAGCCATTAACAAAAATAATTAACAAAAAGTAAATTAATGCCGTTTAATAAAAGATTACAATAATAAATATACAGAGAAAGAGAGAGTGTGAGAATGAAAGATCAAACACATGACCGGTTGAGTACATATTTAATATATGTTGAGTTATTTAAATTTGACTGAGATGTAATTCAAAATGTCGCTCACATAAGAATATATGTAAATTAATGAATTCAAGTTTAAAAATTTTTCACTTAATATTTTTACAAGCCATGAGTTTCCGAAATAGTGGATAGATAAATGTGAGAAACTTATCATATTGATAAAAAGATGGAACAGGCTTATCAATGTTAGTATAGATTTATATATATATTTTTCTCATGTGTCATAGCATCAGCTGTGAAGCGAACCCGCTAACCCGGAGCAACTGCTTGTAAAGCAGCTGTCGCTGACCTCTCGACGACCAATGCTTGAGATTTATATTTAAAAATAACTTTTACTTATTTTACTTTTTATAATTACTTATATTCTATTTAGTAATTTCCCCGTATATATAAATGGAAATAAAATTGGAAAAAGATAAATTTAAACAGTGTTTATAAGATAAATTACTCATTCAAAACAAAGTTCTGTTTATCCATTATTTATATATGTAGTTCAACTATTCATATTTAATGTTCAACAGGAAACTATAAACTTCACAGTTATACATGAATGTTTCAAATACAGTTAGTTCTATGGAAACACTTTAAATTTTAACAAAATAAAAAATTAAATACAGCTAAAGCAGAATAATACCGAAAATCTTTTAAAAATAAATATTTTTTAAAATAAAAAATTCATTAGTGTTTTTTTTTATTTATTGTGGTTAATTTTATCTGAGATTGAAGATAAAAAGTATCAAATTAAAATACTATTTTGTATATACATATATTTAACAGAAATATACAATATATACAAGTAAATTAGACAGGGATTTTATGCCCAAGCCTTCTGGCATCCATTGATTACTCTGGTTGTCACAGGGTGGCACTACTGTATGGAGAGTTTTGCCTTGTTTAATTTAATTGTTACTAATTTTCTTCTTTTCTGGTAAAATAAAAATACAAAAAAGGTATTTTTTTTAATATTTGGCTTTATTACTACCTAGCATGCTTTCAATATATTTTTACTACATCATGTTCATGGCGTATAGTGGTGTGATTAAATGGTTCTTTATATCAGTATTTAATCAATATAAAAAAACATTTAACCACACTACTATATACCATAAATATGATATAGTAAAAATATATTGAAAGCATGCTAGGCAGTAATAAAGCTAAATATTAAATAAACTACTTTTTCTGTAAGCATTTTCATTTTACTAGATAATATATACAAATATTTTTTAATTTGTAAAACGAATCCATGGGCAAATGATATACATCAGTTTATGCATCAATTATGATAGAATATGTTTGAAATGTAGAGAGCTAGATATATATAAGCCAGATTTTAATTTAGACAGCCATACATTCATTAATTATACTTTTGAATAATAAATAAAAAAGTTTTAATAACTTAAGAACGAGTTTATTACTCAGAACATATAAATATTGTACCCTTGTACTTAGTACAATCATTTTAAGTAGAGTTTAAATTGTAGCCAATTTTTAAAAAAAATAAATTTGTTAGTTTATATTATGTTATAGTGATTTTATAGGTAAGAGAGGTTCAAATTCACTAAATAGAAGATTGTGAAGAGATTTAAAATATTTTAAAGTCATTTTAATATAAGTTAAGTAATAAAAAGCAATATAATATATCATTTAAAAGATAAAATATATTTGTTTGTTATAGTTAACTGATATAATAAAACAATAGTTAAATGCCAGTACTAAATATTATATAATGTATTTAATGTGTTTTAAATAATTATTTGTTTAAGTTATTATTTAGATAATAAATAATTTAATATTAGACTAGAATATTCTAAAAGTGTCACATGGTTTAAAAGTGTTTGTGTTGGTATGTGAGCTTTTGTGTTTATAGACAAAACCTGATTTGTAATTTGTTAATAAAAATAAGAAGCATTTAAATGATGCAGAATTAAGTCTAAAGATAGTATTTTTAAAAAGTAATAATTAAAAGTATTATGTTGTTTAAATATATTTTGTTTAAAAATTAATATTTCCAATTATTTGAAGACACTTGAAATTGTTTTTATAAAAGTATTTAATATTCAAAGTATTAAATAATTCTGATATAATATTTAATAAATGATGAATCATAGTTTAAAAAGTATTTTTTAAAGATAACATTTAATTTTTATGTAAATTAAGTATGTGTTAAGATGCAGGATTAACCAATGAGATTACTAGATCAAATCAATATAAAAAGAAATATTCGATCAAGTCTAGACAGTGTAGTGTAGTGTTAATAAGTGAGTGTGAAATTGATTATTAATATTTTTGTTTTATTTGTCTAATTTTTAAAAGTAATAATTTTTTATAATCATTATTATTTTCTATTTAAAAGTTTTTAAAAGTATAATTTTAAGTAACTTTTTTTAAAATAATTCCTGAATAGAAACCAGTTTTTCCCTATCAAAATTTTACTTTAAAGCTTAATTAAAAATTATAATAGTTTTATGGAAGCAGATAGTAATCACCAGAGTGTTGACAAAATGTGGATCAAACACCTAGAAGAATTTAATCATAGGTTTGGAGGAGATTTGGAGATATGTAAGGACTTTGAATTTAATATGTTTAATATATTCAGAATAAATGAACATTTATTTTTAATAATTTTATTTAACAGCTTGCACACCCAGGCCCCATATTGAAAATTTTTTAAACTGACTTGAGACATAATTTTCACAATAATTTCAGTTTTAATAATGTAAGAGCAAAAAACTTTAAAACTAGAAAAACTAAGAAAAACAATAAAGCTAAAACAAATAGTGATTACCATTTAAAAAATAAGGAAAAAAAGAAATTTCAACATTCGACATAATTATTACTTTAGTGTTTGTTCATAATTTCTAATTTATCATTAATTAAGTTTAAATTACATTTTCATTGATAATTTCTTTGTATTTCTCACAAAATTATCTTTCAAATCATATATAATACTTCTTACCTGAGATAATCCATAGCTTCAGAATCTTCAAAACTATTTGCATAAGAATTCTTCATTTTTATCCTGTACTCCAAAAGTTAATAAATCTCAAAGGTGTTTATAAGAAAAAGATTCATCCTAATAAAAAATACAAACTAATCATTTCCATGACATGAATTTAAAATGCCTGATAAATATGGACCTTTAAGCACTACATTCATGATGATGGTTTTCTTACTCATTTGTATTATTATTCTATATCCATCACTATAATCACTATCAATTGCCATTGATATCATAATGAAAAATGATAGTTTTCTTTAAATATGGTTAGAGTAAGAGCAAAACTGTTGGAAGTTGGAAATTTTGTGAAGATAAGATGAAAAAAAAATTATATTGAATTATTTACTGGAATGATTTGATATTCCTATAAATTTTGTAAATGCTAGAGATCATTAAAGTCAAATATAAATGCATATTTTGATCTGATTGAAAGAGAGAGTGATGCAAGAGTGATTTTTGAATATTATGATAGATGTAAATGATGAAAATGAATGAAATATATCAAACAATATAATTTATTAATATAGTTTTAAATTGGTTATAAGAAGGTGATCTTATAAAAATAGAGAAAAGCTATGAAATTTATATGTTAAATAATTTTTCACAAGTAATTAATTTTACTAAGGGAGGCATAACTATACTTTTCTTTATTTAAAATTTCTTGTATCAAAATACTATAGCATATTGTAAGGAATGCAAAAAAAAAAAGTGTTTTAATAATTTTAAATATAAACAGAGCAAAACTCTCCATACAGTATTGCCACCTGTGCTAAACAGATTAATCAATGGATGCCAGAAGGCTTGTGCATAAAATCCCTATCTAATGCCTACTCATCCAATATCCCCAGACTAGTTTCTGGCTTGTGGCCTTCGTCAGTGAGGAGCTTTGGATCTAAGAGCACTGCATCTAGATCTTAGGATCTAATGCAACCCTATAGCAACCACCTTTTATCTACACTTAACTACAAAACTATGAGAATGAAATTGAAAACACAAAAAATATTTTCAATCTAAGCTCAATAGTGATGCTTAATTTTAAATATTGCATTATATGCTAAGTTTAGATAAGGGTGTGTTTTAATTTAAACTTATACACATAAGTATCATATAATTATAAATATTTTTTTTAAAAAAAATACTATTAGTATGAATTTAACAAATCATATTATTGATCATCATAATCTTATCATTATATTGACAATAGAATGTTGTTGTCCTGTTGACAAAAATAGTATGTCACTGTTATAAAATATTGTACGATTTTATTTTCCATATTAGATAGTCGGAATGAAGGCTATCTTATGTTTGTTTATTTATTAAATTTTATTGTGTAAATATTTTAATTTTTTAAATAATTTTATGGTGTTGTAGTTTGTAAATATTTTTCAAGTTATTTTTTTTAATAAATTTATTGTATTATAAATATAGTTATTAAATTATAATACAATTTTTAATGTTTTAAAATTACATTGTTTTTTAAGAGTTTGATTTGTCTGAGTGTTTTTCTTTGATTCTTCATACCCACATACATAATCTATAAAGATTAATGGCTTCAAACACTACTTGTTTGCGCTTGATTTGTAAAGATTATTTTAGAATATTATTATTATTACATATGATTAATTAATAAAAGTTTATTATCATAATTATTATTATTGTAAAGACATAATCATTGGTGATTATTTCAAAATGACCCAATACAAATTTGAGATATTTAATATTGCAATTATATCAAAAATATAATATTCTATGAATGCCATATAAAATATATAAAAGATTATACAATGTTTTCTCAGAATCTTATGATATTATTTATGTTGTATTGTTGAACAGTAATAATTAAATAGATGCGTAATGTTAAGAGTCATTAAAGTATTGTACTTGTTTGTTGTTATTTTTATGATTTGGTTACAAATTTTAACCTCTAATAGATTTGGCATATCCTTGCTTTCCTTTACTAATTTCACATTCATGGTTTTTATCATTACTACTTGCCTCTATTACTATTTGACAGTAAATCTGTTTTTAACATTTGTCATTTGTTGTTGCAAACCTTTGAGAAATGACCTGTTAAACCACACTTAAACGATTTGTAAAGACTTACATTTTTTAATATGATCTTTCTGCATCAATATCAGAAGTTGTGTTCCTGAGTCAAGTTCTTCTGTGTTAGCTGTGCCTTCATTACATTTACCCATGTACTGGAGTTTGCTTCTTCAGTCAGATTTTAAAATTCCTATGTGTGATCTAGATTGGCTCTTCTAAGACAGTTGTTTTGTGACTTCAGCATTACTGTTGAATTGGAAATGTTAAAGGTTAGATTTTTACAATTGATTAGCAATGTTGATGTTAGAAACAAATTGCCTTGAGGGAACTATTTGGCTGGGTATTTCAACATACCAAGAATTGTAAGTGAATATTATCAGCAGTTTGATTGGCTGATTAATTTAATATTATTTGAAAAAAATTATTTATTTATATATATGTGTGTATATAAAAACAAATTATGTACTCCAATTTTGAAATTTTTCAAATTGCAACTATCCTTGAACATAGTAATTCACCATTCTTTTGCAACATAGATATGTCTCAAAAAACCCTTCACTCATCAGATAAGATAAAGGCTTATAATATCTAGATCATTACACCAGAAATAATAATTTCAATTTATATTTATATATACTGCTGTGAAAAGTCATTACACGAGAATGTGCCATAGCTACAACTATCAATTCAAATATACTAGATTAACAATCAACTATTTGCTATAATTAAAAAAATAACTTTTTTTAAAAAAAAAAAAGTCCTTTTTTTACATCAAGGCCATTATTTTAGATTTCTAGTATTTATTTTTAGTCCATACTCTTGCCTTAACTTGATGGTTTTAGTAGCATTTTCTAAAACTTTAAAAAATTATTTGTGAAAACAACTATACAATCTATAAAATCTAGATAACAGTTTTAAATATCAGTTATGATTATGCATACTTTTTTACACTGGAAAAGAATATTAGTGTAAGATGATTATAAATAAATGTATGATTGCTACACCATGGTGATATTGTCTGAAGTAGACCTTCTATAACCAGTGAAATCAATGGTTTGCCTCAAAGAGACACATGTCTTAACTGTTGTGTTTATAGGCAATCATAACAAAAACAGGCCTGCACAATATGGTTAAATATTTTTTTAAAAACATATATATACAATATATAATTACATAAAAATCTAATGGATTCTGTGCCTGATATCATTAGAAAGATAGAACACCTATAGAACTATTGAAGTAAGGGAATTAGATGCACTTCTAGTTGTGTCTAACATTCACAGCTGTATGTGGCAGTTAGCCTCTTATCCAGGTATGGCAGTACTTCCAGCAGTATCATAGTTGCATGCCTTATGTTAGGTTTACTATCTAGCAGTTACAGTTCAACCATAAATTCACTACTTTTGCAATCAAATAAGGAACAACCAGTATAAATTATTGGCTGACTTAAACTGTAAATGGACTGCTAATTTATAACCAGATCCTCTTCTTTAATGGGAGAAATCAGATTCACTAAGCATATTCACCTACTGGGGTGTTTCTGTCATTGATTATATTTATCTATACATATATTCATTGGTTCATAATTATGAATACTGAATTCAATCAAGATAAGATTGTAATCTGAGGTAGTCTATTACTTAAAGATAATATGAGCATAACATTTCCCTCCCTTTGACTAAGATTGACACTGAAGAATGCAGTTACTAAGATACAATGGTATTTGTCTTTATCACTTCCTGACTTTTTTATGTCTTGTTCCATTATTATCATGTTTTATGTCTTCACCTATAGATATTCTGTCTTCATCAGTGCATCTCATCAGCAGGTCTGATGTCTTTAAATCCTGTAGACTCTTCATTTGTGAATGGAGCTCCATAGTTCAGCCTTAAATGGTCTCTGCGTCTTTAGTTTGATCAGCCACTGTCTGCAACCCTTTTGACTTAATCATGATCATTTGGAAATTCCATCAAATGTATGATCTAAGGCTTAAATGCCTTTCCGAATTTCAGTATCTCTATTTACATTTTTTATTAGGTCAATTAGGCTTAAGAATTGATAGGTTAGTTCTTAAAGACATTCTTAGAACCTTATTAATAACAGTCTAGTTTGTGCTTTGCCTTTAACTATATTTGGTGTAGAATGCTACACCAATAGCATTTTTACAATACAGGTATCTCAGCTACCCATATTAGCCTTTTTAAGCATTCTTTTAGCTTCTTGAACTAATCTCTCAACTCAATCATTACTTTTATGGGAGAATGGTGAGCTGAATATTAGTTCAATGCTATTGTTGACACAAAACTGTCTGAATAGAGCTTATATAAAAGTTGAGTGATTGCCTGATACTACAGTTTTAGGCAGGTCATGAGTTGCTAATAATCTACTATGAGCATCAAAGGTCACTGTAGAATGACATGAAGACACTTCTATTAGTTTCACCCACACTGAGTATGAGTCAACCACTATTAATAAAAATTTCCCTTTATGGGCCAATATAATAAACAAAAATGTTGGTTCATGGACCCTCATATTAAAGATAATGACCAGCTTAATTCTTTGCTGACATGTTTTGGTTCATCCTACAATTCCAAAAATAATGGACCTTAAACTCTAGGTCAAAGTTCAAAACAGGCCAGCAGACTTAGAATCTATCCTAACATATTTATTCTTACAATTGTTGGGAACACATTATGTACAATTTTAAGCTCTTGGAATTGGCCAGGTTGATTAGTGACAACTCTTGATCCCTATACAATGCAGTTATTTTCAATTGAAAGCTCTATTCTTGAAGTTAATAGACTAGATGCAGCTTGTCAGGTTTTTTTGTTTGCCAATACTGATGGATCTATTTTTGTCACTTTTGAATCCAGAGGTGTATATATATATATATATATATATATGTGTGTGTGTGTGTGTGTGTGTGTTTTTAAGCATAGTTACTTTTATCTTGGCTTCTCCCAAGAGAGGGATTTGATTACCTTGGTAATTAGAATTGTTTTACTGCTAAGTTTTTATTTTTTTTATTTTAATAATAATAGCCCACATATTTTTCACTACTTCAAATTCAGTATCCAGTTCTATTCAAGTCAGTGTATAATGCCACTCACACATTAACTCTAAATGCATTTATTTCACTCATTGGGTTATTTAGAATAGGTGTTCCCTTTCTTTTTTGCTGTTCTTTTTTAAGACAAAAAAAGTTCTATATATCTGATATGTTTACAGAATTTGCAAATCATTTTTCTAATTGGATATGTGGTATGTGCATATTTAGGCTGTTATACCTGTAACAATCTCTCACAGCATTATTACCCCTAGTATATCCCTTAGCTTGTTCTGATTGGAAAAGGCTTTAAGCAGAACAAATTTCTGACTCATTGTTTTAATACTCAGACTACTTTATTTTATGAGACAGTCTGAATAACTGAGGATTCAGCCAAAGTTGATTGGGAAAATGTAATCTCAAAAGATAGTATTTAGATATATTTACAATTTAATTCTGAAACTGTAATTTTGTACTGCAATAAAATAGTATTATGTTAGAAGTCACAGATCAATGTTAACTTCCTACGTTTAGTGGTAAAATGTCTCACATTTGCCCTCTCCTTTTGAGTTCAGAAACTGTAATGCTATCTCTGCATTATTGTTAGGGTTTTGGACAAAAAATATGCTGACAATAGAGATAGTGCTTTGTCAAAATCAAGCTCTGCCAGAATCAGTGATGATGATTGTAAATGCAAAACTTTATATGTCATCACACTGCAGCCTTGATGTGATTGTCACTAGCATTAATTCAGATGATTCACTTGAAGATAGAAGAGCATTTGATCCTTATAGGCTGACCAAATGAAATTTCATGAAAGGGAGTGATCAGTTGTTCCAAAGATAATTAACTACAGTAATTATCTCCAGTGCTAGAAAGCCAAATTGATAACTGCATCCATTCTCTCATATTTATATGTGATAATAATAAACACTGGTTTACATAATATGGTTAATTATAAATTTATTTAAATACACATTGATTACCACATTGATTACATAAGTAATATTCATTAAGGCTGTAGCCTCAAGCACATGCATATAAAAATGCGATACTAGGGACCTCTACAGGTCTTAAACCACAAGCTTACTCTTTGGAAGAAAAAAGGGTAGCCTCTTCTTTACTTCAACCTACTTTCTATTTAAATAGGTGAAGCGGTTCGATCTGAGAGCATGAAATTACTCAATACTTCACTAATTAAGTCCACATTTCTTATTACACATTAATACTCATGAAATCTTTCGATTTACTACGAGTCAATGGAAAGATTTTATAGTAAGAAATCTATTACGATAATTTAAAGTTGTAATTATAAATTTATTTAAATGCACATTGATTAAGTAACTGATATTTATTAAGGCTGTAGCCTCAAGCACATGCGTATAAAAATGCGATAGTAGGGACCTCTACAGGTCTTAAACCACAAGCTTACTCTTTGGAAGAAAAGAGGGGAACCCCTTCTTTACTTCAACCTACTTTCTATTTAAATAGGTGAAGCTGAAGTGGTTCGATATGGTTAAATAATTTATTAATAATGTATATACTGTACAATATTTATTTATGAAAATATCTAATATATTATTTTCCTGATATAACATCTAGTTTCCATACAACTATTGAAGCAAGGGATCTCAGATATCTTTCTAGGTGTTCACAACACTTCCAGCTATACTATGGCAGCTTGCCTCTTATCATATTTACTATCCACAGATTCTTTGTCAACTGTGATTGTGCCTCATTGCTTTTGCAATCGAATATGGGGCAAGTATTAGAGGCCTAGAGGCTAGCATAGCTGCCTTCCAAGCAGCCGGCCCGGCTTCGCTTCCCGACCAACACTTTTGACATATAAAATAAAAAGAAAAGTATTTTAATATCCATTATTTGTTGACTCTACCTCCAAATAAACTACCAGTTAATAGCCATGTCCCCTTCCTTAATTGAAGCAATTGTATCAAGATAAGAATTGTAATCTTGACAAATCCATTAATTGAAGGTAAGATAATTTATTAGTAGTTCAAAAGTAGTTGATAATTTTCAAAGATTTATTTATAATTTAGCATTATAGAGAAAGGGAAATTTATTTCTATTATTTATTATCCTTACGCACGCATACACACATATATAACCATATCATTGTACAATTTAATGCTATAATGACCAATTAAAATTTATGCGGTATCTTTAAAATTTAGATCTTAGAAAAACTTGAGTTAGGGGTGATTACGGTAGGCAAATAATTATTGATGATGATTAATTGTTATCATTTATTTAAGAAAACTTTACTGCTAATTTCTCTTCCTATCTTTTGGAATAGATCTTAATATGCCTATTTAGATCTATACTGCGCCAACGTGTGCACACACATATAAATCTATGCACATATAAATCTATTCATTATATCACTGACAACAAAATAAATAATAAGCACTTTTAAAAAGTGTTTCTGTGAACCCTTTTAAGAAGCCAAATTTACGGAGAAAGAAAAAAAACCCATTTAAATTCCATTATTAAATGCAAGTGAAGATTATTAAAAGCAATTTATTTAATTTCAAAGAAGATCTCTCATTTTACTAATGTACGTAAACATGCATGATTGCATTTAAATATTTATAAACTCAAAAATTATAAATTTATAATTTTTACTCAGATTTTTATAAAAACATTCTTCAAAAATATATCTAAAGTTTTCAAAGGTTCATGGGAGTCTATAGTAAGGCAAATCTTCTCATTCATGACGTTTCTGCAACTAAATAGAATTTTTTTTTTTTTAAATTACCGTACCCACGCAATTAGTGGTTAATAGTTCAGTCGCACTAAATGCTTTGTTAAACACTTGATTAAAACACCCACAAAAATAAGTAAATTACAGTATATTTACATATCCTTACTCAATTAATATCTACTCGAGAATTTTTTTTTTTATCTTTTCCATTTATTTATTTATTGCTTGCAGATAGTTGTTGAGGGTTCGCTTCCCGGCCGATGCTTTGACATATGGGAGTGGGGAATTAATGTATAAATAAACTTAAAAAGAACACCCTTTACAACGGGACTTTTAAAACACAAAAATATAAGACAGTAAATATACATATGCATATTAAAAGATCTAAGAATTTAACTGTTAATGCAACTTGAAATTCGAATTCAGTTGGAATTTGAAATTTGAAAATTATCTCAGATCTTGAATCAAGCATTTAGGAATTGTTTTCAGATATGGATATCATAAAATGAGAGGAGGACGGAGAAGGGGACGACTTTAAAACCTCGCCCTGGTAAATGATGTATTGTCCCTGTTCCTGTACGGAGAGATTCTGTAAAGGCGTTTGCTCTACATTCAGCTATTTAAATTGTTTTATATTTTATCTAACATACGTGTGTGTGCGCGTCAATGGAAGGTTACTAATGTTAAAAATTGTTCTGCACAATGGTTCCTATGAATAAATAAAATGACGCTCTTTTATAGGGTAATAATTATTTTGAAAAGAATGAAGGTCTTTTTAAATAATGACACAAGAATCCAGGCAACTGGATATAATAATATATTAGTTCTATCATAATGGCGCAAAAATCCAATTGATTGATTAGAATAATATATTAGTCCAATCACCTCATTTAGCTTTTTATAAATACCCAACCCGAAACTAGAACAGTTAGTTCTTTGTAATGTTAAAAAATTGAAAGATTTCTGACTTCGATTGGATATATGAAGAAAAGTTGTAAAATATCGCAATGATAATCAGCCCAAAACGATTACAATTTTTTAAAAACACACAGAAATGAAACTGCAACACCTCATCAGTTGGTCCATATTTTTTTCCATGTCTTTGGTTATATGTTTATGATTACATCCCTCACCATTAAGTTTAGCGCAGCTATTAAAAAAGATATATATAAAATATATATCCACTCATACTCAACTACAATGACACTGCATAGCTATTCCATATCCATGATATAAACAGTAAGACAGATGAAATTCCTGCCTATAAAACTATAAGATAATTTTCAAGCTAATAATACTGCTTATATAAGCTAGAGCAACTATATACTCTACCGTTATCTATTGCAAGTTTGATAATCAGTGATTATCATGTAGCACTTAATGTTAATCCTCATCCTCTCTCAGTATTTTGAATTTGCTTTTATCAATGAGGACTGATTATACAAACTTACAATAGGTGGCACTAGAGCAGAGAGCTTCTCTTGTTTATAATATATAGTCATAAACTAAAGAATTAATAATTTAAATAACATAGTATTAAAAAATCAAATGATGTTGTATTCATAACAAAGCCTTTTTTTTCATATTATCATGTAGAAGCTATATATTTATGAATGCATATTTTGGGAAAACACTTCCACACAAGGTAGAGACTGGTTTAAACCCTTTTTAGCAACTTGATGAGAGATGTAATCATCATCACCAAATAATTTATTGCTCAAGAGATCATAAAAAGTTTGAGCATTGAAATAACAACCTGTAGAACCTTGAACCAACCCTCATAGACAAGTATATAAAATTTCTACTAACTATTGCCTTTGATAGAATATTTCAGTTGGTTAGAGCATTGGCTTTGATATTCAAAAATGTAGAGATGTAAGTTTGACTCTTATGGTAGTATAGTCACTGATCAGGCCAGCAACACATAAAGAAAAGTAAAGACTAATACTACTCAAAACATTGTATAATCTACAAACCTGTGTTCTCTTTGTATGCTACTATGAACAGTTGCTAGGATTTGGAAAATTTTAAATAAAGTTTAAAATATTCTAGACATTCAACATTTAATGATAGTTCATGAAATATTAGAGCATATTATCACATCTAAATACCCTCAGAAAAACAGTATTACTTTACCTGTTGAGATATTCATATATATTACTTATAATAAATCTCCACATGTATACTTTAAAGCAATTTTTTTATATAATTCCTTTAATTTCCTAATAGTTTTGACTGTCCTGCAGTCTTCATCAGAGCACTTGCATAACCTCCCTTTTAAATTTATAACTCACACATACAAATATTATCCTTTAACTATTCAATCCTTCATGTTTTTTTCTTCTTAAAAGTATTATTCTTATATCTTCTCCTTTACTTTTTTTGCATTCCTTCATATATTCATATATATTACTTATAATAAATCTCCACAAATACACTTTAATGCAAATCTTTTTATATAATTTCTTTAATTTCCTAACAGTTTCGACTGTCTTGCAGTCTTCATCGGAGCACTTGCATAAGCTTTATCTTCCTTTAAGTAATATATATGAATATATGAAGGAATAAAAAAAAGTAAAGGAGAAGATATAAGAATAATACTTCTGTTGAGATATTGCAACACACTATCACATCTAAAATACCATCATCACAAACCTTCAGAAAAACAGTATTACTTTACCTGTTGAAATATTTATTTGTGTGCAAATTATTTTATGAAAAAATAAACTGCATATGTTTTTGTTTTGGGCATACTATCAGGCCATTAGAAATAAGGTTTCAAGAAGTTTAATTTCAATATTCAATCTTTATTATCATAATTAACATAATAATGACATGGAAATAAGAATAATGTTGCAATGTTGATAAGTGTTGGTTATTTCTATGGCATCTACTGAGAGCAGTGCTTAAAACAGATTTATGTAAAAATTGATTGTATATTTTAATAATAAGATAATATTTAAAAGATAACAAAATCCTCTAGAGATATCAAATATCTGAATCTTTATGACCATGAAGTGAGTTCAAATTTTTTTCAATGTGCCAATCTCATAGAAGATAGGGATTGTTTTTATCCACTTTTAGCACTTTGTTGTAAGATTAATAATCATTGTGTTTCTGATATATTTTTGTTTTTTAACAATGCATCTTTTATCTCACTCCACCACACAACAATGACCCACCAGTGCAGAAATCAGCTCACCCCTTTTCTCATTATATATATAGTTTGTAAATAACTTTCTTTTGACAGATGTAATAAAACATCTAAATCCCCATTTCCTCATTATTATTAGAGAAACTGTGGGTCAAGATTATTTCTCTGCAGGCTTTCCAGTTGTTGGGTAGTGAAGGTTTGAGCCTTTTTAAATTTTGTTTTATCCTCTAGTTATGATAAGAATATCTAGACACCCATTCATCAGCCAGTAATGGGTAGTTATATAGCTTAGTTATAGGCAGTTATTTGAAAGAAAAATTCTAATATTATTAAAAAACCTTCAGCTTACCCAGCCCAAATTTAAACTCAAATTGTAAGCATGTCATATTGAAGAGCTTCCAATGTTTGAGGCCTTTATATTGTATATTTATATTAAAAGACAATCAGTATATTATTCTTAAGCAAATATTATGTTAAAAAATGAAAGGAAAGAAATAATTTGCCTGAGCTTGGATGAAAAGATTAATAAGCTTTCAAAAGATGTGAGTTTTAATTTTAACTAAGAAAAAATCAAAACCTATAACACATTTATTTATGAACACAGATGTGAACAAGAAATTATTATATTCAATCAATAGTAGTTTAACTATTTTTTCTGCAGTTCACTATAGTAAAGTAATTAATTATAGAGCTAACAGTTCATGGATTACTCTTGGCTGAGAAAAATTCTCACTTTGGTTTTCATGTGGAACAGTTATGCTCAATCTGATATTTTAATGCTTGAATGTTATATGTTATCTATTAAGGAACATATGATTATTTTTATTAGTTCAAATATCAGTAGGACTTCTTATATAAAACACATCATTTAGCTACAATTATTAGCTTATGATAAGTTACATTTATAAACTATAGTAATTATTAATTGAATGGTTTCTCACTCAGGTGATGCAAGTACCAGAGGTAATATAGTGAAGATGTTGTTCACGAGTTTTAGCTCTTGAATCTTCCATTTTATCACTGCATTAGACCACACAGAACAATCTATAATGGTGAATAGCAACAGTAGACATGTCATTAATGAATAACATTCTTATCACTCATAGAAAAATACATGCTGGCAGAATTTTTTTAAGAATAGATCTATTGTGATGCTGAAAACATCTAACCAATTACAAATCTGTAGAAATTCATATTGTGATGAGTGATGCATCAGAAAAAATATACATCCATGCATTTTAAATCTTTTTACGATTACAATAGGCAGAAAAAATTGATATGAGTTGCTTTGCAATGATTTAATCAAAAGTGATGATGATGATGAAGCAAACAATATATAAATATATACATTACACATAATGCCAACAACAATTATTATATGATCTTCCATTTCTTAGGTCACCTGGCATCCCTTAGTCAAGTTTACAGTGATTAGCTCTAAAGTAAGGTGAAGAAAACTATTGTTAGAAATAATGTCAGCTAACTATTTCTGACAGGCAGACGGTTAAATAAAGTGTGTGCATGTATGTTTATTTGCATGACATTTATTTTTGTGTATTTCTCAACTAAAAATCATTAATTTACTATATTTGCATGCTATACTTTTTTTTTGTTACTCAAATATCTGATGTAATGTTAAATAAATAATGTGTATTGCTGTGGAATTCTTTTAATATTGATGCATGCAAAGAGTTTATAAATAAATTACATATCAAACTTGCAAAATAAATTTTTAAAACTCAAATACAAAAACAAAGCATCACACTACTTACCATGAGGTATTTTTTATTGCAATTTAATCGTGCATTATTCTGTAGTGGTGAATCTATTGGCTACATTTTTATGTGCAGACTAACGTTAAAAAAAAAATTGAAGCTAATATACAAAATTTAATGAAAAGTTATTAATCATGGTCGCTAGAGGGCAGTTCAACTATTATTTAAAATAGGCTAGATAATTTTCACATGACATTATAATTATTCAATATATATATATATAATTCTTTTATTTATTAATTACTTCTCTTTTTTTATCAGTGGTTTAAATGGTTTGCATCTTACTCATATGGTGCTAGGTTTTTCTTTGTATTTTTAATTATTTTATGTTGTAATTTAAATGTGAAAAACCAGTAAATGATAGATTATACTACCAATAAAATCTTCAATGCCAAATTTAAGCCAATAAACATCACATGACCACCCACCTCTTATGCTTGTGTATAACTGTTGTTAAAACAGGCAAAACTCACTATATATATTGCCACACACAGCAAGCTAGAGTAATAAATGGATGCCAGAAGGCTTGTGCATAAAATTCCCATCTAGTGCCTACTCATCCAATATCCCCAGACTAGTTTCTGGCTTATGGCCTTCGTCAGTGAGGAGCTTTGGATCTGAGAGCACTGATATTAGGATCTAATGCAACCTTCCAGAAACCACCTTTTATCTCATTTAACTATAAAACTATGAGTCTTAAACTGAAAACACCTTAATGTTTTCAATCCAAACCCATTAGCTTATATAGTCATATGGGTCTGAACCTAATTCAGTACCCATGCATTTTGGTGTCTTTGGTTCTTTAATAACCATAGCTACCACTATCATATTAGGGGATATTGGATGAGTAGGCACTAGATGGTGATTTTATGCACAAGCCTTCTGGCATCCATTGATTACTTTAGCTTGCTTTGTGTGGCAATATATATAGTGAGTTTTGCCTGTTTTAATGCCAAATTTATCTGATATCACATTAAAATAACCAAGCATCAGTTCTCCCATATAATTATTTCATGATCTAGAAATTTATAATTATTTCATGTTCTAAGCTATTATTAAGCATGGTAAGTTTAATATTGGCTATGTTTGGGGTAATTAATTTATGCATTATTTTCTGTTTAGCTTTGTGTTGATTTGGATTATATATATAATACTGCCTAATGCTATGCTGGTAATTATAATAAATATATAGTAATAAAGATAATAACAAAACTTATAAAATTTGTACAAAATTTTTCTTTACAATCATAGCTTTGCCTATTACCCAAACATTCTCAAGTAATAAAACCATTGTCAAAAATTTAC
The DNA here is from genome assembly GCA_028023455.1 of Epiperipatus broadwayi. NCBI lineage: Eukaryota > Metazoa > Onychophora > Udeonychophora > Euonychophora > Peripatidae > Epiperipatus > Epiperipatus broadwayi. Next base: position 29,126 of record JAQFVV010013257.1, read on the forward strand.
AAATAAATATACACATTTAATTATCCATAATTCAAAACAAATACTACTCTCAACATTAAAAGCAAGTCTCATAAGAATGATGGCATTAAATCCAAAATAATTAATCAAAAGGGTGTCTTTGAGTCTTCTCTTGATTAACACACACACATACACAATATATATTTCATTAAAATCAGTCAACACAGACAATCCCAATGTCAATAACGATCAACAATCTCAGCCTGTTGTCAAGGTAACCTCTTTTTAACAATAAAGATGTAAATGATGATTAATAAATTAATCAAAATTAAACTGGATATCTAATAAATCTAAGATTTGAAAAGATAATAGAAAAGCAAAATACAAACTTCAGATTTTACAGCAAAGTATGAATAAATGTATATTGGAAGTAACAAGAAGATTAAAAGCAAAATACATGGTTGAAAAAATAAACAGCTATCACTGACTTTGTCCAAAGAATTAGAAAGCTGAGGTAGGCTTAGGTTAGTCAGAAATGACAATAGATGAGCAATTAAAATACTAATCTGGATTTCAAATGTTCTAGAGTGATTTGGAGAGTAGAAGATATGAATTAGAAGAAATGAATTAAACTTTGTAAGATTTTCATTCTGCAATAGACTTCTAATAATTGAAAATGATATTGCAGCTAACGTTAATTAATGCATAATGTGTGATAATAAGTGCTTAGGAAAACTGATTAAGTCTTGGGTACATGGAGCGGGATGCCAAGAAAAGAAAGATTAAAAAGACATGGTAACATTATTTCAGCTATTTGAGTGATCTAAAAGCTTTAAATTGAAAGTTTGAATTAACTTTTTTTTTTTTAAATTGAATTTTTCCACTATTTTTCTAAAACAGCGTCATTAGCCGAGAGGTCATCGCAGCCGCCTTGCAAGCAAGTAGTTGGTTGCAGACGGTTGTGGGTTCGCCTCCCGGACGATGCTATGGCATATGAAAAAAAAAAGCATGACCCTTAAGGCTCAAAAATACGTTACGCCGGTATCTATTTTTATTTTCGCGCTAACTGACGCCAAAAATATAGTGGTAATCTGTTATTAACTCTAGACACAACTCAGTCAAGTGTTGGTGGCCTAGTGGTTAGCGTAGTTGCCTTCCAAGCAGTTGGCGGGGGTTCGCTTCCCGGTCAACGTATTTGACATATAAAAAAAATTATAGTCAACTCGACAGAACGAAGAATTCTTACGTATTCAAGTCCTTCGGACATACAGGATATAATAATCGTCTCATTTTAAATATTTTTCAGAAGTTTGTTTATTATTTCTCGAAAGTTTAATCCATAATTTTTTAAAAATTATTATTCTCTCTTCTTGACAAAAGATTCAGTTTTTTTTTTTAATTTGACTTTTTTTCAATTTATAAAATACTTAGTACCAAAAGTTCATCGCATCCATTTCTTCTCTTTCTTACTTTATATGTAATTCTTTACATATTTTTACATGGGAATGCTCGGATTAATAAGACACGCACATACACATACGATAATAGTTTTACATATTACTGTATATATATAAGTGAAAAAGTAATTTTAAGTCAAGCGTTGTTAGCTGAGAGGTCATCGCACCTGCCTTGCAAGCAAGTAGTTGGTTGCAGACGGGTGTGGGTTCGCGTCCCGGCCGATGCTATTACATATTAAAAAAAAAAAAAAAAAAAGTAATTTTAAGGAAAGAGACAATTACTCACTGTAAAAAAAAAAAAGGATGCTCTTTTATTGTATAACGTGCGAAAATTATTGCAAACACATTCCCTAAATAATTTGAAAGTACTATTTGAATTCCTTGTAAAAAAAAAATTTCACTCTTTTTATTGATAAAATACAGGCAAATTATATCCGAACACATTTAACAAAATAATTAGAGAAGATTTTTTAAAAAGCGTATTTTTTTGTCACTACGAGTCTAAAGAAAATTAAATTGAGTTTTTTTCTTTTTGTGTACTGCTATTTAACAATTACTTTTAGACCTCTTTTTTTAAAAATCATTATACTTCTTTGTTAATTTTCTATTTCATTTTTATTTTGTAAAAAAAAAATTAAAATACTAATAATCAATTAAATCTAATTAGAGATAAGCCCTTAAGCAATTATCCATTACGTGTGAGATATGAAGAAATTAAACAAACAGTATTCAAGTATTTTAATTACTAGTCTTGCGTTGTTAGCCGAGAGGTATCGCAGCCGCCAGGCAAGCAAGTAGTTGGTTGCAGACGGTTGTGGGTTCGCGTCCCGGCCGATGCTATGACATATGAAAAAAAAAAGTATAGAATTACTAGATTGACGTATACAGTCTCCTATCTTCCAATATTTTTTTACTGCTTTCGATTGCTTAGGATTTTCAGTTTTTGAATACGTAAGTCTTATTTATTTTTTACAACTTTAGAGCAGAAATGAAAAAATTGGGTTTTGTGATTTTATATTTAGGCATCTATTAATTTATATACATTTGAATCTGTCCCTTTATGAACACACATAACTGCTGCTCATACCCTGCGTGATTTGGTATAGTTGATACAAAGTCCAATTTAGGATCGTGAGGTCTCGGGATCGATTCTGGCGTTCGAACCTCTTATGAATTACCGACTAATAAAGCCACATGAATGTAACTTTATAAAATAATATGTGTATATATATATAATTTAATTTTATAATTTTTTTAAAATTATACTTTTATTGTATGTATTTATAATAATATTTCGCTAGATTGCTGGAAGATAAAGTAAAATTCGAGCATCACATGGCAGCTTGAGCATAACAATTTTATTTTATAAGATCTTTTTTTTTTTAAAAAAAGTTCTCAACTGAGAGTGTTTTTGAATCAAATTCATCCTCTTTTATAGTGCCATAAAGTTATTTGTTCAACATATGTAAATAGTTTATTGTGATGTTTATGCACCACAAATGACAGGTTTTATAATAAAAGGATTTTTTTTTTCAAATAATCCAAGATTTTTTTTTCCTTAGTCAATTAGAATTGATCCAAAAATTTCTAAATCTCCAAACCTACCAATCTCATTAAGCAGTCATGGTAGAGTTTAGCATATCTTTTGAGTAAATTGAATATTGCATGCCCTTTGAATCAAGTGATTATTTTTTTTCTTTAGCATTAAGATAAAAAGACTCAGGGCATTTTAATGTTATCACAAACTTTCAATATTTTTATTAATCATACTTGTGATTAATTAAAAATGTATATTTTATAACAGATCATTTGATTCTTTACCTTACTTCATCATAGTCATCAAACATTACCAATCCATTGCAGGATCAAGATCTCTCTAAGTTCAATCCATTCTCTTCGATCTCTAGCCTCTCTTCACACTACCCCTGCACACTTTCTTATTTTATCCATCCACCTCACATGTGGTCTCTTTCTGGGTCTTTTACAATCTCTTGGCATCCAGTTTAAGATTTCAATTGTTCTTCTAGCAAGATGTTCTGCTCAACTTCACTTTATCTTTTAATTCTTTCAATGATGTCAGTAACACCTGATTGTTTTCTTACCCATGTATTGCATTTTCAATCTCTTCTTGTTACTCTTAACATGCACCTCTCCATGATTCTTTGAGTGATCTGAAGTCTCTATATTGCTCTTCTATTAAGTGTCCAAATATCACATCCATAAGTAAGAATTGGTAAAACACATATATTAAAAAATCTTCCTTTTCAACCCATAGACATATTTCCTTTTAATATTATTATTTCTGCCAAAAGCACTTCAACCAAGTTTAATTCTATGATTAATTTTATCCATTATGTTTTCATATATTGTAAAAATATGATCACAGTATTTTTAATTGTTAACTTCTGCTAACTCATTATAATCAATCTTTATTTTCAACTTTCGAGAAAATCCACCGAACATTACTTTAGGCTTTTTAACATTTATATTTAGACCTATTTTGTTACTTTCATCTTATAACTCTTGCAACATTTCCTGAAGCTCATCTGAAAAATCTAAATGTCTTAAATAATTTCCATTTACTTTTACTCCTTTAGCTTCCCATTTTAATCCACAAAATAATTCTTGCATCATTGCTATAAAAAGTTTTGGAGATATGGGTCATCCTGCCTTACACCTTTCTCAATGTTAATCTTTCTAGTATCATTATGTAACATAATTGTTGCTGTTGCATTTTTATAAATATTCTTCAGCATATAACAATATCCAGGGTCTAGACCTTGATGATCCATTGCTTTAATCACTGAAGAAATTTTTATAGAATCAAATGCCTTTTCATATTCTACAAATTTAAAGCTTAAGGCAACTCCTATTCATGGCTCCTTTCTATAAATTTTCTCAGCACTTGAATATGATCCCCTCTATGAAAACCACTTTTAAATCCGTTTGTTCTTTTCATTGTTTGAAATCAAATGTTTTCTGCAGATGAGTTATAAATATTTTGGTAAAAATTTTGTTTAAAACTGATAGGTCTGTAATTTCTAATATCGTCTTTATTATCTTTTTTTTAAGCCAATAAACATCACATGACCACCACTTCTTATGATTGGGTATAACTGTTCTAAAACAGGCAAAACTCACTATGCATATTGCCACATACAGCAAGCTAGAGCAATCAATGGATGCCAGAAGGCTTGTGCATAAAATCTCTATCTAATACCTACTCATCCAATATCCCCAGACAAGTTTCTGGCTTGTGGCCTTCATCAGTGAGGAGCCTTGGATCTGACAGGACTGTACCTAGATCTTAGGATCCAATGCAACTCTCCAACAGCCACCTTTTATCTCCACTTAACTACAAAACTATGAGTCTTAAATTGGAAAACATCTTAATATTTCTAATTCAAGTCCATTAGCTTATATAGTCATATGGTCTGAACTCAGTTCAGTACCCATACATTTTGGTGTTTTTGGTTCTTTAATAACCATAGCCACCACTATCCTATTAGGCTATATAAGCTAATGGGCTTGAATTGGAAACATTGAGGTGTTTTCAATTTAAGACTTATAGTTTTGTAGTTAAGTGGAGATTAAAGGCCACAAACCAGAAACTAGTCTGGGGATATTGGATGAGTAGGCACTAGATAAGGATTTTATGCACAAGCCTTCTGGCATCCATTGATTACTCTAGCTTGCTGTGTGTGGTAATATGTATAGTGAGTTTTGCCTGGTTTATTATCTTTTTTAAATATGAATATTAATACTGCATTTTCCAATCATCTGGTGCATCTTTATCATTTGGACATTTGGTATATAACTTCGCCAAAAAAATTTCTATTTCTTCACCTGCTTCTTTTAATATATCAGTTATAATTTCATCATTACCTGGAGATTTCCCCTTCTTCATAGATTTAATTGCATGTCTCACTTCTTCATTTAAAACCCTGGGCAATTTAGAAGATATAATAGATGTAAGAGATACTTGTTATTTATTACTATATAATTCTTGATAGAACTCTTCTACCCATTTTATGATGTCATCTCTCTTTTTAGTAATAGTTACATCTTTTTTTTTTATTGCAGATATAAGTTTCCTATCAATGCCAAAATGTTGTTTTACACTCTTGAGACTTTTATTCTCTTCTACAGCTTTTCTTGTTTGTTCACAATTATACTTTCTTACATCATTATCAATTCTTTTTCACACCATTTTACAAAATTCAAAATATTTAATCATTCTTAATGCATCATTTTTATATATTTTCATATTCCTTTTTCCCCATAAATGTTTTAGTCTCAATAGAAATTTTATTGATCAATTTCTGATTTTTTCTACCAGCTATCTTTGTTGCAGTTTTTAAAAGTGTATTAGTTATTTTCCTATTAATTTCATTCAAATCTGAATCATATTCAAAATCTACTAATACTTGGAAACAATTTGCAAGTTCTAATTTAAATTCATTAGAATATTTTTGAAGATTAGAAATATCAACTGTAAATATTGTTTTATTGTTTTTCTTAATAACTTTGATCTTTCTAGTTTTGCATTAATACATACATATCTTACATCTTACTAATAAATGATCACTTCTGGGGCCGAATTTATTAAGAAATTTTACAATCTTGAAAATATGTATTTTCTGTTAGTCAAAATATCATCCTATTTTACTGTACTTTCATAATAATGTAAAGTTTTTCTTTCTCTGAAAACTCCACAAGTCTATATCCTCTCTCATTCTATTACCATAGCCAAAATTAGCTACCACACTTTCATCTTTTATTTGTTTACCAATTCTAGCATTAAAGTCTTCCATAACAATTTTAAAATGATGTTTATCTGATCAAAAGTCTTTTGTATATCCATATAAAAATCCTCTTCTACTTCATCACTAGAAGAACTTGTTGAGCATAAATCTGAGTTCATCTGCATTTGGTATCTGCTATTAAGTTCAATAGCTAACTTACCACTCTGTCTGATAAACTATCAATATCCACAATGTTGTTTTTCCATTTTTTGTACTTCCAATATTTGTATCTTTGTGATGGCGAATATGTCCACTTTTTAAATCAATTGTCTCTTCACAAAGTCAAATAATGTCCCATTTACCATGAGACAGTTATTCTTCCCATTTTTCCAATATTCCTTCACTTCTGCAGTTGTGAGTACTTAAATAAAAAGTTGTCACCAAATGGTAGCTGGGTTTGCAATCAGGGAATTCTTAGCACATTCTGTCTTTGGCCATCAACTGCAGCTTTGGCTGGTGACTTTACAGCCTCCAGGGAATAAGGGTCATGATTTATTTTTGTCTGTCATGATTATATATATATATATTAGAATTTTTTTTTCATTCACACACACATCCATTCTGTCTTATCAGGCAACTGAGAAGAAACACCATGGTTTTAAACTCGGAAGTAAAAAGCAATAAACTTACCACGCTGGCTAATGCATGTTGATGAGCATCCCATCCATGTTCATATACTATATGAATAATCACATAGTATTAACAGCTGCAATGACAAGAACATATGGAGTGGACATTAGGAATTTGCCCTGCTGAGTTCCTTTGAATCCTCCAAGAGGAATCAAAGGGTCTCCTTTCAGTTAACAACAAACTCCTTATATGATAAAACAAGAACAGCTATCTACTTTATTGCCATCTATAGTAAGCTTGAGTAAACAGTGACCAGATGGTAGCACATTTACTATATAATCCATTAATTACTCAAGTTTGATGGATTTATTAATATTTCTACTTTTATATATTTATATACATAAATATCAGTAAAAATGGAATTAGTAAATGCCATTGGTGCTAATTATCTATTTTACCAATGCTTTATTTTGTTATTGTAGTTATTTTATTTACATTATAGAATAGTAGATCATGCTCTATGTGCAATTATTGGTTAATGTTAAAAAGGATGATTAGCATTTGAACATGGCATAAAACCAAATACCAAAAAGGCTTTTTATGCATAATTATTATTAATATATATAATTATATAACTTTTGTATATGATTTTTATTATTTATTATAAATGTCAGTATACATTTGTTTATATACACATTTCTATAGACTAAATAATATCATTAACTCTTACCTCTGCAATTTCACTGACAATGAAAAGTTAGTAATTCTGTCGTTGTCCATCCCTGATAACTCTCTCATTTGATTTTATACTAAATAATCATTCATAGAAAACAACTGAGAATCAAGGAATTTTTGTTTCATACAGCTAAGAAGTTTTAAGGAAGCTTAGAATTTTTTTGTTCTTATAATTTTTAATTATTGATCTGTAAATGGGTATTCAATTCGCAGTTGCATGGAGTCAGAGTAACATCTTACATTCTTCTGAATTGAAAATATCTGTGATGCTATCTATAGTGATTGTTAAACAGAGATATAATAGAAATATGAAATAGTCATTAATACAAAGAGAAAGATATTACTCTATTATAGGTTTTGAAGGTATACTTTATAGTTACATTTTGAATGAACTAAATATAGATAAGCTATGATGAAACAATAAAGCTTAATCATTGTATGTGGCTGTTATCTCTTTTTTTCCATTCCTATAAAAATTTATTTTAATCAGCAAGTTACTTATTAGTTGTAATAACAAATGATGTAAAAGACACAATAACAACAATGCTATGCCCTGCATAGTTTAATGCAGTGGTAAAGTGTCAAAGACAGTTGATTATTTAATTATTAATGATGAAAGAAATACTTAATTTTCTTCACAAAGGTATTATTTAGTCAAGTGTTGGTGGCCGAGTGGTCAGCACAGCTGCCTTACAAGCAGTTGCCCCGAGTTAGTGGGTTTGTTTCCCGGACGATGCTATTATGCATGAAAAAAAGGATATTATGTAAGAAGTTGTTAAAATAAAAATAGATAAATAATAAAATTATTCAGTAAATTATTCAATAAATTGCCATGAATAGAAGGAAAATTAAAAAATAATTGTTCATAAGTTTATACAAGCTTCAAGCTCTAGAGGTGGCAGACTAAATCTGTGAATCATACACTCCACTTCTGCATTCAATCCTGCAGGGCACTGTCATGAATTATGATTGCTTATTAAATCATTTTGTCACAATGGCCTTCTCACAGAAACTTCCAAAGTTAATAACCATGCTTTTATCTGTACATACATGCACATATATATAAACAATCATTGTCTGGCTTTTAATGATATATATATACTTTAACAAAAACTTCAACAGCCTCAGAGAATGGCAATTAGTAGTAGTTGATGGTTTCTTAGCAACCTCAAAAGCTAAAAGTTATCTTTGTTTACATGGTATAATCTCATTTTTATTCTTTATTATAATAACAATCCATGGAATATATATTACATCAATTTAAACTGCATGTATTCAAATCCTTACCCACTTAGATCAGCCAATGTGGCATCATAAAAATGTATACAGACTACTTATGAAGTATATGTACATTAATTAAAATTTAAATGGTAGATATAGTCTCAACTGTACATAACATATAAAAACAAAAAACTTTCAATTATATGTCAAAAATTTATTTCCATTAATTTAAAAATGGAACAAGAAATACTAGAGTTTTTAATGTCAAATCACTATTCCTTTGGTAGATACATATAAAAAAAAGAAAATCACATGACCATTTTTCTATTTGTAATACATTTTTATAAAGAAATTAGGTAATACATCATCTATTTATCCACACCGCTCGATGGCACTGTTTCTATGCATAAAGCACATAAATATCCTGTTTATAAGGCCGTTCATAGATTTTATGGCCTAATAAACTGTTCCAAACACTAAGATGTTGTTAAAGTGCACCCTTCACCTAACATTGCTAGCATGTGAACATTATTAGCGATGAGTTGCGACACTCTCTATAGTTATTACTTTTGACTATTGTACAGCATATGATATGAAGGTTTCTGTAGTTGTAATGATGAAAAGTATATTAAAACAGATTTTTTTTTGATTAAATATATTGTAATTTATGTGAGTTCACAAAAATTGTAATGAATTCTCAAACGCCCCTACTTACATTCTCAGAGGTCACAATTCACTAAATGAGGAGTAGAAATCATGATTCGGCAAAGTTCACGATCAAGTCACGCACTTTCCGATACTTTTTCGAGTTCAAAACAGTTAAATGGCAGATGACCATTCAGCTTTGAAGTTTTTAGATTTATCTGCTACAGAAGCAGATGTAGTGGCCTTCCTTCAACCAAAAAAAAATTATTTTACTCACCCAGAAAAACTGTGTTTGTGGTGGTTTAATGAAATTAAGGCATTGTCAAACATCTGAAATGGGAATGTCAATCATGTCAATGTCACCAAAGGTATTCCATTTGGTCCATATGGAATGTGGTTTGAGGGCTGCCGAATATTTATTATTGGAACTGGGATGAGCTTACAGTGAAGCATTTTGAAGCTGTTTTGGAAATGTGTCTATGACGACAGGTTTTAGAGAGCTCTGTCAAGAAAGCCTTGTTTAAAAGTAAAAAAGCAATTTCTATGTATTCGTGTATGAATAAAAACATGGTAAATGACAACAACAACAACAACAAAAAGTTTCTTCAAAAACAAGAAAAAAGACTGGAAAAAATAACTTTCTTAAAAAAAAGAAATTTTTGTTTTTAAAAAAAAAGACAGAATGTTTTAAAAAGCCACCCCCCCCCCAAAAAAAAAATTATTTATTTTTAAGAAATATACATAAAACAAACAAAAAAATCAAACAAATCTAAAAATTAAAAATGTAAATCAACAAAATAAAATCAGCCCGGTAACGTTATATCTATTTGTTTTTCACTATCAACAGTGCCATCGGGTGGTGTGGATGAATAGACAATGTATTACCAGAAATTATGCAGCATCGGCTTCTAATGTCAAATTGTTATTATTTAATAGGCATAAAAAGTGCACAAGCATTTTTTAATCTATGCATTTTTATAAAGAAGCTAAATCATTTCTTACTATATAAATATTTCAAGTATCTGCATAATGCAGAAACAAATGAATCATTATTTTAAGCTACAAATACATTTTCAATAACAAATGAAATTGATGAATTTTATACGATAGTTTGATTTTAATGTAAGATTGATAAATTATTACATCAGCTAAGGTTTTAAAAAATGTATGATCAGTTGAATACCTATAATAAATATTTATAAAAAAGTTAAAGTTATCTATAAGATGTGAAAAATATAAGTTGCCAAATGAAAAACATTCTAAAAAAATATATTTGAATTTTCCAAATATAAAAAAATAATAATAATGTGAAACTTAATACAATGTTTTTTTTTTTTAAAACTGGCTAATTATCATAGTGTAAAAAAAAAAAGATAATAAAATCTTTGTTGAATGAAATCTATTTTTTAAATGTGAATTAATAATTGTAAAATCAATATAAAGATATGATATTCTGTTCTAAAATTTAAAATTTCATTTTATTTATTAAATTATCACAAAAATTCAATACTAAACTGTTTGATAGAGTGTACAGTTCATAGTTATTGTAATTTCCCTTTTTTTATTATTTCAAATTTCATAACTTGTACTTTTAAAAATAAAACATATTTCAAAATAATGAAAATGTAAATATGAAGTATTTCTTTTTTAATAATTATTATAGAAATATTTAGGAATAATGATTATAATAGTAATAATAACAAGTCAGATGTCACATGACTTATATATAGCTTGCACTTACGAATATGTAAAATTAAGAGCGTGCTAATAACTCTAAACAAGCTTTTTTTTTTATTTATGATAAATGCAAAGTTATCTATAAGATGTGAAAAATATAAGTTGCCAAATGAAAAACATTCTAAAAAAATATATTTGAATTTTCCAAATATAAAAAAATAATAATAATGTGAAACTTAATACAATCTTTTTTGTTAAACTGGCTAATTATCATAGTGTAAAAAAAAAGATAATAAAATCTTTGTTGAATGAAATCTATTTTTTAAATGTGAATTAATAATTGTAAAATCAATGTAAAGATATGATATTCTGTTCTAAAATTTAAAATTTCATTTTATTTATTAAATTATCACAAAAATTCAATACTAAACTGTTTGATAGAGTGTACAGTTCATAGTTATTGTAATTTCCCTTTTTTTATTATTTCAAATTTCATAACTTGTACTTTTAAAAATAAAACATTTCAAAATAATGAAAATGTAAATATGAAGCATTTCTTTTTTAATAATTATTATAGAAATATTTAGGAATAATGATTATAATAGTAATAATAACAAGTCAGATGTCACATGACTTATATATAGCTTGCACTTACGAATATGTAAAATTAAGAGCGTGCTAATAACTCTAAACAAGCTTTTTTTTTATTTATGATAAATGCTACTACAAGAGAAGGCATTCAAATCATTTTTATCTTGGATTGTCCCCATCCCCAGACCGGTTTTGACCTATGGGTCTCTTCAGTGAGGAGTTGGGACATTAGATCTAAAAAACCAACTCAAGCAAAGCATTTATCTAAAAGATAATTGTTAGAAGATCTGAAACTTTTAGACATCTACATGTCTTTAAAGTCAGCTCTCCAACTGAAAAAATCATATGGGCCTGAACTTAATTCAGATACTCCATATATTAGTAGGCTTAGCTCTTTAATTTAGCTAAAGCCACAACAGCAAAATAATAATAGTAATAATAACAAGTCAGATGTCACATGACTTATATATAGCTTGCACTTACGAGTATGTAAAATTAAGAGCATGCTAATAACTCTAAACAAGCTTTTTTTTATTTATTTATGATAAATGCTACTACAAGAGAAGGCATTCAAATCATTTTTATCTTGGATTGTCCCCATCCCCAGACCAGTTTCGACCTATGGGTCTCTTCAGTGAGGAGTTGGGACATTAGATCTAAAAAACCAACTCAAGCAAAGCATTTATCTAAAAGATAATTGTTAGAAGAAGATCTGAAACTTTTAGACATCTACATGTCTTTAAAGTCAGCTCTCCAACTGAAAAAATCATATGGGCCTGAACTTAATTCAGATACTCCATATATTAGTAGGCTTAGCTCTTTAATTTAGCTAAAGCCACAACAGCAAAATAATAATAGTAATAATAACAAGTCAGATGTCACATGACTTATATATAGCTTGCACTTACAAATATGTAAAATTAAGAGCGTGCTAATAACTCTAAACAAGCTTTTTTTTTATTTATGATAAATGCTACTACAAGAGAAGGCATTCAAATCATTTTTATCTTGGATTGTCCCCATCCCCAGACCGGTTTCGACCTATGGGTCTCTTCAGTGAGGAGTTGGGACATTAGATCTAAAAAAACCAACTCAAGCAAAGCATTTATCTAAAAGATAATTGTTAGAAGAAGATCTGAAACTTTTAGACATCTACATGTCTTTAAAGTCAGCTCTCCAACTGAAAAAATCATATGGGCCTGAACTTAATTCAGATACTCCATATATTAGTAGGCTTAGCTCTTTAATTTAGCTAAAGCCACAACAGCAAAATAATAATAGTAATAATAACAAGTCAGATGTCATATGACTTATATATAGCTTGCACTTACGAATATGTAAAATTAAGAGCGTGCTAATAACTCTAAACAAGCTTTTTTTTATTTATGATAAATGCTACTACAAGAGAAGGCATTCAAATCATTTTTATCTTGGATTGTTCCCATCCCCAGACTGGTTTCGACCTATGGGTCTCTTCAGTGAGGAGTTGGGACATTAGATCTAAAAAACCAACTCAAGCAAAGCATTTATCTAAAAGATAATTGTTAGAAGAAGATCTGAAACTTTTAGACATCTACATGTCTTTAAAGTCAGCTCTCCAACTGAAAAAATCATATGGGCCTGAACTTAATTCAGATACTCCATATATTAGTAGGCTTAGCTCTTTAATTTAGCTAAAGCCACAACAGCAAAATAATAATAGTAATAATAACAAGTCAGATGTCACATGACTTATATATAGCTTGCACTTACGAATATGTAAAATTAAGAGCGTGCTAATAACTCTAAACAAGCTTTTTTTTATTTATTTATGATAAATGCTACTACAAGAGAAGGCATTCAAATCATTTTTATCTTGGATTGTCCCCATCCCCAGACCGGTTTCGACCTATGGGTCTCTTTAGTGAGGAGTTGGGACATTAGATCTAAAATTTAAACAATGAAATTATGCAATTTTTTGCTTATTGCCGGCAATAATAAAATGTGAGTTTATAAATTCATTTACACACTTAGTATTAAAGAATCTACCAATCAGTCATCTGTTAGGTTCTTGTCAGCTCATTTGACATTTTTCTCTGTGGACTACTGACATCTTCAGATTTTTTGAACTAATAAATGAATATTTACTTTATTTCCAAGTTTTATCATAAAAGTGACAAAATAGCACCCTGTGAAACACTGGTTATCAGAAACATAGAGTTAATGTAATATGATTGAATTAAACAGTATCCTTAAACAACATTTTATGATAAATTTGTATTTATCTATAAGTATGTTTCATTCACAAATCTAACAACCATAATTGAAACATTTTGTGATTCTATATTAAAAGTTCATTTTAAAAAAATATGATAGTTTTCATTTTTAACAAGATTATATAACTCTAATTTACTGGAGAAATATGTTCTCAGGATACATTTATTTTCTTTTCTTTTTTTTATAAAAAAGTTGAATTGTTAAAAAGTAATATCAGTTTATGCAATATTTATTCATAATTATTTACAAGATGTATAAAACTAAAATGTTTGGATTTTATGCAAACAAAATGTATCTTCAAAATGTAAAAAGAGAAACAATTTTTATAAAACATTCATTTTTATGTTATACAAGTTTATGGCAAAAACATACAAAGAAATTTAAACTTTTATTGTGAATACTTTACCACTTAGTAATAAAAAATTTCAAGTAAATGTAAGTATTTAATGGATTTTTCTTTTTACCATTAAGTTTTCAATATATATATATTTTGCGAGCTCTATATATAACATTCGAAACACTAGCTTGTTAAATTAGGTCATGTGACATATGACTTGATTTCTTTGTAATTTTACAATATATAAAAATGGCACATCTTTTATTACAGTATTCAAATTTCTGCCAATTTAACAATGCAATATTTTTTCATAACATAAATAATGGATTTAAACTGATTTGATTTTTTAATAAATTAATTTTTATGGAATGTTTACAGTAAGTTACATCTAATTTATGCAAATACATTATTTCATTTTTAAATATTTTCCATTTTATTAATAATAATTATAGGTTGGCATTGTTTAAGTGGCTTTTCACTATTATAAAATTTTTCCAAATCCATATTTTTAATCCAGGATTTCAAATTAACGATAGTGTACCTGCATGTGTGTATATATACAATAAATATTTTAATAAATGGGAATTCCATTTTTAATATTAGTTAAATATATACAGCCATGATCTTACTAAGTTAGCAGCCAATCAAGACTAGCTATGCAAGGCTTTTAAAAATAGCATTTTGATGTATATCAACATACTATTATTAACTAATGCATTGCATAAATATGCATTAAAACAGGCAAAACTCACTATTTGTTTGTATATCATGTGATGTTTATAAATATACATGTGCAAAAAGAATGCATGACTGTTTATCATATTTCCAAAATAAAAATCAACACTTATAAATTTATTTAAATTAATATTGTCACCTTTTCAACTGGAAGGAAAGCCACTGGTTGTCTTAGTAGTCTGATGATAATAGATGATAAAATATCTCTAATGATAAAATAATTAAATGGTTAGTTGCTCATGAGTTTATGTGATATTCAAGTATAAAAAATAACAGTCTAAAATTTGATCCAGAAGACATTATGTTAAATCAAACAGAACAAAATTTCAGTTTTCATCAGAAATGTGATAATCCAGGATAATTTATTTTTACCTTTACTTAAAATGAAGTGACTATTAAAGTTTAACATAGCCAGAACGTGATGGATTCTCAGCTGATTAAAATATGTTAGTTCAGATTGATTGGAACTGACAAATACTCAGTTCTGTCATTAGAGGGCTTAAATGTCGCATAATCTCCCAGTCAATAAACCCATATTGATTGAACCTCAAGTTTAACATTTCTATTTCTGGATTATCGTTATTTCTTTATTAGCAATAATACAAGTATTCAATTCATTTTATTTTCTTTCAACAAGATGGCTTAAATTTTTGAGTTTTAAAAACTCATTTTAAAAACAAAAAATATCTGGAACATAAATATTGTAATGGAATGGTTCTGATTAATAGGGATCAATTATTATTTATTCAATGCACAGATAAAATGGAATGTTCCTTCATCATTAACTATAGCATGGCCCAGCTATTTAAAAAGATACGCCTGGATATAGATCCACTCAAACTCAACTATATAATTGATATCCATGATATAAACAATATGACGGATGATCTTAGTCATAAAATTACACTTAGCTCGTAACTAGATGAATATTCAGATAATTCATAATTATCAACTAATTTCACAAGACCTTTGGGAGCTAATGGGTAATAACAGTATATTTGCCAAGGAGTATGACATATATAACCAAGAAAAGAGTGTTCTGAGGGTATAATAAAGATTCACTCAGAATTAAATCATACACACTCATCTTTGAATGAGATTTAACATGCCCAAACTTAATTGTTAGCTATAAACTCATTATAAATGGAATTCCTCCAGGATTATATCATACACATTCATCTTTGAATGAGGTTTAATATCTCCACATGTAAATGTCAACTATAAACTTATTATAAATAGAATTCCTCAAGGATTACATCATATACAGTCGTTATTTTTAAATGAGCTTTAGTACCCCCCCCCCCATTTAATTGTTAACTTTGTACTTATTATAAATGAAATTCATCCAGGATTACATCATATACATTCATCTTTAAATGATGTTTAACATTCCCAAATTTAATCATTAACTGAAACTTATTATAAATGGAATCAAAAACATTTGTTTGAATGTCTATTTTAGCGGTCTGATGCCATTGAATTCCACTTGTAAATATTTCATTCTAGAAGCCATAAATAATAATAATGCTGCTTCTATCTAATTGTCAACAAGTAAATGATCATCCTAAATCTTCTCTGGTTACACTCTTTCTTGATACACTATGCTGTGTGTAGAATGAGCTAATATTATGGATGAGTGACAATTAGAATATAAACCTGAATATTTAGATCACAAAGATTCAGAAAAGACTTTTATACAAGCATACAATAAAAAGAAAGACCAGGCATAAATCTATTTTCAAAAGCAATTTCTTTTAATAGAAAATTATTTTATTTCATTAATTCTTATTAAGTGCAATGTCAGCACATAATACTTATATAGGGCTATAACCTTAGTACATGTGCCTTGTGTGATTAATTAAAAATACATAATATACAGATAATAAAAATAATTTCATAAGCAGCTGCTTTCCAAGCAGTTGTCCCGGGTTGGCGCCCGGCCGACGGCTTGACATATGAGAAAAAAAAAAAAAGTAATGATATTATTGAAACTTTAAATAATGAATATAAAATATGTGAGGAAAAAAAATCTTATTTTATTATCCATATTTTACCCGACACAATATTTTACCTAACTGCTTATACTGAGTGTCTGAAATGACTCACGTTAATAAAAGATGAAAGTAAACATATATATCATGATGATTATTTTATTCAATTTAAATAGGTTACAACAAGTTAGAATAAATAAAACCTGAAATAATATACCCAAAATAATATTAATAAAATTAGAAAATTTCTGGGGGGTGGGGTGTTTTATATTTTAAAAAAAATTGCATTTGTGAAAAAAATTGCAATTTTTTTTGAGGTCACTGCAAATTGTGGGGCCCTAAATTATAGCTTGTTTAGTTTATAACTAAATCCGGCACTGGTACAGCGCAATGGGATCTATATTTCAATCTAACAATTATAATTTGCTAATGTAACATTTCTATTTGTATTAGACAAATACATTCCTATGTATATCTGCCGTGTATTATCGTTAATGTAATTAATAGCGAGTAGAATAAATTGGGAATTAAGACTGTAATATATATAACTTTTTTTATATATATATAGACCTGATTAAAATACAGCGCAAATAACAGTACAAAAGTTTAAAATTTATAAGCTTAGTAAGTGATAATTTAATGGTTTCGAAATCAAACTTTATTATCAACAATTCAATGAATAATTTTGGACCTTTCGCAAATCAATTGAAAACCGCAGTTCAGCTTTCGTTTAAATATTTACTGTTAAAAGTAATTGTAAATTAACCATTCATTTACACTAAGTGATGTTTTTTTCTTTCTTTTTATTAGTAGTCATAAAATAGTTAACCAATTCAAAATTTTAATTGTAATGGGGTGTAATCGAATATTAAATCATTTAAAAGTTGATTTTATTTAAAAAAAAAAACATTTGAAAATAAATGTTTTTCCATTCTAAATTTAAATTATTATTATTATTTTAGTTGAGTATTAAGGTACGTTCCAATACTTTATTTTTTCAAGATATATGCAAAAAATATACATAATTGCAGAATTTAAATTGTTAAGCCAAAATTAATTAATAGTATACTTAGTGGAAGAACAATATTGTGGAGATTGATGGTATATCAGACAGAGTGGCAAGATTAGTTATACAACTTAATAGCAGATATCAAATGCAGATAATTCAGGTTTATGCCCCAACAAGTTCTCACAGTGATGAAGTAGTAGAAGATTTTTATATGGATGTACAAAAGGCTTTTGATAAGAGTAAACAACATTTTAAAATTGTTATGGGAGACTTTAATGCTAGAATTGGTAAACAAATGAAAGATGAAAGTGTTGTAGGTAATTTTGGTTATGGTAATAGAAATGAGAGAGGACATAGACTTGTGGAGTTTGTAGAGAAGGAAAAACTTTATATTATGAATTCTTTTTTTGAGAAAAATGTTAAAAGGAAATGGACATGGAAGCATCCAAATGAAGGTACAGCAGAATTGGATTATATTTTGACTAACAGGAAATACATATTTCAAGTTTGTAATGTTCTTAATAAATTTAACACAGGAAGTGATCATCGATTAGTAAGGGGTAAGATACATGTTAATGTAAAACTAGAGAGACAAAAATTATTAAGAAAAACTATATTTACAATTGATATTCCTAATCTTCAGAAACATTCTAATGAATTTAAATTAGAACTTACAAATCGGTTTCAAGTATTAGTAGATTTTGAACATGATTCAGATTTGAATGAAATTAATATGAAAATAACTGATACACTTTTAAAAACTGCAACAAAGATAGCTGGTAGAAAAAAGCAGCAATTGACTAATAAAATTTCTACTGAGACTAGAGAACTTATGAAGAAAAGAAGGAATATGATGATATGCAAGAATGATGCATTAAAAAGAATTGAATATCTCGAATTTTGTAAAATGGTGCGGAAAAGAGTTGAAAATGATATAAGAAAGTATAACTGTGAACTAGCAAGAAAAGCTGTAGAAGAAAATAAAAGTCTTAAGAATGTAAAACAACATTTTGGTATTGGTAGGAAATTTATATCTGCAATAAGGAAAAAAGATGGAATTATTACTAAAAAGAGGGATGACATTATGAAATTGGTAGAAGATTTTTATCAAGAATTATATAGTAATAAAGAACAAGTACCTCCTATATCTATTACATCTTCCGAATTGCCCAGAATTTTAAATGAAGAAGTGAGAAATGCAATTAAATGTATGAAAAAAGGAAAGGCTCCAGGTAATGATGGAATTATAATTGATATATTAAAAGAAGCAGGTGAAGAAACAGAAAAAATATTAGCAAAGTTATATACCAAATGTCTAAATGATAAAGATGTACCGGATGATTGGAAGAATGCAGTAATAATATTAATATTTAAATAAGGTGATAAAGAGGATATTAGAAATTACAGACCTATCAGCCTTTTATCAGTTTTATATAAAATTTTTACCAAGATAATTACAACTCGTCTGCAGAGAACCTTGGATTTTCACCAACCAAGAGAACAAGCTGGATTTAAAAGTGGTTTTAGTACAGTAGATCATATTCAAGTATTGAGAGAAGTTATAGAAAGGACAAATGAATATGAGTTGTCATTATGTTTTGGATTTGTAGATTATGAAAAGGCATTTGATTCTATAAATATTTCTTCAGTGATTAAAGCATTGGATCATCAAGGTATAGATCCAGGATATTGTCATATTTTAAAGAATATTTATAAAAATGCAACAGCAACAATTAGATTACATAATGATACTGGGAAAGTCAACATTGACAAAGGTGTAAGACAAGGTGACTCCATATCTCCAAAACTTTTTACAGCAGTGCTGCAAGAAGTATTTTGTGGATTAAAATGGGAAACTAAAGGAATGAAAGTAAATGGAGATTATTTAAGTCATTTAGATTTCGCAGATGATGTAGTTGTTTTTGCAAATAATGCTTCCGAGCTGCAGGAAATGTTGCAGGAGTTATCAGATGAAAGTAGGAAAGTAGGACTAAAGATAAATGTTAAAAAGACTAAAGTAATGTTTAATCGATTTGCTCAAAATATGAAAATAAAGATTGATTATGATGAATTAGAAGAAGTTAAGAGTTACAAATATCTTGGTCAGATTATTAATGCAGATGGAAACATAATAGAGGAAATTAATCATAGAATTAAACTTGGTTGGAGTGCTTTTGATAGAAATAACTTGATATTAAAAGGAAATATGCCTATGTGTTTGAAAAGAAAGGTTTTTAACAAATGTGTTTTACCAGTTCTTACTTATGGATCTGAGACTTGGACACTTAATAGAAGATCAATACAGAGACTTCAGACCACTCAAAGAAGTATGGAGAGATGTATATTGGGAGTAACAAGAAGAGATCGAAAACGCAATGTATGGGTAAGAGAACAAACAGGTGTTACTGACCTCATTGAAAAAATTAAAAGATTGAAGTGGAGTTGGGCTGGACATATTGCTAGAAGAGATGATAATAGATGGACAATTGAAATTTTAAACTGGATTCCAAGAGATTGTAAAAGACCCAGAAGGAGACCACATGTAAGATGGATGGATGAAATAAGAAAATGTGTAGGGGTGATGTGGAGAAGAGAAGCTAAAGATCGGAGAAGATGGATTAAACTTGGAGAGACCTTCATCCTGCAGTGGATTGATAATGGTTGATAATGATGATGATGATACTTATTCACGATATAAATAAATAGTTCATAAGGTTTAAGAACCGGAAGTGACAAAATGGCAGTAATCAGTAATGTAGCTTCCGAGTCCGCTATTCTACCCTATACTAAATTACGCAGGGTAATCACTTACTTTTTATCCTCTATTGTAATTCTATCAATTTTATCACACATAAAAGCTGAAATAACTAAAAAAAACCACTATCAAATATATTTTATTGTTTGCTTATTAGAAGCAAATACCGTACCTAATGATGACGCCATTTTTCTTGTTCTAACATGACATTTACTATAATTTGAATTTTAGTATAAACAAAAAGTTCTCTATATGAAAATGAACGCAGTAACTAAGCACTAAATAATTAAATGATAAAAAATAATTCTTAGGATCATTTCGTTGATGTCGAAGTCATGCAAAACTACTTTAGTACTCTCCTTCAAAATATTAAATATATATATAACGAAAATATTAATTTAATATGTAATATTAATATCATCTATATTCTTATTTACTTTTTACAATCCTTTTTTGCAACCCACTATTGACAGTTTCGATTGCCTGAGTAATCTTCTTTAGAGCTATAACAAACGCAATACAAATACATGAATACAAATATACAATGTAAAATTATATGTTCATGTACATTTGTATTCATGTATTTGTATTGTGTTTGTTATAGTTCTGAAGAAGATTGCTGGGGCAATCAAAAATGTCAAAAGTGGGTTGTAAAAAAACACTGTAAAAAGTAATAAAGAATATAGATGATGTTAATATTATATGGATTTGACAATGCAATAAGAATGATAAAGTTATAATACTTCATAAAGAAAACACTAATTATGATCAAAATATAATTATTCATAAATATATATAATAGATTTGCATTATTATTATTATTATTGAATTTATTTAATATTACATATTTGATTTTCAAAATGTGTTTAGATCTTGGTTCTATACTAATTGGTAATGCATTATTTTTTGTAATTTTATATATTTGTTTAAATATTTAAGAATATTTTGCTGTTATTAGTGATATTACACTTTCACTGTTTTTTGTTGTTGTTATTGTTGTTGCAATTTTATTCTTATTATATTGTGAGCTAATCACTTAAGATTATTCTTGATTGGAGCTTTTGTATGCTTTTGTAATTATTATTGCTATTTATTGAATAAATAAATATTAAGCATTGAATTATTATTATCATCATCATCATCATTATTATTATTGGATGCCATCAAGTTATAGTTTATTCTAAGTGATCCTATAAGTAGCATTATCCAGAATGAACTATTATGTGTTTGACTTTTCAGACTGTCCAAAAGCTCAATTATTATCTAAAAGATGGAATTTATCTACTCATAGTACTGATCAGCTTATTCTTTTTTCCAATAATCTTTTCCAGCATGACATACTTCAATTAGATTGTCTTTTATGACAGAAATAAAACACTTTCAACCTGGTTGGCATTTCATGAAAGAGTTCAGATTTTATTGGATCAACCCTTTTTTTTACTTGTATGTGTGTGTGGTTTTTGGTATTTTAGAAGTTTTGGTAGCTTCACATTTCAAAGCAATATTTTTTTTAATCTTCTTTACTGTCCAACTTTCACATCCATAAACATTTACAGAAAGTACCATAGCTTAAATAAGTGTAATCTCTATTTTTAAAGACATTTTGATACTGTTTCATTAGATCGTGTCATCCGCTTCAAGGCTCTGTGCCATTTACGTGGCCACTACAGCCTATCTAGGCTATATATCTATGCACAAAATCACAGAAAGAGGCTGTTTAAAGGCAGCAGCCACTGGTGCTGATGGTGTTATTTCTATGCTATAAAGCACAGAAAAAATGATGTTTAGATTGGTGGATAGCCTGCTTTAGGGTTACACACTTTATCCCAATGCTCTCAGTTCAATGTTTGCTACAGCATCATGTGAGGGTGTCTAGACTTCATAGTGTCACAACTCTTCACATAGGCATGTCAAAGGAATTAGCTTACAAGTCATCTGACCTACTACTACCTCCTAACAATTGTCAACTCGTCGCCACGCTTCCCTACTCAATGTGGAACCGTCAAAAATTTTGGAAAAGGTACACCAAGCAAGATTTTGACCAGCTCATGCAGAAACTCATGTTTGCATGAGAACATATCCATGACAACTAAAATATCTGACAGGTCAAAATCAGGTCAACTGCTGTCCACAGAAGTCGGCATGCACGGCGAATTAATTAATTCTACTCTAATAGAATCTTTGCAATAAGGTAGGTCAATTAATAAACTTTTAATTCTTGCACATGTGAAAAGGCATACCATCTGCCCTACATTGTGCAAGACTAAGATGTGTAAAATTTTTGGTCACTTGTAGTTAAAACTTTTTAAATTTTTGGTAGCATAACATTATTTTCGACTAAATGACAGGAATTGATGAAGGAAATCAATGAATTACGTTAAGCCTTTGGACAAAAAATGTATGACTGTGAAAATTCTCATAGTTTTATCCAGAGATCAAAAGACATTGTCCAAAGAATACATTTATTAATCCTTAAAATAAATAAAAAAGCTGATTGAGTTGGAAATTAGTAATCGTTCTTAATAGGTGTGCCATTAATATCCATAAACATATTCTTTAAAGATAGCTATTGCAATAAATCAATCGATAAATAAATATATAATTATTTTTCCTTTTTTAAAAATGACCCAGAAAAGTCAAAGACAGTTCAGTAATTAAAGCATTATCAGTATTTTTTTGTTGCTACCACGATGTAGTTAGTTATGTCTCAAGCAATGCTAGTAGACTTTGTAAAGTTTTCAGGGATGGGGGAAAATGGTTTTTCCAGCCAGTGCTGTCATACATGGGAAATTCTTCTAGAATAGAATATTTGCAAGAATGTATATTTATGTAAAATTGTTCCAGTAAATGTTATTAGGAAAATAAATGAATTACGTTAACCCATACGTTTCTTATTCTTTCACAAAGAATGGGGTGAGCCTGATAATCTTATATTTATGTGTTTTTGCATAGCAACAATGCCATCAAGTGGTTGACATGATCTAATAGAACAGTGCTGAAATTTCACTATATCTAAAAATCTTTTCCAGATGTAATTCTGCCCATCTATTGGTCTATAGTAAGCTTTTGTTGCGGATAAAGAATTTAAGACAGCAAAATTATAAAAAAACTTTATATTTAAGTGAGATACCATCTCACTCTTATATTAAAGTTTCTTGTAATTATTTTAAATTAAGCAAAAACATTCTTTTCTGTAAACTATTAAGCTAGCTCAATGTAAACTTGAGTAATAAGATGCAACTAGGTTTTGAATTATTTTCATAATCTAATATTAATTGTTAAATGTCTTCAGAAAAATTCAAAATTTATTAAAACTTTTCAAATACGTTGAACTATTAGTAATAGCATACAAGTTAGTACATAACACAATATATCGAGTGGCATTCTTCTCTCTTTTGGCATTACTGATCTGTCTAGTGACAGTACTAACATGGGGTCATACCTGAAGCTTTAGATTTGTGACTTGAATTTTAAAGAGACACTCTAACTAACTAAGCTATTGATTAGAGCATCAGTTTAAAATTCAATGTTTGGGTTTGATTCCCATGTAGTATAGTCGTGAGTCAGACCAGCAGGATGTGAAAAAGGGAGAATAATATGATCTGAAACGTATTATATACTAATTATGTGCTATTATTAACAGTTGAACATATTTAAAATGTTTGAATAAAACTTAATTTTTTCTAAAAACCTTTAACAATTAATATTAGATAATGAAAATAGCCAAATATATAATTGGTACTAAAAATTCTACCATCACAAACTTACTCTGATACCAGTCTGAACAGGCACTAACCAGTATTCAATGCACTTTAAAATTCGCAATAATCAAGCATATTTTGCCGATAGAGGGATCTTCCAAACCATGACACAAGATAGCAACTTTTATAAAGATAAGAGTGGCCATCTTATCTTTAACATAAATGTCCATTTATATAGGTGAATCTGAAAATCGCAAGATTTCACGTAAGTTAAATTGTAAAGGAAATAGTGAATTTAAACAGTGAAGAAAACAACTACTTCACACTTCCAAATCAAGACGCTTCAGATTCACTTATATAAATGGACATTTAGGTTAAAGATAAGATGGCCACTCTTATCTTTATAAAAGTCACTATCTTGGGTCATGGCTTGGAAGATCCCTCTATCGGCAAAATATACTTGATTATTGCGAAATTTTAAAACGAATTGAATACAGGTTAGTGTCTATTCAGACTATTTACATAAGCTTTCTGTTCACTCTATAAATTAATTATTACTCTGATACTGTAATTTTTAACTTCCTTATTTTTATCAGCTACATGATATTCTCACAGTAATTCTTGACTCTTAGCACATATCTTTCTACTTTTCTCTTCTTATCCAGTATATATAGCTCTTAATAAGTGGTTACCAGATGGTAGGCAATTTTAATCCAGATTCTCAAATGAATTTCTGTTTCATATCCTATATTAATGAGGATTTTTTGAGGCTTGAACCAATGCTTGCAATAGATGGGGTATAGAGGAAAATGCTGGAGTTGTAGCATGATAAGATGAAAGATTCAAATGAGATTGTGTTGATTGTTTTACAACATTGTCTCTTGTATTTATACTGAATATCATAATATGGTATTACATTACTCCAAGACAATAATTTCACTCTGTTGTTTTTAGGGCTGTTTTTAAATTAATGTTTACAAGTGGGATTAGTTGTTTGTGTTTCTTTCAACATATTTGTCTTAATTTAACCAGGCTTTCCTCATTACATATTCAGCAATATAAAATAAATCAGTAGAATGACAAAATGCATAGTTTCTTCTAACTCTATTTGCCACAATTCCCCATTATCATTGCTAAAGCTTCTAATCTCATACAGAGATTTGTTATTAGAAAAATGAAACATTCAGTGAATATATTCTTATTGGAATATTCTATAATTTAACATAACCAACTGAATCAACATTCTGTTTACAATCAATAAAACAGCCATAGACTTGTTAGTATTTCTAGCCTTTATACTTATCAATATTCTTTGAAAATTACTTATAAACAATAGCAAACTTTTCATATAGTAGTGCCATCAGGTGCAAGTCATAGTAATCAATGGATGCTAGAAGGTTTGTGCATAAAATCCTTATCTAGTGTCTACTCATCCAATATTCCCAGACTAGTTTCTAGCTTATGGCTTTCATCAGTGATGAATCTTGGATCTAGGTTTAATGCTCCCAGATCCAAGACTTCTTATTGATGAAAACACAAACTAGAAACTAGTCTGATAATATTGGACGAGAATGTTCTAGATAGGAATTTTATGCACAAACCTTTTAGCATCCATTGATTACTATGACTTTCACTGGGTGACACTACTATATAGAGAGCTTGCTATTGTTTTAACAGCTTGTATGTATATATATATATATATATATATATATATTGTAACTGGACACCATATAACCCCTTTATTACTTTGGTTGTAACACTTTCCTGATGAGCATGTTGCAGGAAGGAACTATCAATTGGCATTACACAATGCATATGTTAAACTCCCCTACAATATTTCCTGGTCATCAGAGGATGTAGCACCATAGAGGCTGGAAGCATCTAGACATTTATATATTTAGTTTTCCAAACGGTACCACTAGAGTTCCATCTCACTACAACCTGACTTACCTAGGTCTAGTTATGCCAGACATAGCACAGGATACATGAGATTCTCATGAACAAGTGCACTGAATGATGAGTGATGCCATAAAAAACAAAATAGAATTGAACAACTGGAGAACTAAAAGTAGTTTTAGGTAACAACAATTTTATTTAACAACTGATAATATTTAATTCAGAGTTTCACTTAAGAGATGATGTTTAGAAGCAATTTAATTTAACAATAGTTCATTTTCAAGTTCACTTATGAGAAGAAGTTTGGAAGCAGTTTAATTTAACAATAGTTCATTTTCAAGTCCATGCAATAAAATATATGCAGTCAAGCAGTTATGATTTATACAGCATTTCATTATTTTGAGAATTATTACCAGTTGGTAAACACTTAAACTCAGCAATTCTTGGTTTGTGAAGCATTTATCATTTAGTCCGATATAGAGGTATATTCATACACATAAACTTTATTATATTATCCAGATAGAAGTAATATGCAGTTGAAGCATTTATGATTTATACAGCATTTAATTATTCTAAGATAAATATTTACTTGGTCTGCTGCAAACGTATATTTTTATACATAAATTCATTAGCAGTTTCATTTATACTTTGAAATATAGAATACAATTAACGTTTTCGTATTTCTCCATTAATTTTTTTCTTTTATTAAAAATTTTATCATAGCATTAATAATTGAATTGCTACTATTTTTTAATTCTTACCTTATTACTTGTTGTTCTCTTTCAATACCCATGGGGATTAATGAATGGCACAGTAGACAGGCTGGAGCTTACTTCATGATTGTGGATGAAGAGAAAAATGCAGGTCAACTGCCCATGTTAGATTGTTTTTTCATGGTTAAGTTTTGATTTTTCTGTCTTGCTTTACTTAGTAAAACTGATAAAAATAAACACTCTCTGATAATCCGAATTTTCCAAATATTTTGTACTTTCTCTGCTTGTTTTATTCAATATGACTTCTAAAAAGAAAAACTACTTAACCGATAATAATAAAAACTATTCTCTCTGTCTGATAATTCAAATTTTTCAAGCTATTTATACTTTCTGCTTATCAGAATGGATTCTCTTTACATGACGCCTGCTTTAATTGGTGTTGGTGGTATGTTTTCATCCACGTTCGTGCCATTTCCCCCAGCTCATTGGCTATTCTTTTTGGCGGTAGAAGACCGTTTTTTTAATTATCTGGCTATGTGTTTTCGAATTCCAATTTATTTTACATTTCTTTGCCTAAGGCATTGGCTTAACACCTAAGTTATTTTGCCTTACAAATTATTTTTCTGCAATACAAAATAAACTTATCATTTTTTAATGTTTAAATATATATTTTTTCTTTTTTACTTTATTGATTTCCTTTTTTGGATTTATGAATTTTAATAAAGAAAGATTTATACTTTCTTTTAATTGCAGATTTAACATATTTGTTGTGTCTTTTTTTATTTTTAATTTGACCAAATTAATTTTCTTTTTTCATTGCTGCCAATTTTGATGATTCCTTTGTTTCTTAAAATTTTTAGTTTTCCTCAACCATTATTAAATCTTTTCTTTTCTAACAACAAATCATGCCAGTCTTTTTAAATAGGGGAGGGGGATCTTTTGAATATATATGCATGGAACAGTATATCTGTTTCAATATATATATATATATGGGAAATAGTGATCATGTAATGTTTTAGTAGTTAAAAATTACTTATACTTATGCAATTTTGTTCAGTGACTTTCCGTATAATTTTATTTGCATGTGATACAGAGAGGTTTATCACTTCACATTCTGTCAAGGCATTTTGATGTAGGAATTTAATCTTTTTATGTACATATAATTTGTAGTTCACTGAGCAATTTACATAATTAATTAGTTTAGTTTAAAGTAGACTTTTATCAATTCTTCTTAAGTAAAACTTTCTGATTCAATGCTATCAATTTCCATAGTCTTAATTTTTTTTTGTATTGTTTAACTTGAATTAAAATGGACTTATTCCAAATTAGGTTGAAAGATTATGAATAATAAAGAAAAATATATAAATGTGAGGTTAATTGAGACATATTTAAATGAATTGTAACTAAATAAATAAGCTCTTAGAAAGTCATGTTAAAGTGGTGTAATAACAGGTTGGAGTTTGAACCAAAAACTTTTAGCTCTCAAGTCCAGCTTTCTATCAATAAGTTAAACCAGCAAAAATCAAACATCACATGACATTCTGAGTATCTAACTATTTGATTAATGTGATTCAAACAATAGAAAATGATTACTTAGAGATATGTTGGAAGGTATAAAATAATATTAATATACATCGACCTTCATTTAATTCTTTTATACAGATTGGTATTGAATTTGATGTACTAATTTACACATAACTAGGATGACCAGACATCCTGATTTTTCA
The DNA here is from genome assembly GCA_028023455.1 of Epiperipatus broadwayi. NCBI lineage: Eukaryota > Metazoa > Onychophora > Udeonychophora > Euonychophora > Peripatidae > Epiperipatus > Epiperipatus broadwayi. The sequence continues at coordinate 57,905 of JAQFVV010013257.1, forward strand.
TGATTTCCCTATTTTTGACTATATGTACCAAATGACTTTTCGGGACCATTGTATGTCCTGATTTTCAGATACTCATAATTATTATTTGTCTTACATAAATAATTCATTGCAAAAATGATATTTTTTTGGCTCTCTATATTCATTTCAGTCTCTACAGTAATATTATAAAAATTTCAGACAAATTCCAACACCAAAATAAAGGTTGCTATTACATCATATGGCCGGCCTCTCAAGCTAGACACATTCTTGCATCCAACCTCACCTTGGAGCATATGCAGTAGGATTTTTATAAGCTAAAATTTGAACTGCACTTGCACCTGCATTGATTAACAATGTAGTTTTACTAGTTCTTTGTTGATATTAATTTTCTATAGTGATAAAATTAATAGGAATATTAATAACCCTAAACAATAAACAATATGCCAAAGAGGAAGTGTACTTACAATGATGAATATATACAAGAATGGAGTTTTATATAAAAAAGACACAATTCCATAAAAAAGATTGATCGTTATGTTGGGATTTTTGATCTAACCAGTCTGGACACCCTACACATAGCACACTTTTCAAGTAAAGTTTATTGTATATTTAAAAAGCAAACAAGCTAGATTTCATAAATACGATTTAAAATGTATTAAGATATAAAATAAAAAGATGATTACGTAAGAGAAAATATTATAATCAATGTGTTATATCCACACTTATGACTGTGCCAATGTTATATCTGCAAGTCATACTGTGCGGCTATCCAATAATGTTCGCTAATGTTCTCCAACGAATGGTCTATTCCTGCAACTAATGCTCTACTCTGCAACTAATGCTCTGCTCTGCAACGAATGCATTGTTCTGCAACGAATGCTTCTACTCTGCAACTAATGCTCTGCTTCTACTCTGCAACTAATGCTCTGCTCTGCAACGAATGCTTCTACTCTGCAACTAATGCTCTGCTCTGCAACAAATGCTTCTACTCTGCAACTAATGCTCTGCTTTGCAATGAATGCTTCTACTCTGCAACTAATGCTCTCCGAATGCTTCTATATCTCTGCTGCGGTCTCCTTCAGCTATACCCGTGAACTACATTTCCACTGGGCGCTGGTCATTAACCGCAAGCGCAAATGAGATATCTCTGCTGGTGTTAAACAGACGTCTACTCAAATACTGCTTGACTGCTCTCTATGTTACACTGCTATTGTTGCTTGCTGATAACTGTGGCAATTAATCCTTGTCCAATCAGGTAACGTCTTTTATCCAGAGATATTTGCAATCAGCAAATATCTCTTGGAATTATCGTCTGCCATTACATTAATTAACCTTCTCCATTATCAGTGCACGATCTAAAAACAACAGCTCGAATAAATCTAGTTTTTTCTGGAGTGCACAAAAATATCTGCCATTTTTACAAATACTACACCTCCCTCCACTCCAGAAAAACCCTTGTTGCAATTCCTTGATGTTTTCTATTTCTACTTGGTCGAAACATATTTCCAAACTTACAGCAATGTTATATCACATAGACTGGCTATTCACTTCCGTTATTAACGTTACTAACTGGGATTTCCATTTTCACCAGGTTTCTCCATCTAACTTATTCGCTACTTATAGGTTCCAAATGTGACTGTGCCAATGTTATATCTGCACTTACGACTGTGCCAATGTTATATCTGCAAGTCATACTGAGCGGCTATCCAATAACGTTCGCTAATGTTCTCCAACGAATGGTCTATTCCTGCAACTAATGCTCTACTCTGCAACTAATGCTCTGCTCTGCAACGAATGCTTCTACTCTGCAACTAATGCTCTGCTCTGCAACGAATGCTTCTACTCTGCAACTAATGCTCTGCTCTGCAACGAATGCTTCTACTCTGCAACTAATGCTCTCCATATCTCCGCTGCGGTCTCCTTCAGCTATACCCGTGAACTACATTTCCACTGGGCGCTGGTCATTAACCGCAAGCGCAAATGAGATATCTCTGCTGGTGTTAAACAGACGTCTACTCAAATACTGCTTGACTGCTCTCTATGTTACACTGCTATTGTTGCTTGCTGATAACTGTGGCAATTAATCCTTGTCCAATCAGGTAACGTCTTTTATCCAGAGATATTTGCAATCAGCAAATATCTCTTGGAATTATCGTCCGCCATTATGTTAATTAACCTCCGTTATCAGCGCGCGATCTAAAAACAACAGCTCGAATAAATCTAGTTTTTTCTGGAGTGCACAAAAATGTCTGCCATTTTTACAAATACTACACAATGTAAGTATAAATAATATGTAGTTGGAAATACAACCAACAGCAATAAAATCTGATAAAAGAAAACAGTAAAAAAAAAAAGTTATGTACCAGTACTTGATAAATCTGAGATTTACAAAGTACGTATTTCTAAGTTTTATGCAGTTATAAAGATATCTACAGATGTGAGCAGTTAGTCTCTGATAAATGTAGGTGTTACGGTGATGGTGTATTGTTAACAAGCTCCATATGGCCGTAAAAGTGCAAACATTTGGTCTCAGATTTTAATTTTGTCCAATATGTTTAAAAAAAAAGAGAGAGATTATTAATATTTATTAATATTTATTCTTAAATATATTAATAGATGCAATAAATGTAAGATAAATAATATATATATATGCTGAAACATAAATATCCATGCTTGCACGTACAAAGAAAATAATAGTTAAATTGCTTAAATATAGTATATATATACGAAACTATTAATTTAAATAATATATGTAAAATGTCAATTGTTTGGTTAATAACTCTCTTTATTCTAGTAATTTTATTTTTATTGTAAGGATCACACATTTATATTTTTTATATAATTGTAATAATAAAAGACAAGTTTTTTTTTTTTTAATGGTTATAAAAGGAACATTAATTTTTTATTATAATTTATACATGTACTGTATTAGGTTATTAATTTAAGCATGTTCGCCATTAATTGTAATTTATAGTTCTCTTTATTAACTGTTGCCAGTTAATTGTTGGTTATACGTTAACATTTAAATTGCGAGTAGCTTAATTATAATTACACTGAATTAAATATATTCTTTATGATTAATAATTACGCAAAATATCGTTATAATGTAAAGGAAAATATAATACAAACTGAATGTGTGAAATTGTACCCAACAATGAAAATAAAGAACTTTTTTATAAAGTCTCATTAGAATAAGTTATTTTTATAAATATTTATAACATTATTTTATACGTAGGAACTATCTTTCATTATTATACAGTATATTTTTAATTGAATTATTTAAAAAATAAGGTTATTTTTATAAATGTTTATAGTAGTTAATGTTTTATTTATATGAATAAATCTTCATTGTTATTTATTAAATGAATCAATCATCAAAACGTTTTATTATAACTGTGCAAAGATAGACCGTTGTGTGTGTATCTCATATATACAAATAAGGATGGCGGAGGGGATAAAACAGCCCTTAAATAACCCACTGCTAGGCAAAATCTCTCCAACAATCTTTCATAGAGAAGCAGTAAAAAAGAAAGCGTTCCTCATTAGTTGTGAGATTTTGAATTTTTTTATTATTATTGTTTATGCGCTACTTAAAAACAGGTAGTTCATTTGGTGAGAATGTTGCCTTAAAATTGGTTAATGAGGAATCTCAGAGTACAAGTTCAACTCCTATAGCATTGTCTTTAGTCAGGCCAGTAATACTTGAAGACGAGATGTAGAATAATATCACTTGAAAATGTACTAACCTGTGTTGTCTTTGTGTGTTATTACTAATAGGTGTTTGTATTTAATGACACATGATGAAAATAGTCCAACAAATCACATCTAAAATATCATCATCGCAAACCTTCAGGAAAGCTATAAGAATATTTACTACTTATTATTAGATGGTTATAATGGTTGGTTACAGATTGCCTATCTTAAAAAATGTCTTAAATTCTTATTAGAATCTGAAAAAGTTTTTAAATTTATACAGATTGCATCCAGTTTAGGACATAGGCTACATAGCATTGTGGGGACTAGTATATATATATATTATAACGATCGAAATGAAAGTGAAGATCGAATCAACCACAAAAACAATATCTGCAACTACCAGGGCGCCATCTAGGCATTTGAGCCTAGAAAAATTTATAAAGTAGGCAGATACGCGCTGTTAAGATTCCACTTTATTTAAATATTCCGATCGTTAGCCCAAGTCACTAGCTCAGCGGAGACGCAGAGATAAAAATCTATAAATTTTATATCTTAAATATAAAAGAATAAAAGCCACTGCCAGAAATTAACACATAAAAATATTTATTTACGCACATATAAAATCATTCTAAATTCGAGAAATAGGTTTAACATTTTTAGATTTTTATAGTACTCTTTAATTGTACATTTACATAACTTTCACTGAGTTTAATATTTTATTTAGATGGTCAAGTATGAATAGACTACATAGATTTGCATTTGAAAATAAACATTCTATCCCTATTTAACCTTAGGCTAAAATTCGCAGTCAAACTGGCATCAATCCATCTGATACATTTATGTATTCAATGTAGCATGAAAATACAACAGCACAAATATACTATACTGTCAGGCATGGACATCTGAACAGTATAGTTAGAGAAAACATTGACTCTTGTCCAATACAGGAATATGACGTCTGTATAGCAAGAAGAACAATAAAATAAAAACTCCATAGGAAGGGACCGTGATCCTTTTTTTTGCCGACTTACAATCCCATCCATAGGCAAAGGGTTGGTGCGGTGTATTCAGCGATTCTGCACATAGCGAAACTTATACTACATCTACTAATTACACAAATATATCCAATCCATTGACCCAATTCAACAACGACACAAATAACCTAAGATTACCCTCCCCTAATATAACTTTACAAATCTATATAGCCATTTATGCCCGACTTAAATTTAACATTTAGATACGTTCGCACAAATGCATTTTATAAAATTTGTTTTAAAATGTTGAGTACAGATCAGCTGCACAGATTCCACGGTCAAAAACATTCCAAATTAAACACAGCCGATCAAAATACAAAATCATCGATAAACGTCACTTGCATAGGGAATATACAAATCCCATTAGCATTCATCGTAAGATTCTTGCAGTGATATCGTTGACATATATTCTAATCGAATGTGAAAACCACAACATTATCAACCGCTAACGAATCTATGCAACGTCTATACCCAACCTTAAATTTCATCAATTAAAATTTAAACAATAAATATTAATACAAATAAATAATAAATGGAAATGATTTTTTTTATCAAACGCAAACATATATAAAATTACACATTATCAATTGAGTTGACACATAAGTCAGAGAAAAGTTCTTTTTATAAAATTTAAATTTACTCATCAATCTTTAAAGTTCTTAATTAATATTATGATTTTAACAATTGTTCAGTTCTATTGCTTACGGTAGAAGAGTCCCTGTTCCCGTTGGCAATTCTCACGGAGACTTTCCTGGAAGACCGGTCTGATATTTTGGAGGTAGCATTAGCTGGTTCTGTTCTGGTATCACAGTCTTTGCATTTTTAAAATAAGTGAGTGAGGATGACAAGGGCGTCTTGTCGCCAGACTCACCAAAATCAAGTTGGAAAAAACTGACTGGAACTCAATATTTTTTCTTTTTATAGTCCTCCTATGGATTCCATGAACAAAAACGTCACTGTTCTGTTTTTTTGTTATGTTCCGGGCCTTTATTTGCTTCCATTGGTCAAGCTAAAATCTCTTTCTTCTCTTATCTAACCTTTCATCTGACTTTTTAATTAAACAGCTTTTAGATAATTAATAAACAATCATTTCCATTTACAGATTACAGCGATTAATTAATACCTGTTTTTATTTTAACTTACGTTATTTTTTTATTAAAATATTTTTATATTTCAATCTTGTATTTTTTTATTAAAAAAAATACGTTCAAATACTTTTTTTTTTTTTGTTTATGAAAAAAATATTTTTAAAGTTTAGCATCTGTGCGAATATATATATATATGTTTAACAAACATTTTAATTTTAGCGTTTAGTTTTTTCCTTTTATTTGCGAACTTTTAAGTTTTTATTTGAAATTAATGTAACGACATATTTATATATCGTTACAATATATATATATATATATAACAAAATGTGCATGATACATGATTTTGTAGTTTAAGTGAATAATTTGGTTGCTGAGTTAACTAAAAACCGTCTTATTTTGTAATCTTTTATAAATTATTTAAGAACTTATTAATAAATGAAATATTTGTGAAGTGTGGTAAACAATTTATATTTTAGTTAACTCTTTTTTTTCTTTATTTATATATTATATTTATGATTCATTCATTAGTGGACTAAGGTTTGTGGGGACTTTCTATCAATGTCAGGGAACTGATTATTTTAATCAGGAATTCATTTATTAATTTTGCTAGTGATACATTATCTATATATATGTCTAAGGCATTATGTATTTATAGCTACAACCATTCATTTAGTATTAGTATTTTGCTTTGCTACTTACTCACCAGGACCTTCAGAAATTTAACTTTGACCAGTCCGGTCTTTCACACTCCCTCAAAATAGATGTAGTTCATATGAAGGGATCTTTTCGGGCATTGCCATTTAAAATGTGTATGGAAGCCCATCACATCAAAAATATTTTATTATTATTCAGAGACATGCTTTGGCTAGAGGGCCAACATTTCTCTTATCTACCTGTACATATCAGGAATTTCATTTAGCAAAGCCACCTCATTAATCTTTGTTGTAATCTATAATAGCATATTGCCTTCTTCATCATTTTATATCTTTATTTAGCTAACCTGAAACGCTCTCTGCCATGATAGCACGTCCTTCACAAACAAATTTCGTAATTAATTAAATCTGACTGTATAATTGTCAATTATCTATTTAAGAACTATTTTGCTTCCCACACTCATTATATACGAATGATTTTAAATGTAATAATGTTTTAAATGCCCATCTTTCATATTTTGTAATATATATATAAAACAGATTTATTTGTAATATCTTATTTTATTGCTGTTTGGTTTTGGCCGACCAATTAACAAACTTTTACATTGTTTGTCAAAGCCGCATCAAAACGAATTAAAGAAAATAACCAAGTTATACAAACAAAGACTACTTATTTTGTACTAAATTCTTTAATAAATTCCTATAATATTGTCATTTAAATAAGCTTAGTTTGTCATCACTCCCAATCTCTAAGGTTAATTACTCTATTTGTTTATAATATTTATTTGATGTAAATTCACTTCTTTATAATGTTGCCATAAAGAATTATCATTATTACGGTTCAAACCATTAGTAATCGATCAAATCATATCTGTACCATTCTGCAATTGTCAGAATCCATTAAATCATTGATTTTTCATATAAACCCTTTATTATTTTGAGTCTCTATGTGAACCATGACCTCCAGCTGGGACGGAATAAAACCAAGCACTGCTAGTGTCATCACAAACGTTATCCATTAGTCAGAGAGGCAATAATTTAGGCAAATAGGTTAGGATTCATCTTTGTCCTGACATATGTATCTTGTGCATGGTTGGATTCAAGGTACTTTTGCTTGGATTATTGGTCTTGTTGAATGAATACATGATTTTGACCGGCACCGAGGCTGTGTTTTTTGTATAATTTTAAGGTAAAATATATATTAAAAAACAACAACATATATTCATTTTACAAGAAAAACTCAGACTTATGAACTATTTAAAAAAAATAAATAAGAACTCATTACCCCCCCCCTCCTTTTAGTTCGTAAAACCGGGTTTGATTTGCATTTAAAAATAAAAGCCTAGTGAAAAATATAAAAATATCAGTTAAAATAAATTATAACCGCACTAATTTATAAAAGAAAGCAAGAAGCGTGAGTTGAAGGAAATGTTTTATAATAGCATTAATTTATGTTATAGAGAATCGATATAAAGAAGGGAATTAGTTTAATATGCTCACCGATTAGCGAGTTGAAAAAAAGGTTTAAATATATAGAAAACATTAATTTAAAAAGAGACTTTGGGCTGGATACCTCAGCATTCTATGGAATACAGATGAATTTTTGCCTCGGCGGTTCTTTGACGGCCCGGGCACACTTGAATGGTAGAAGCTACATCATGCATGGCGTAGAGTGGAGCTGAAGACCGTGGGGAAGGCAGCTGAAGCCCCTCAAAAATTACACAGACGTGAACTCAGTTAAAGACTTGACCTAACTCTCTCTCTCTCTCTCTCTCTGGCACAATAGATTTTTAGCCCTATTTATACAAAATTCTGAGGTGTTCCAAGAATGTGTTTTAATTAAACTTCTTATCTTTAATTAACAGAAATATTTTAGCTATTGTTAGTGGAGATGGAATCATTAGATAATTGTCCCAAAATAATTTCAAATCAATTTCCAGATTGGAAATAGATTTCATAATAATCACAACATTATATACTCAATTAACAAGAAAAAAAATTTTCTATATTTATATTTCCATTCTTAGCAAACATGGGAGAAAAGTAGAAAAAAAAAATTTCTACATACAAAACTCTGGAAGTAAAAAAAACAAACTTACATGTACATTAATATAGTAGTTCAAACTACTTTCATATTTTATACATTATTATTGAGACTGAAGAGAAGTGATTAATCTTTATATATATATATATGTATATCGTGCCTAAAGAAATGACGGGGTGAAAAGATCGGTCGTTTGCTTCTCATAGGTCTGTTCTACCAGCCCATCCATGCCTTTCCAGTGCTTTGAACATCTAGCCAGAGACTGTCTGTGTCGAGAAGCCTGAAATGATCTGACTGTATTAAATGCCTGTACTAACTGATTGATTCTGAGGTAACGTCCAATTCACCGCAAGCCATTGATTTTATTTTACTTGTTTTCAAAATCTATATTAATTTATATTTTATATCTGTGTAATGTTTATATGGCTTGGTTTAAAATGCGTCTTTTAAATTTATTCAATTTAAAATATCAATTCTTATAAAATCTTACATTATTTTGATGCGGCAAATTAAATTAATTTTTTGTCGGTTTGTTTAGATTAATCGACTTAAGAAATTGCAGTTCTACGCTCCATTCACTTCAATCAACCTGAACTAAACCTATTGACAACAGTGGAACCCACAGACATGCATCTGTCCATAGGAAGCAAATGGATGACAGACATCTGGTCATACACCAATAAACTAATAGCAATAAATGAATCCATGTTTGAAAGTAAAATATCATACTGGCAAGCATAGCAACTCAGATTTCTAAACCAAACTGTTCCTCAAACTATGTTAGGTCTAAAGCACAAACTTCTAATAAAAAAACAAGTATTGGTTTGTGGAACTGAATCACATCGATTTTCTAATAAAGTTAAACATCAACTCTCTACCCACAAGCCATTTTTTGATGTACAGAAGAGGCTTCTCCAAAATTAGTCCACAGTGTCACCTTTGTAACAGAGATGAAGAAACAATCCAGCACATACTCTACAGTTGTCTGTTCCTCAGCCAGCTCAGAAACGTCATTGCAGAAAAGTAACAATGAACGTAAGAGAAGCATTAGTAATTCGGTATGCCATTACCACAGGCAACTTATCAAACATCAGGTTTTCCATTTTTCTCACCTTCACAGTCTGACTAACAAGATGCAAATTCATCTTTGATAACAGAAACTTCACAGTCAAAGAAACCCTGATACAAATAATTAAAAATATTTGTGCCAGAGACCAAATTCTAGCACCAGGCTGGCTATACAAAAAGACCTGGTCCAATATCAATCTTCCAATGAATAGTTTCTTACTTTCTCACCCAGTTACTCTAGTCCAAGCTTCAAGTACAAGACAACACTCTTATGTAATCTATGAGAGTTTATCAATAAATTTTCTTTTTTTGGGAGAAAAATAAAAGTATAAAACTGAAGTATAATGATATTATAATTGCTCTAATTTTAATACACTTTCATAGCAAGATTAATGAATAATCGTTTTAATAACCTTAAAACTTTCTTGACTAATTGCATAAAAATTTAAATTAATATATAAATTATACTGGAAATAAATTTATAAAAACATGTATCTTCTATTGTTAAATCATTTGGAAATGCTACCTGCGTCTTAAAATTCTTGATTAACCAATCAGAAAAAGATAAACTTCTTTCTCATTTCTTCTAAGAACTTTTTTCTTTTTTTAAAAAAAAAATTCCCTATGTAAACAGGTGTCATATCTAAATGAGATGAGATATTACAAAAGCTGTAAATGATTAATTTTCCATTTGCAAGGCAAAAATAATTAAGAACTCAAATTTTTCATTGTCACTAAGATCTTAAATAGACAGAAATTCAGGACAATATAAACTACAGTCATGAATCTAAACAAATCAAAATATTAATCATGATTTATATTTTAAGTTTACAGTATAAGATTAATTAATAATCATTTTAATAACCTAGAAACATTCTTAACTAATATATAAGATATTAAACTTACATGTAAATATAATATGGGAAATTGATTATAAATCTATAATAGAATGTTGATATTTTAGAGCTATTATAATTCCTTAGTTTGTTTAGATTTATTGTTTATATTATTCTTATTTTTTTCCTAGTTAAAATCTTAGTAATAGTAAAAAAGAGGCTTAATTTTTTAAGCTGTTTAATTCAGAATTTTGAGACCAAATATCAGTTTTAGAAAATTTAATGATAAGTGATGCATTGTTTTTCTAGTTATTTCTAAAATATGTCTATGCATTGGTTTAATATATATTGTGCCATTCAACTGCATAATGATATTAGCACATATATTCTGTTGGAATGAAATTTTATTAATAAACAAAGTATTTTTCATTGACTACTGATGTTAATATTTGATATTCTGCCCCCACCCCACAATTGACTAATGTTTTAATAAAATAAATAAAGAAAATAATATAATAATTTTTTTGATAACAATTAACATTGACAAAGAAATATCACCCAAACTAGGCCAAAAATGCAATTAGAAAAGATAAAAAGATCTTGAGTGTAAAATATGCACTTTATTGTGAGATACAAGTATAGTTTATATTCTGTGTACTTTTAAGACATTAAAAAATGTAAAAATACATATTTAAATTTTAAATTTTCATATAACAAAAATGTAAGAAGTATTGCTAAACAATATTACTAAATTGAATAACACAAAACAAAGGTAAAGATGGTAGCCTGTAGATAATTATAATTGCAGATTAAAATCTAAATTTAACTTTTAAAATAAAAAGAATTTCGTCTTGCGTTGTTAGCCGAGAGGTATCGCAGCCGCCATGCAAGCAAGTAGTTGGTTGCAGACGGTTGTGGGTTCGCATCCCGGCCAATGCTATGACATATGAAAATAAAAAGAATTAAAAGAAAAGAAACCCTGTTTAGTAAAAAATAGCAGTGACAGATTAGATAGTATATAGATTTTCTCTTTCCTGTTCTCTGCTGTGTAAAAAGCTGATTATTGGCAGGACAGCTAAGCAATGAGACCACCGGGAACATGGAGGCAGCAAAATCAAACAGTAAAGTATGTGGTACTGAGTATTAAAACTGATTAAAACAGAGGTTGAAGTTATTCTACATGATTATCTAAAACCTCTGAGATACCTATCATAATTTCTGGCTGCTCTATCTGATGACTGCTAGAAAAATGTTACTCTGACTAGTTAAATATGCCAATCCTAAGTCTGTTACTGAATAATCACTCGTGAATAAAATAGAAGTTATGCTCACCTTTTAATTATCTCCAGACAACTTGCAATAATCTTATTCCTGACTCAAAAAAAACTTTAAGAACTCATCTAATATTAGATCAAGTATAAATTAAGAAAACATCCTGTAACATCAAGACAAAGAAAAGTAAAAGCAAATAAAATATACTAAATTTAATTGTAATGATAAACTAAAAAGTATGGAGGTAAGAGTGTTGTCTTTTAACACAATACTCAGCAAATTTTAAAATATTAAAAAAATTTTAAATGCAATTTTATAGATTTATAATGGCTTCACATTTATTCATTGATATTTTTAAAAAGAGTTGAATGAATAAAAAGAATTGTTTCCCCCAACAGCTGAACGAGCTTTCATTTTCACCATCCAACCAGAAAAAGATTCATTGTTCTCATTATTTACTATCTTTTTTATTTTACTTTCTATATTTGCAAAATTCAGATATGATTTTTAGGAAGTTTTTGTTTGTAATCATATTTTCTAACAAATCAAGTTCAATTTATTAATTCTAATATAGAATAAAGGTTCAATAGTAAAATAAAATGTTGAATGATTACAACATTTTCCACCAGGGTGACAAAGGATGTGTTTTCATTATTTGAAGGGTTAAGAAAAATATAAAACAATACTTGCTAAATACATCTTTCTTTGACATTAGTTTTGTGCAACCTTTATACTTTAATTCAGTGCTTCTTAAACTTTTTTTTATTCATGACCCCTTTTTATCATCGAGATTTTAAATATAAAATAGATATAGAAATAAATATTCCTATAAATAATTTATTTTTTTGGTAATAAATATACATATGAAAATAATTAGTTTTAGGATTTGTTTTAAGTATACAAAAATTAATGAAAGAAAATCATGTTTTAATGAGATGGATGTGCTTGTTTTTTGCTGCATAACAAATTAAATCTTGGTGAAATATTTGATACTGCTGGACGTAAAGCATCTTCAATGTTTTTCAGTGTTGAACGATATTTGGATTTAATATACATTAAAGCTGAAAAAGTCATTTCACATAAGTATGTGGTGCTGAATGGCAAAAGAACTTTAATGCTATTTCAGAAATTGTGGGAAATTCAGTCCTAGCTCTGATCCAGAATTCAGTCAAGGATCACTCGATAGCTCAGCAAATTCCTCTTGGCTTTTATATGGAAGTGATTAATCTCATTAACGTCAATCAAAAATGCTCTTTGACATTTCCAATGAATCATTTTCCACTTTATTCTTCCAAATGTTGATCTTTTTATTAAAACCTTCAATTTTATCATTCAAAGTAAAAATATTGCTATTTTTTTCTTGAAGAGACAAGTTAAGGTCATTTAGTTTCTCAAAAATATCAGACAAATAGCATAGCTTTGATAGTCATAAGTCATTTTGAAAAAGAGCAGCGAGTTCAGATTTTTGTTCGGTTAAAAATACAATAATTTCTTCTTTTAATAACAATAATCTTCTTAAACTTCACCCTCTTGACATTCATCTTATTTCTGCATGTAATAATAAATTTTTGTATTCAGAGTCCATATCTTTACAAATATTTGAAGATAAACAGCTAATAAGAGCATGGCTTTTAATAAAGTTTATAATTTTGACAGCATCCTGCAGCACATTGTTCAATTCCATTGCTAATTTTTTTGTTGTAAGAGCCTCTTGATGGAGTGCGTAAAAGTTATATGATTATTACCAGAAGCTTTAACAAATAAAACCAATATTTTCACCAGTCATTGCTTTTGCACCATCTGTGCATACTCCAAAGCAATTTTTCCATTCTAAACATTCAGTTTAAAAAAATTTGTCTACTTTATTATATATGTCTTCCCCTTTTGTATGTTCTTCCAAAGAATGACAAAAGAATTCTTCCTCAATGTTTTCTTTATAAATGCATCTGACATATACTAATAACTGAGCTATTTTTGAAATATCAGTTGTTTCATCCAACTGAATTGTAAATATTGGGCTTTCTTTAAGTCTAGTAATAGGCTGCTCAAATTGGTCACTGCTAATTTCAGAAATTCAATTAGTGACAGTGTCATTTGATAAAGGAATTTTCTAAATTTCATCACCATATCTACTTCTGTGAAGTATTTCTACCATTTTAATAGCAGAAGATATAAGATCTTCTCCAATGATGTATGGCTTTTTATTTTTAGCAATAAGATATGAAACTTCATATGATGCGAGTAAATATTTTTCATTAACAGTTATAAATTTCTCAAAATATTGTTTTTCTTTATTTGAAGTTTTTAACAATCATTCGAAATATTTTTTTGGTTTATTAACATATGAAGGATGCTTGAATTCAAAATGCCTTTTTAATTTTCATGGTTTTATACTCTTCATAGACAAAACATTATTGCAAATTAAACAAAGAGGTTGTTAATTACCATCACAGTTGTTGAAAGTAAAGCCAAATTGGAGAAATGTTTTATCATATTTTCTTTTTTGCATCTTAGATGTCTCTTTCTGATTATGAGATCCTTTTTGAAGAGACTTTGTAGCATTGCCATCTGCATCATTACCTTTGGTACTCAAGTTCATCCATTTATCCATGGGTAAAAAGTATTTTTATCCTAAAATATAAATAAAATAAGAGTTCTTATTAGCAGAGATACTAAGTGGCAGCTGTGTTTTTTGTTTAATTATACGAAGCATATTTACTCCCATATGTTCTATTTTTTAATATCCCCATATGCTTAATTTTTTAATTTTTAAAAAATATCAATAAATCAATTATAAATTACCTGTCAAGTTTAAAAAATAGGAATATATTTTTACTTGTTAATAAATAAATGACAATAAGTTTCAAATAAAAAATAAATTTTTATAATAACTAATAAGATGATATATTTTGAATAAAAAAGTAAAAAAAAAAAAGTATACAAGCATTTTTATATATAAAAAATAACGGTAAACATGAATTTACCAGGTCACGACAAAATTTTGTAGTTCAAATTTTTTTTCACCAGAGTGTTTCTTGTCGAATTATTTAAAAATTTGTTGCAAAATATCAAATACATGGCAGCATAAAATTATATTATAAAAAAATAAATAATTATATTAGAAAAAAATATCTGATAAGAAATATTTTATTAAAATAATAACAAAATAAACGGCTGGATATTACATAGTCAACATTTTATGCATATTCCATAATGAGTTCATTATATTACTGTCCATTGTAATTTAATAAGTTCATTCATAATTAATAAATTCATTCATAATTACTGTCCATTGTAGTTTTCGCTTATAATAGCGATAAAATTCGCAAAAATGGCATCAGTCGTGTAGAGAGTCCTAAAAGCAAATTCCTGTAGATAGGATTTGAATAAAGTACTGTTGGTGCCACACTGATGTTTGAGCTTGCATTTAGCTCTCATCCACATATTTTCCTAGCAATACTTTATTCCAATCCTACCTATGGGAATTTGCTTTGCAAATTTTATCTTTTGTATAAGCGAAAACTACAATGGACAGTAATTCGACAAGAAACACTGGTGAAAAAGATTTGAAACAAAATTTTGAATTTTGTCGTGACCTGGTAAATTCATGTTTACCAAAATAACATCTTTCATAATATTTATTCAAATAAATACTAACCTTAATTGAGTAAAACTGTAAAATACAATATTGCACTGTTCTTGCGATGTGGACACTTGTTGAAATGAAACCGAAACAAATAACTTGACCGGAAATGCATTATATAATCACAGTGGTGCCAACCCTATTCTCACCACTGCAGCATATATTTTGATTGTGAAATAACTTATATGCTGGAATTGCAATGCGACACCACTATTATGATGCATTTAGTATTATTTTTCAATATATAAATATAATTTACAGCTCAACTTGGCCATCATTATGATTTTATAATTGTGCTGTAGAGAAACATAATATATTAAAGATAATGAAGCAATTGTGACTAATATTTTTATAAGTTCATGTATCTGAATTAAATTTTCATGACCCCAACTTTTCACTTTGTGACCTTATTCAGGACCCACAGTTTAATTAAGAAATGCTACTTTAATTCAAAGAAATCTTTTAAGTTCTAAAACATTTTTATGATTGCTGCAATTTATGCTGCATACATAAAAAAGCTTTTATTTTTATGCATTATCAAATTTTTAGCACAGCTTCAGATTTATTGCTGTTATTCATGATGCATGCATAAAATGCGTTTACTTTCATGCATGTTTTATGCATCACAGAATTTAGTATTGCTTCAGATTCTTTGCTGACATTCATACTACATGCATAAAGAAATGCTTTTATTTTCATGCGTGCTTTATGTTTCACAAGCAAATTTGATATAGCTTCAGATTCATTAACTTTTTGTTATATAGTTAATAAAATAAATACTGTATTATCTGAAAATAAAATAATAATGAAAATAAAATATAAAAATCAGCATCATATATGGAACTATAATACACACAAGAACTGATATCAATGAATTAAAGCCCAAATATGACTTGCTTGGAATCTCTGTGATTAATTGCGAACCTCAACATTATTGTTGTGAAGTCTTTATTTAGTCTGTATATTGTTTCATATTTTTAAAAAAACCCATATGGGAAATTTTACACCAATTCCATGATTTGTTAATAATCAATGTGGTGAAATATCAGTCCAAAAATAGATGAAGCCAGAAAAAATAATTATTTTTATGGGACTATATGGGACCGCAACTGAAAAGATCATATAAAATATGCAAAAAGAAAATGAAATAGAGAAGGTGTGACAAGATAGTATAACTTTTTTTATTATTAAAAATTGGTTCTCAGAGACATCTATCAGCAAAATATATAAAGTTTATTCCATTTAATATTTATAATATTTATTTACAAATTTTTATCCATACTTTAATATTTAAATAGAAAAAATGTTGAATTATAATTTAATAACTTTTAAAATGAATAATGTGATAAAATGGAAAAAATAATTTATCTATTTTTATTTATTTATTATTCTAAATGTTTTAAAAGCAATATGGCATGAGTTTATGTTTTTTTAAATCATAGTAATTAAATGTTTCATTTTTTATATCTGTATATATATTTAAAAATTATATAAATATAGCGCAACTATAACAAATCTGATAGCAACTCAAATTAGTTATATTACAGAGCTGCATGAAAAAAAATCGTTTAATAAAAAACTCATACAATTGAGTAATAAATATATAAACTGCCTAAAAAATTAAAAAAAAAGTTAAATAGAGGGATTTGAACTTAGGAGTTTTAGTATATATTCATCCTCCACTCTATCTCCAACAACCAATACACATGACAATGCACGTGAAACAGATAAATGTTATCCAATATGCATATTTTGTGGAGAACAACACATCAATTGATTACATCATAATCTCCCCCCCCCATATATATATATATAATCATTGCTCATTTTATATTAAGATAACATTTCTAAAACTTTAATAGACAGGCTTCAATCTTTTCATTTTACCAACAATTCAATTGCCCATTTCATTGAAAAACTAACAATGGAATGCTCAAGCCCTTGGAGGATTTCATATTGTAGTCATACCCATGCTGACATTACATCCCTGATTAGACTGGTTGTAATGACTACATGAGTATGATTTCAATATCAAATCCACCAAGGGCTTTGAGCATTCCACCATTGGTTTTTTGTTGAAATGGACAGTTGGAAGGGTGAGAAGATTGAAGCCTATCCATTAAAGTTTAAGAAATTGCTATCATAAAATAATCTGAACACTGATTGTATCTACATATGAGAGATTATGATCTGACCCAACTGATGAATGCTGGTTTTGCACAAAATTCATATATTGGGGATCATTTATCTTTTTCACATGTGAGTATAGAATGAAAATCCTAATTCAAATCTTTCTATTTACTATAGTAAATAAATATTCAGTATACTGAATGACTAGGTTAATTTATGTATTTAATCATATTATTAAATAGTTTATTAAGTTACTTTGTAATGAGTGAGTAACAGCAAAATGATAAGTTTCAATGTAAAGGAATAAAAAAAATAGTTTGGTACATGCAAGCATGTTGAATTGTGTAGTTTCTAAAAGTCTAAAAACATTTCAAACCCTTTTTTTTATGAATTGAATTTTAAATAAAATTTCTTGCATTTTTATAGTAAATTTGATGGCAACACTAAATATGATATTAAAATTTTGAAATTAATATTGTAAAAATAATTACTTAAAAATTAAATGTCAGTAATAATTATTTCATTCCTCCTATTGCTAATTAATGTCAATAACGAAACAGAAAAAAAAAACATTTTTGATTTTTCATTCACTTATTCAAATTATAATATAATATCAGTAAATTTGTTTCCACAAAATGTTGTGAAGGAAATAAAGAAAATGTTTTGCAAAAAGCACATGTTATTGTAAAGAAAGAAAGATCAAATCTTGTAACTAACTGTGATGAATCTGGAATTTGAAAGCATGTTGAACAACATTATTATGGTCTGAAATGAGAAACTAAGACATTCCATTCTAGTCTACTCTATTTTATCTGAGTACTCAATTTCTGAATCAGTACTGCAGTGATCCAATGCTGAGGAGAGAAACTGCAAGCTAAAACTGTTTTTCATAGTAACTTGGATAGTATTTTACTGACTGTTTTAAAGTCTTTTTCAATATTTCACTTATAACAGCAAGCACAATGCTTTTATCTAGAAGAAAATTACCATATGTGGTTAGATAACAAAAAACCCACACTAGCCAAAATACCCAGAAAATGCAATCAGATCCAGAGACAAATGCTGAAGTTTCCTAAAACCAGCCATTGCCTGCTTTAATGATGCTGCAAAGAAAGAGGCAGATAATGCCACAAGAATGACCAAGACCTACTGATACTATATCATATATAACATACCAATGGTGCAGTATTTCCTATCTTATATCATTAGTACACCAGGAAGATAACTGCCATCTTTGGGAAAAACTACTTGAGACATTTGGAAATATATTAAATGAATAATATCTGCAGAAAACCATGCTTTGGAACTGCTTAGTGATTTTACATGGAAATATCATTATAGATATTTTAAAGTTGTAATTATAAATTCATTTAAATGTACATTAATTACCTAAGTAATATTTACTAAGGCTGTAAACCTCAAGAATATGCATGTGAAAATGCGAAGGTAGGGACTTCTATAAGTCTTAACCACAAGCTTATGCTTTGGAAGAAAAGAGGTCCCTACCTTCACATTTTCACACGCCTATTCTTGAGGTTTACAGCCTTAGTAAACATTATAGATATTATAAAGCCTTAAATTAAAAATATCTTCTATTATTATATTTAATATTTTGTATACATATTAATATTAATAGTTGTGAGTGTATATGCTGTGTTAATAAATTAAGTTATTTTTTTATTAATTCTTCAACCACCTCTTACGAGGCATCTCGTCGACATCTGATGTCACTCTAACTCTGCTAGTTCTTATGCTAAAATATTCGTTTGACAGGTATTGATTAGGTTTTTAAAAGTTCTGTAAGATGGTGCCCTCTTCCGAATTATTTTACAAGTAAAAAATCAAAAAAACCGCATTTAAAACTAAACAAAGAAAGAACCTTGTCAGTGATTCGCTGTTAGCTGACTCTCAGCCGAAAAAGACATTCTGATTGGCTGGAAAGAACAAAGAAACCGCCTGATCAAAGAAAATAAAGAAAAACGCTGAGATTTTTATTTCGAATGCAATTTAAGTATTAAAAAAATATAATTTGAGAAATTAAACTAGTTTTTTAAAAAATATACCAAAAAAACAAAATTATTTTCGAAAAATATTGAAGATTTTAGTAAAAATATTTAAGATTTAGCAAAAAGAAATCTTTACTTTTCGATAACGTAAAATTGAAAAAAAGCGTTTGCGTCAGCACTTTTTTGTTTAGACATTCGCTTTATATTTGCCGAAATTGAATATATTTTATAATAAATAAATATTTTTGAAAGAACTTTCGTTCTCTTTCATAACCTGAAAAATTAGTAATATACTTTTTATAAACGTATCTGAGTTAAATTTAATATTATAGGTGAATATGTTTTAACAATAGGCTTTGTCTTCAGTTTGTGAGTTGGCCAATTAAAAGATTTGATTTTTACCTTATACAACCAATAATATAATTAGCGGTTTAAGGGTTAATACATTTAATTTGTGTTTGCTTATTGTGCTTTTAACATCCAATATGCTAATAATATCCACAACCCTGAAAAATCATGCAATTCACTGGAAAACGTGCAGGAATGGCCTTAATACTTTGTAAAAAATGATTGGGCATTAATAAGTTTTTTCCTGAAATTTTCATTTTTTATTTTATTTTATTAAAACTAAAAAACAAATATTTTTGGGAGAACTTATGCTTATGTTATAAGTCATCATCATCATCACATTGATTAATATTATTATATTTATTAGAATTGAATCTTTTTTTTTTAATTTTATTAACCATTCAACTTTCATCTACTATAAATATTTATTTGGAATCAAAAAAATTACTGTGCATATTTATTCCTGGTTCAAACCCATATATTGTTGCATATTTATTGTTACAATATATTCAAAATTTAAGTGCAAAATATTATTTACAACTATTTCAATAAGCTCATAAATATTTTTATGACTTCTCAAATATAAAATACTGATATTATAATCTATTCACAGAACAATCAACCCCCCCCCCAAAAAAAAAAATTCTAAAATAATTAACAAGGCAGATTACCAAAAAATCATTCATTAAATACACTTGCAAATATCAGCCACCTTTTCTTATATCTGTTTGACAGTAACATAAAAAAAGGCAATCATTATTTGCAACTGTATTTAAATGATTCTTTGGGATGTGGCTTATGAATTATTTTAGTAGTGTTTTCAGATGATTGTTTTATGAATAGATAATATTATTTATGCAGAGCACTTGGAGAGTCAATCATTCCAAAATATTGTGTGTGTGTATATATATATATATATTGTTTACACTCTTTATAACTAATTTCAATGAGAAACATTTTACAATATTGAATTTTCTTGATTATACAACAAATATAGTGATGTTTAATAAAAAATATGTTTAGCTCTCGCTGGGCACATGTTTCTGTCAGGCAAATTTTTATCATCAGCTGCTTGGAAAACCATCAAAACAAAGAAACTAAATTTTTATTAACATAGTTTTGAAATGCTCAATTTGATATTGAAGTTTGAATGTAAATTTTAGTGGTAATTTAACTAAGCCTCCTTTGTATCACCTTAAAAAACATATAATCCAACTCATTTTAATAACGTTGTCTTTAAATAAACATTTTCAATATGCAAAAATTAATTAAACACCACATAAATATGCAGTCTATGTAACATTACCATCATCATCATCATCATTGTCAATCATTATCAATCCATTGCAGGATGAATGTCACTCCAAGCTCAATCCATCTTCTCTGATCTCTAGTTTCTCTTCTCCACATCACCCATGCACACTTTTTTATTTCATTTATCCACCTCACATGTAGTCTCTTTCTGGGACTTTTACAGTCTCTTGGAATACAGTTTAAGATTTCACTTGTCCATCTATTATCCTTTCTTCTAGCAATATGTCCAGCCCAACTCCACACACACACATATATATATGTATATATATATGTGTGTGTATGTACATGTGTCTCTGTTTGACTGTTGTGGGGTAATACTTGATAGTCATTAATAATTTTTTATTTAGTTGTCAATCTTTGCAATAAAAATTATTTTGATGCCACAATATTTTTAGTTGCATTATAAACTGTTAATGAGTTATTAGCATCGTTACGATCAATATGGCAAATATATCAATCTCTATTTCATTTACAACTGTATTTGTTTCTAGTATACTTTTAACTAAAATCATGTGACTTCAGTAATTCATATGAATATGATGATCATTGTATTCACTTTCTAAGTTAAAATGTAATATTCAACAAAAAATTATTGCCTTTTTACTCATTAGATAACTGTCAAAAAAGCATTAATAATATAACAAAGTACAGGCAAAAAAAAAAAATTGAAGATATATTTTGTTAATGTATATTTCATTTTTTTTCTTACATGTTCTATTTTAATATTTAAATACAAGTATAGTATACATACTTAAACTAGAATGTAATTAGAGAGGATTTGAACTCAGACTTTCAAGCTCCTTTTAGTTATCCATTCGATCTTATACAACCGATATACATGACCACATCGATTGTATAAAATGAAGTGAATAACTGAAGGAAGCTTGAAAGTCTGGGTTTAAATCCCCCTATAATGTTTTTTTTTTTGATGTGTCAAAGCATCGGCCGGGAAGCGAACCCGGGACAACTGCTTGTAAGGCAGCTGTGCTAACCACTCGGCCACCAACGCTTGACATTTTAATATTTTGTGATTTAATAATGCTAATCTTAGTAATGTGATTTTAAAATGACAACCTTGTGTTTATAGTAAGAAAAACAGACACCACATGATTTAAACTTATTATATGCTGTTATTATATGCTATTTACAGATAAGTTCGTGATTTTTTTAAGTAATGTATACTTAACGAATTGTTTATTTATTAATTGTCACTTTTTAAATTTAATTTTTTTATTATCGGATATTCAAAGTTTAACAGCAGATTTTGATTATGTGTTAATAGGTTAAATTTTTTATTATAAGAAACATTATAATTGCTTTTTTTAGAAAAAAAAAAAAAAAATCTTAATTTCTAAGCAGTTTTAGGGAATCAATTGCTCTCACTAAGAACGAGGGAGAAGGGTTGTAATAATACTGTTTTACCTATATTATTTTAAAAGTTCTTTTAATTAACTTTCTTTTTTTCTTTGAACAGTCCCTGTTGATTTTTTATTTTATTTGAGAATTGTATTAATTTTTAATCAATTTCATTTATATTATACAGATAAATGTTCAGACATTTATACAGAAAAGGTAGACGTATATTGTTTTAAAGTTAGCTTTATTCGTCTCAGCTTTCGATATATTGTATATCATAATCACAGTTCTTTTACATTTCTGTTGGTGGTGGTATTTATGTATACTTCATTATATTTAAATACATTTAAATTTATTGTGTTGTTATTCGAATTTTTATTTAAGTCTTCTCAGAGAGTCCACTTTTTCGAGAGAAGGATGTTGATTCTTTTTTATTTGTCGCGAATTAATCTTTAGTTATGGTCCGAGATTCGTTGATTTTTCCCTTTCTATCCTCCCGCTCAATACAAACCATTCCCGTTTTAGATAAATCGAATTTATGGTCTGTGTTCTATAAATATGAGAAGTATTTGGTTTTTATAAAATATCAACACACTCGCCTTATAAAAGTGAATATTTTAATTTAATTAGATATATTATGTTTATTTTTACACTTATATTTATATATAATTTTTAATATAAACCACATATACATATATTGTTTCTAAAATTATTAATAGTTATATAATTATTAATTCTTCATTAATAGATGTCAAAAATTATATGTACTTATATTCTTTTTTTATTAAATTTTTTATTTAGGAAAATGTTTATTTTTGTTGTTGATTCCATTTTTCATATTGTATTTCTTATCTTCTTTTATATTTCCATTGCTATTTTTAGATAAATATTTATTATTTAGTATGTTTTATCTTTTTTGTTTAATATTTTAATATTTATCTTGTTTATATTATTATTATATAATGTTATTTATTACTATTTTTAATTATTTGTTTGTATTCTATATATATATTATTTTTTATAATTATCATGGTCTTTTAATTTTGTCTCATTTGTTTAAATAATGTTTTTAATTATTTTAATTGAATAATAGTTATTTATAATTTTTTTTTTCCTTTTTTTTTAAATATAAGTTATAATTTAAACACTGATTTATAATGCTATATATTTGTGTATTGTTGAATTATCAATTTATAATTTTTGCTAGATGTGTTTGAAGTTGTTTATTAATAATTATTTTTGGTAAACGAAAATATATAACTTGATTTTTTTTTCTATTGTGCACTTATTTATTTCATTCGTTTTATTTATATATACTGTATATTATTGTCTTCAAATTAAATCTTTAATAATAACGGTCATTGCATTAGTAAAAAAAGCCAAACAAAAAGAGCATGTTATTTTATTATGCATAAATCATAAAGTAAATATTTAATAGAACATCAGTTAATAATATTTAAAATATTTTCTGTATATTTATTTTATTTTGTATTATGATTAATAAAAATTTCTTTCTTCATTTCTTCAGCACACACTATTACTTTTTTGTATGCACTTGAGGGGTCAGAGTGACTTGAGGTCAACATGGGTATGACAATAATATTGGCATCAGCATGGAATTTTGGAATTCTATCATCAGATTTTTAATGGTATGGATGGCTGAAGAGTTGGAGGTTGGAGTAGGTTGAGGACTGTCCATTAAAGTGTAAGGATTTACTATCTTAATATATACTGAACACTAATTATATATATGTATGGGAGATGATAATCAGAACCAATTGATGAGTTCTGGTTTAGCACAAAATACATATGTGGTGATTATTTATCTTTTCTGCATATGTGTAATCATGTGTATCAGTAGTATGAGATAGTGTGGATAGTAAAGTGGCTTGAAAGTCTGAGTTCAAATCCCCTATATTTACAATTAGGCTCCAGGTTTAAGAGTGCCTGGTATTTCAAATCTTTATTACTGCAGCTAAATTAATTGCTTATAGAGTTAGGTTTAATAACCACCTCTTCAATAGCATATTAAGATCATAAGTTCAACCAATATGTTATACAGCTTGCTAGATATAATATTTAAGACCCACTATTATAAAATTACATTTTTTTTGGATTAGACATGAAATAAATGAACAATACAAGATTTCCTAAAAAAAGTACTTATGGTGAACTAGAGCATGATATTTGTGGCAAAAGCAGATGCCATTTATATGATAAAAATTATCTTAAAGATATTTCCAAAAAGTGAAATACTTAATGCTTTCATTGGAAGGATATGGCTTAGGATAGACTACATCAGAGTTCTATAATCAGAGAAGGCTTTCAAGCCTTTCAGAATAAAAAGTTATTGCAAAAGAAGTTAAACAACCTCCTAAAATATCAAACAGAATAATGGATCAGACTGTATTATATGTGGATTATTTATATTGCATTAATTGGTTTGTACAGCTGTTGTAAAAGTTATCTCTAGCATATTATTTTGTCTATCTTTTTTTATAAGAGTTATAATGACTATACTCATACGTGAATAGCTGCTGCAGCTGATGACTTTTCAAATCATGTATAAAACACTGGTTTCTCTCTGGATAATCAAATTTAAGTAATGTTGAATTTAGTACTAGGATGGATGCATACTTGGAAAGGCAACATTGTAATTCTGATAAGAATAATTATAGTAAAGCTGTTAATGCAATTATCTGTTATGCCCATGTCATGGAATTCAGATATTTTAAGGTTGATGACTCTTAATAGTCTTCTCATAGTCGATCTATCTAATTATGCAATATTTACCAGAGAATAAGTATCTATCTGCTCTAATTTGAAGAATAAAGAAAGTACCTGCAATTTTTATTGATAGTGCTAGTGTTGCTGCACTAACAGTAACAAGATGCATTTTTTAGAATACCAGAAAAGTGTTAAACATCTTTAGATGTTAAGCATGTACTTTATCTTCCATATTTTCTTTCTTTCTGCTATTCTAAAATCATAGTGATTTGTTGTCTTGCTACTATGTCTTCCTTTAATGAGTCTGTTAATAATCAGTTGTTTGCTTTTAATTACCTGGGGTTGTATTTACTCTATCTGACCAAACAATCTTGATCTTATCACTGGTTTAATTTAATCTTCCATAATGCTTAGATATTTTTTTTTCATTTATCTGACATGTTATTTTTTTGCTTCATTTAAAAATGGCATCATGTTAATGATCATTCATCTTTAGAAGTTCTGATTTTTTTTAATACTCCAGATATTATCCTTCAAACTGGGTCAGATATTTTTTTTTGCAAAAGTAGTATTCAAGTTATAGGGTTTTTTATACATTCTTTGACAATTTCTATTTTTCTGCAAAATGTAATATTGAATTATATTTTTATATATTTTAGTCTTCATTTTTTGTGTGTGATTAATATAGTCCAACTTGAAATCTTGTATTATCACTAGAGAAGTAGGATGGTGAAAAGATGATAAAATTTTTGAAGATTAAAAGTTGGATAAGAAATGCAAGAGATGAAAACTTAGTGTTTTCAAAGATTTATAATGATGGTATTTTAGTTGTATTTATATACTGGACTATTTATATCAACTAATATGAAGTACTGGATGTCTTTAGAAAAATTTAACATTATTTAATTTTTTAAAATTACATTCAACTGTAAGTAATAGCCTATAGTTTAGTATATGCACAATGTTTCAAGAGATATTATTTTCCTCTCTTCTTCAGGTATTGTTGGGAAAATGGCTGAGTTAGTTAGAGTGTTACCTTGAAATTCAGTATTCAAGAATAAGTTTCGATTCCCATGCTAATACTGTCACAAATTAAGCCAGAAACACCTGAAGAAGGGGAGAATAATACCTTTTGAAATATTGTGACTATCCTAAAACTGTGTGCTATTACTAACAGTTGAATATAATTTGAAAACTTAAAGTTGAATTTTTCTAAAGACATTCAATACTTGATATTAGATGATGGAAATAGTTCTATATTAATATTGAAAATAATTTAAGAATTACAAGAGAATAATGCCATAGTAAACACAACCATTCAGTTATAAAGAAGTAAAAGAGTGAAAAAAAGTATGGGTTTTAAAAAGATAGTCAATAAAATGGCAGAGAGATGGTAAAAACTTTGTATAGATGGTTTTAGCAGTAAATTAAAGCATAAAACAGCTGAAAATATAAGAGACTGGTTAGAAGAGGAATAGAAACAAATAGAAAAATTAATTTAAAAACAAGATTGGAAAAAGCTGGATAAGAAGGAAAAAGTAAGGATTAATGATAAAAGTAATAAATTATTAATAAAAAACATAGATTCATTGAAAGATGAGGGGAATATATAAATAATTTATATGATAGAAATAGTGAGTCATTATCCTGCATGAATGAATGCAGTGATAGGTAGATAGACTCTGGATCTCAAAGTCAGTGGACCACAACCCAATTCTGTTATTTTTGGTGCTTTAACTTATTTGACCTCTTAAACAATAAACAGTTTGATTATTAATAGTTAATGAGGCATTATCTCTATTAATGATGGCTTATTATTTTTTTCATATATGTCACATATATTCTTTCTGTATTTTCAATTTCTCTATTTTTTTAGTAACAGTTTGAGATTTTGATCTCTAATCCCTAGTTTTACCCTTTTATAACTCTGGCATTGTGCTGGAATTCAATGTTCATGGATCATGGCTTCATCTTTGTCACTTTTGATGATGGAATAAATGATTCAAGTGTTTTTAGTTAAAATTATTTGAGAAAAATAAAGTCACTCTAATAAGAGTGAAATAAGTTGTATAATAACGAAAGAAGCAATTTTAAAGCATTAATTGAATAAATAAAAACTTGCAAGACACATGGAATTGATGAGATCTCAAGTGAAGTATAAAGGCTATATAGAAAAAAAACAGAATTTTATTAATATTTGTAATAAATTTAAACCAGATGCACCCGGCCTTGGAAAGACCATCTTTTTTTTAATTGGTTGCTTTAACAATTTTTTTTAAAGATTTAATGTAAATTAAACAAAAGATTTTAATAATTATGACCAATTGCTTCATAAAAATGGTGGAACAACAGTGTTTCAAACAAATCTAATAGTTTTTTTGAATTGATTGCTTCAACAAATTATTTTTAAAGATTTAATGTAAATTAAGCAAAAGATTTAATATTATATAAATAAGTGTGAGAAATTCACAATTGAAAAAAAAATGTTTGGAAAAATCCGTCCATTTAATATAAAATTAAATTAAAATTTAAAGCATTAAATATATACCTGTTATATTTGATATGTGACAGTTATGGACAATTCTTACAGTTTATTAATGATAAAATGATTGCGAATTTGACATGTGATAACCTTATGAAGAAACATATATTCACCAATCAGACAACAGAAAAAAATAAGGATTTTATAGATAAGATTTCAAAAGATTGTCCAATAGATTTCCTTCAACCATTGTGACTTTGTTAGAGGAAAGATCTAATTTAGACATGAGGATTTTAGAACAATTAATTTAATCTTCCATACAGTTAAAATATTATTAAAAACTTAGTTACTTTTAAAATAAATTATAAATGTCTTTCTGAAGAGGTATTTGTATGTAGAATAGAGAAAGAAACATTGGAATGATGAGAACTATTGTTGATTTATAATGAGAAAGAAAGAGTGAAAGTGTGATTATTTTTAATCTTTCTTGATTTTAAAAATATATATTGTAGAATGAATTGTTTTATTTTGTTGGATATATTAAACAGAAAGGTACAGAAGATATTTATATGGTTAAAGGATTTTAGTGAAAAGACGGAAGTAGATAAATGATGACACATATATAATGAAAGTGCTACCATTTTATCCTTGAATTAATAAGTAAAGATTAAAAAAAAAAAACAGAATAAAAATTAAATTGCTTATCAGACTATTAATACAGATAGGAGGTCGGTCTATGACTCAATGAAATTTTATTGAATATTTTTATGAAATAAAATGTAAGCAATTAGAAAAAATGTTAAAAAAAATTAGAGGCATTATGTGTGTGAATTTATAAGAAAAAAATATATTGGAAAGATATATGAAAAAAAAATTGTCAGGAAAAAAAAGAATTGGAATGGAAATGTATTTAAAATCAAAGAAAATGTTTAAAATGTGTTGAAACAAATTATAGAAAGTATAAAATATAAGTAGAAGATAGATGATTCATAATTTTTTTTAAAAAATGGCTA
Organism: Epiperipatus broadwayi; assembly: GCA_028023455.1. Taxonomy (NCBI): domain Eukaryota; kingdom Metazoa; phylum Onychophora; class Udeonychophora; order Euonychophora; family Peripatidae; genus Epiperipatus; species Epiperipatus broadwayi. The sequence goes on from JAQFVV010013257.1 coordinate 86,594, forward strand.
CCAATATTTAAGAATTAGAAGATTCAGAAATGTTTGAAAAACTCTTTTTTATGAATAATATTTCTGTAGTGTAATTTTTACTACACTGGTTTCTATTCACTTTTAACACTATGTGGAGGAATATAATCATAAACATATGACCAAAGATGTGAAAAAGATGTATGATCCCCAAGATGCACATTTCATGCTAAACTAGCACTCATCAGTAGGCCCAGATCTCAATCTCTTACACATATCTTTACCATTGTTCATTATATATAAATAGCAAATTATTACAGTTTAGTTGATGTATCAAAAATGCTACCCTCACAACTTTGACACAAACCACCTAATAGAAGAATATTAATAATTTTTATTAGTCATTCATTAGACTAGAGATTATCCACTTATGAATGATATTTCTGTAATGTAATTTTCACCACACCATTCATTTCTGTAATGTAATTTTCACCACACCATTCTCACACAAGATAACAGATACAAACCGGTCTCTGCCTTGCATGTGAGTGGTATAGTAAAAATTACACCACAGAAATATTATTAAACAATGAAAATGACACTACTTTTGTGAATATAATATTAGAAAAGAATGTCTTTAAAACATCATTTTTTATCTGTATTATCTTCTATAATAATTATTCCCAAGTATCATGCTATTTTAACGCTGTAAACTCACAATAACTCTTAGTCTTTCACATTTGGTGTTATTATCTTGTTTTAATTTTATATAAGTTTTTTAATTCTAATTTTGTAGTTTTTTCAATCAATATTATATCTTTCCAACCATATTCTTATTTTTTAATTTTTAACTTAGAAATTATTTTGTTTGTTTTGTCAATGTAAACTCTTGTAACTGATATTTAGCATACTTCTATTGAATGGATTTTCCTCAAATTTTGTTTATGAGTTAAGTATTGATGACAGTGTAATATGATATTGAACTATTTCAAGATTGTTTAGATAATTGGTGGTCTTTCATTCCAACAGCATTGATGGGTTGAATTTCAAATATGCAATATCACTTCAATATGTTTTCAATCATGCACACTAGATGGCAGTAGTTTTTTTTTTTTTTTAAAATTAAAATACTGCTATTATTAAATAAATATTGAATATTCACTAAAAAGCATTTACAATTAATTAAAATAAAAAGAAAAATATGTGAAGGTCAAAATCTTATATATATATTTTTAATTGTCTAACTAAAACTGGCTTTTTTAATCTTCAAACACACACAAAAAAAATCTGATAAGCAATTTTTAAAGTGTAATATTCATTTCAAAAACTATAAATACAGTGACATTATTTGTATTTTTTATAAATTTGAATATGAATAGTTATAAAAACTCTGCTACAAAATATCCAATCATTAAGAAATAATATATATATATATGTAATATTTTATAGAAATCGCTTTTATTTAATTGAATACGAAATGCATTAAAAACAAAAAAATTTCTTTTTCTTCAACCACAATTTGCTTTGGGATATTTAACTTCAAATAAAAGTAAGGGGGAGGGGCATACACAAATTAATTAATTCAATCACTTTATGAATGCCTCCCCCATTTTTATTTCAAGTTAAATATCCCAATCGAAACTGTGATCAAAGAAAATAATGGGGGGGGGGGGTAGTGCAGCATTCACTAAATTAAATAAAAGTATTTTTATATAAAAAAATATGTACATTATTTTTTCACAATGACATATCATCTTGGAAAAGCAGTATACTAAAAGACATTAGAGAAAATAAGGAAATTTGATAGCATGATATGGAGAAGAAGAACAATGGATTAGAGAAATAAAACTTGGAAAGATCTTTCATCTACATTACATTGATAAGGTTTGAAAAATATTATGATTTTAATATTTTATTTTGAATTTACTGAAAACATTTACACAGAGGTTAAATAATCAATACAGTAGCGCCACCACTGAAAGCCGGAGAAATCAATGGATGCAAAGTTTGTGCATAAAATCCCTATATGATTTTTCATGGCTGAAAATACTTAGTGATTTTTTTCTATGGTTGTGATCTTATTCAGTTCTATCTAAATCTGTTTTATATAACTTCATCTGGAATTTATCAGTCTCAAAGCTGACATATTATTCAGTAAAAATTTCAAGCGTTGTTAGTCGAGAGGGCAGTGCAGCTGCCTTTCAAGCAATCAGTTGGTTGCAGACAGTTGTTGAGGATTCCCCTCCCAGCCAATACTATGACATATGGAAAAAAAAATTAGCATTAAATCTTATCTTTTATATATTGTTTTCTCCTATATACTATATTTTAATTTATTCTTTGTCTTCTGATTTATTTTTAAAATATCTTTTTTTTCTTTGGCTCATTTATTAGTTATCTCAATCTTAAACAAAATTACCTTTTTTATATTTTATACATAACATTTTTTTATAATAAATTCACAATTTGTAAATAGTCAATTTGTTATAGAAAAGTAATAAATATATAGGGTATATGAGCGCAAACTTTCACATGACCCACCACTCTCCACACTATCTCATAACACTAATACACTTGAACACATATATGTTGAAAAGATAAATAATTACCAATATATATATTTCATGCTAAGCCAGCAATCATCAGTTGGTCAAGATGACCATCTCTACACATATATGCTATAAGTGCTCAGATATATATTAAGATAGCCAATTGTCATACTTTAATGGACAGGCTTCAATCTACTCCACACCCTAACTCTTTAACTGCCCAACCAATTGAAAATCTGATGATGGAATGCTGAAAGGCCACCCTAATGCCGAGATTCTTGTTACACCCATGTTACCCTAAAGTCAATCTGACCCCTCATACACAGGACATAATCCATTTAATACAAGGGATTGGCAGAAATAAATTAACCCAATGTATTTTTCTTTAATTTTATCTAGTATTCTTTTCTCCTACTATCTATGCAATAAGTATTTAATGTTAAAAATAATCTCAAATGATTATTAATTTTTCTATTTCAAATCTTCCAATGACTAATCCTTATTTCACAATTTCTGTTTTATTCATTGTCAAAATTTAAAAAACCAACCGTAGTTCATGCTGGCATCTAATGCAGCCATTTGGAGCTTTCTCTCATTGCCTACAAATTTGTAAACACACATGATCTGACATTGTTTGTTGTATGTTTATCTTTTCCTATAATTTTTATTAATAGTTCTTTATATTGTAATTTGATTGAATAGATTTTTAAAATTTCGTTTTCTTTATTTTATAAATACAACAACATTTGTTTTTATTTATACAAATCTCGCAATTGTTTACAGTTTGTGATAATATTTTTTCCCATTTTTTTTTTGTTCAAAAATAATATAGTGAATTTCAACTACGTATCTCTTAAATAATAAGATTTAAATATATAATTGTTACCATTAATATTTATAGAAGAGTTATATAATTTAAATTATATATTATTGCATAGATAATTCGATTAAAATATATGATTGTTACCATAAATATTTATAGAAGAGTTATATAAATTAAATTATATATTAGTGCATTGCTTTAAAATTAAAAAAAAAATCATAAATTAATTTCTATATTTACTTCTTTTTCTACAGTACGTCTGCTATAAATAATTAATTTTTGATGACGTGGATGAATAAACTAAGTATATAACCCCAATAAACAGGATTGAATAATATTTTTAGGTTTATATGTGTGATTTCATTTTTGTTCACAAGTCATCTTTAGTTTTTGAAGATTTCTCTTTGCCCTCAAATAGCAGATAGCAGAAAGGACAGACCATATCATTATAAACTTCCATTACGGTTTAACTGATAAGTGTCAAACTTACTGCCCTTACAACTAGATACAAACCACTTGGTGTAAGTATATTTATTAGTCATTCATTAGACTAGAGATTATTCACTTAATAAATAATATTTATGCCACTAAACATCACATGATCACTATCTCTTGTACTAGCACATAATTGTTATTAAGCAAGGCACAAACTCCCTATACAGTAGTGCCACCCTGTGCCAACCAGAGTAATCAATGAATGCCGGAAGGCTTGTGCATAAAATCCCTATCCAGTGCCTTCTCATCCAACATATCCAGACTAGTTTCTGACTTATGGCCTTCATCAGTGAGAAGCTTTGGATCTGAGAGCACCACCTAGTTCTTAGGATCTAATGCAACCCTCCAGCAGCCACCTTTGATCTCTACTTAACTACAAAACTATGAGAATGAAATTGAAAACACAATAATATTTTCAATCTAAGCTCAATAGCTTATATAGTCATATGGATCTGAACTCAGTTCAGCACCCATACATTTTGGTATCTTTGATTTTTTAACAACCATAGCTACCACTATCATATTAGGCAGGATTGGTGTTTAACCACTAAACATCACATGATAACTATCTCTTATACTAGCACATAATTGTTATTAAACAAGGCAAAACTCTCCATACAGTAGTGCCACCCTGTGCCAACCAGAGTAATCAATGAAATTCCAAAAGGCTTGGCATAAAATCCCTATCCAGTGCCTACTCATCCAACATCCCCAGACTAGTTTCTGGCTTGTGGCCTTCGTTAGTGAGGAGCCTTGGATCTGACAGCACCGCACCTAGAGCTTAAGATCTAATGCAACCCTCCAGCAGCCACCTTTGATCTCTACTTAACTACAAAACTATGAGAATGAAATTGAAAATGCAATAATATTTTCAATCTAAACTCAATAGCTTATATAGTCATATGGGTCTGAACTCTGATCCAACGCTCCTCACTGATGAAGGCCACAAGCCAGAAACTAGTCTGGGGATGTTGGATAAATAGGCACTGGATAGAGATTTTATGCACAAGCCTTCTAGCATCCATTGATTACTCTGGTTAGCACAAGGTGGCACTGCAGTATGGACAGTTTTGCCTTGTTTAATAACAATTATGTGCTAGTATAAGAGATAGTGATCATGTGATGTTTAATGGTTTAACACCAATTCTGCCTAATAGGATAGTGGTGTGGCTATGGTTGGGAAAGAGCCAAAGACACCAAAATGTATGGGTGTAGTACTCTCAGATCCAAGGCTCCTCACTGACGAAGGCCTGAAGCCAGAAACTAGTCTGGGGATGTTGGATGAGTAGGCACTGGATAGGGATTTTATGCACAAGTCTTCTGGCATCCATTGATTACTCTGGTTGGCACAGGGTAGCACTACAGTATGGAGAGTTTTGTCTTGTTAAATAATATTTATGTAGTATAATTTTTACTACTTCACTCACACAAGATATGAACTGGTGCTATCTGCTTTTAAAATGGAAGAGTGTATGTGAAAAAGATATATGTTCTCCAAGATGGACATTTTGTCATGAACCAGCACTCATCGCTGGCTCAAATCACAATCTGTTGACATATCTTTATCATTGTTCAGTATATATAGATAGGAAATTACTACTGTTAGTTGATAAGTATTAAACTTCCTGCCTTCACAACTTTGTCACAAGCCACTTTAAGGTAGTATATTAATAAATTTTTATTAGGCATTCATTAAACTAAAGATTATCCACAATAATATTTCTGTAGTGTAATTTTCACTATACACACAAGATAGAAATTGGTTCCAAATCCTTTTTAACATCTTGTGAAGGGGTGTAATCATAACCACATGACCAAAGACATATAAAAAATGTATTGTTCCCCAGGAGCCACATTTCTTGCTGAACCAGCACTCATCACTTCGCCCAGATCTATATATCTTTGTCATTGTTCAGTATATATGGATAGCCAATTACTGCAGTTTAATAATTTATTGTTCAGTAAGTGTCTTTTAGCAACCTACTTTTAGTGCTACTTTAGTCCATGACTGTTTATTTTGTCCGATCTTATTCATAAATAATTCACAATATGTCATTTACTGTCTGGTTCCTGTGACTTGCTCAATACATTTATCAGAGTAAATTCATATACATTTATTTAAAAAATTAAATTTTTTTTCATGCTCTCCTTATTTAAACATTACCATGCTGCAATTATTTATCATTTCAAGATCTCACACCATCTTTTTTTATGTTTGCATTTCATAAACAACCTAATTATCAAGTGAATTAGATACAGTAACAACTACTTCAATTTTTTTTTATTTTTCTATTACACCATTATATATTTATATTATTTATTAGATAATATTGTTTCATATGGTGTATAAAAACCACTCTTCTATATTCTGTTTCCTTTCAAATTACATTTTACACTTATCCTTATTTCAGTCTATTAGCAAAAATATAAACATTTTGAAGTAATGAATAATATTTCTATAGTTTAATTTTTATTACAACACTCTCATTCAAGGTAGGGAATATTTTTAGTCATTTTTAACACCTGGTGGAGGGATATAATTATAAACATATAATTAAAGACATGTGAAAAAGATCTATGATCCTAAGATGCACATTTCTTGCCGAACCAGCACTCATCAGTTGATCCAAACCACAATCTCTTACATATATCTTTATTATTGTTCAGTATATACTAAGATAGCAAATTACTACAGTTTAATAATGTGTTAAATGTGCTGCCCTACAACTTTAACACAAATCACTTATTGAAAGTATATTAATAATTTTTATTAGTTGCTCATTAAACTAGCGATTATCCAATAATAAATAATATTTCTCTGTAGGAGATTGTGGTCTGGGTTTAATGATGAGTGCTGGTTCAGCATAAAATGTACATTTTGAGATTATAGATCTTTTTCACATGCTTTGATTATATGTTTATGATTATATCCCTCTATAAGGTGTTAAAAGTGGACAGAAAACACTCCCTATCTTGCATGAGGGTGGTGTAATGAAAATTAAAGTATAGAAAGATTATTCATTAATGGATAATCTCTAATCTAATGAATGGTTAATAAAAATTATTAATATTTTATAAATATCAAGATCAAGTGATTTTGAGCAGTGTTGTTATTCACTATCATAATCATTATTAAATCATCACCAATTTTTTACAATAGTCAAATGTTCTAAATTTATTTTTTTACTTTCAGTTTATAGTTTTCTTTATCTCATCTATTTATTTCCATGCTGTTTTTTTCTATATTTCTAAAAATCATGTGGGATTCACTTTAGAACTTCAATTGTTTATTTATCATCTTTTTATCAGTATTTCCAGCTTTCACTATTTAAGCCTATTACATCTTTTCAAAATATGTTTGACTCTTTTTTTATTTTTCTTTGCTATTCCATGTTTTGTTATGTGATTATCACCATCTTACTGTTCATCTGTTAAGCTCAAGAAATAGTTTCCTAAATAATTATAAATAAATATAGCAGTAAACATCATAAGAGAGAAAACTGCCACATAGTTTAGTGCAAAACTGAATAATAGAACCAAGAGCTAATATTCTGTGGGTTGGACTTCAATTTCACCACTTTTAGTACTCAAATATCATATGACTTCTCAAAGCAATCAACTATTTAATTATGTGTTTTGTTGTAGATTAAAAAAAATTAGAGAGATTATGGTTTACACAGTATAAAAGAAAACAAATGTAAAAAATATATATGGTAATTATATATAGCATGTTTATAAAACTGTAAGATGATTTACACAAATTTTTTTTTAAAAACTGTAAAAGATAATAGTTACAAATGGTGGAAATAAATTTTATTTAAGTAGTACATTGGTTCAAAAGGTGTAGCTATAGTGTTAATAAAGCATATAACCAACTGATGAGAAATTTATAATGCTTCAGTTCTTTCTAATAAAATAAAAATTGAAATAAGAATGAAATGGGTAATTAATACCATCATCATTATTAGCAACCACTTATAAATAAGTTTGGCTATTGTAACACCAGAAAAAAAGAGACAAAAAAGCAAAGTTAAATATAAGTTTCACTTGGTTATACAAATCAAACCATAAAATACAATTGTTGTTTTGTTGTTGTGTTGTTCTTTATATTATGTGTTATCTTTCAGCTTTTTTTGCAATTTTCTAATAGTTTTCCTTTGTATTATTCTCATCCAATAAAAAAAATCAAATACGTAGTTGCTTGTGAGGTCATATGATATTTGAACTCTAGAAATGGCAGATTGAGTTTTAATCTAAGAAACATTCTACACATGCACTTAATTGAACAAAAAAAATTCTTGTACAGAAAGAAAATGTTTTTGAGATATACTGAAAGAAATATTATGTGTAAACTTTCAAACATATTATAATAGAAAATTAAATATCAGAAAGTTAAGTTGTAAAATAAATTCTATTATAATTTAATATATACGGGATTTGAACTTAGACTTTCATATGACCCTCAACTCTCCAAGCCCTCTCATATTGCTGACCCACCTAATCACACATTTGTTGAAAAAAAACTATTTAAATGATTATTCTTTAAGATTATATGTTATGAAAAGAATAAAAAAATGCCAAAGATCTTAATTAGTTATAAAGTAATAAATGATAGAGGATAGAAAATGGAAAAGAAAAGGATATAAAATTATGGGTAGTATTTTTTAATAATAGATTGACAGAAAAAATAAATAAATCTAGGCAAAATTTTTGGGATCAATATAAAAACAGGATACAATTTAATATCTGTAAAGAACTCAGTGTAGGGTGACCATATTTCCATCCAATCCTGGTAAAAAAATCACTGAATAAAAGATTGTCACTTATAAGGCTAGACTGGCTAATTGTGAAGATTATCAATGTAAATGGTTTTTAATCTTTTTATTTTCTGATTGAAAACATCCATTTATTGACCAATACAAAATATTTAGTTAGGTAGCAATGAACCATGTGCCTGGAAAAAAATATCTAAGTCTGATCAAAAATGGAATACTTGACCCTAATTTAAAACCAGGTTATGGAAGTAGCAGATAGATATACTACTATTTTCCTACAAGTCCCTTTAAAATATATTCTTTAATAAACATAAAAAAGTCAGATTCGCAATAATGAACCAATTATTGAAACAAAGAGTGATTGGTTATTGATTAATAAAGTTAGAAGAATGCCTGAGTATAATAGTTTTACTTAAAATTAAGGAAAAAAGAAAAAAACAGAAAAGAGATTATAAAGAGGATGGATGAGGCCATTTAATTTACTTTTTTAAACCATTATTATTTTAGTCTTATAACTTTTGTTTTATATTGAAAAAAAAGTGGAATAAAGTTGAATTAATTATTGTGATGGATCATAATAAATATATTCATATTTAATTAAAGTTTGAAATATATCTTTAGGCTAAAAGAATGGGATAATTTTTACTAAAAGGTGATTTGTAATTTTCATAAGATATTTATCAGGGAAGAACATACCATAATTGTGTGTGTAATTAGTTTGGTACATTCACACTAGTTATAATAATTTATTTTATTGTATTTAAAAGAAGAAGACCAAAGAGATAAAAGAGATTCTTATCCCTTTAGTCAAGTAGGGACTGTTTAAATACACCATTGCCATCAAATTGGGTTTTTATCCTGCTACTTTTCTTAAATGATATGATTGATTATGGATCTTAAAATAGCAGCTATAAATGGGCTTCTACCATAGGATTAATCAACTACAAAATATCATTATTTGAAAAAAGACAAATAAAAATTAATGACATTGGGATAAACAAAAAACTTACGTTATCAATGAAAACACCCATTGTCTTCTAATTCAAACTTAGGCTATTGATAACTTCTATGCCATTTGAAATGCCTGATGTTCATTATACTGACAATTCATGATCCAACAGGAATTGTTTAGTGCTAGAGAAAGATTGTTTTGGTACAAATCACCAATACCACCTTCTGATGGGTAAGAAGGATAGGGTAATTGTCAGTACTATCAGATTTATAAGCAGAAACAAATGAGTTTTTTGCATTTATACTCAAATAGCAAAAATGATCCAAGTGGCAATAATAAAAAAAGCCAAAAATAATGACTGCTTGTATATTAATAATACTAATGTTTTGAGTTGAAGCAGTGTAAACAAGTCATCTTCTTTTTTTACAGTAAAATAATAAATGTACAATTTACTGTGAAGGTGCCAAACTTACTACTACACACACAGAACTATGACATTATCCTCTTCAATACTATTAAGATTTTCAAATAGATTGTTTTTTATAAAACATTAAATATATATATATTTTCATATGTCAATTGCATTGACCGGGAAGCGAACCCAGGCCAGCTGCTTGGAAGGCAGCTATGCTAATCACTAGGCCACCAATGCTTGACAAATATACAATATTTTGTAACAGGAATTTATTTAAATTAGAGTTTCAGGATCTAAATAATATGTTCAGCTCATCAATTTAGTCAATGTAACTCACATCAGATATCCAAAATAAAAAACTAGAACCTTTTCTAATCTGTTATATATTAAATAAACAACATATGGGTTCTAGATTACACTTTACATGTGCATTAACAGTTATAATCTATTTCACCACTCTAGAGTCATATGAATCATCAATATGCACCAAATAGTAGCACCAATTAAATCTGCCAGCTAGTTTTTTGGTTATTGACCTTCCTAAAAGATGAGCATTATTTATAAACTTAAATTATCTGGGTTTTACTTCTTTTACAGTATTCAATCTAAAGATTTTCAAGTCCCATTCTTAAAGATTTGAACTCCATTCAATTTACTTAAGTAGCCATATAGGTGTGAAACTAAATCAGTAACTATATATTTCATTTTTAAAAATTTATTGAATGTATATATACTTTTACATCAATCAAACACACACATAAAGCAATGTTTTATGTGTAAAATAATTTAAAAGACAGACAATTTAATGAAATAATGTTGTACCCTTATTTCATCATCAAACTAGTTATGCTATTTTTTCACATTTAAAAGTTTAAGAGCATTAATATTTTTAATCAGGTAAATTATTGGTTATATTATTCTTAGCTCAATTTTAATATTTAATTATATAGAATGGACAATTTTTGAAGAGTAACTGTGTAAATTCAGTTTTTGCTTAAATTGTAGTGCTATTCATACATTAAACATTTCATGTGGCCCACTATTACAAATCTTTTTAGGTGAGAGGGTATTTTAAATCTCTATAATATTGCATCTACCAGTACTAGTATAATTTTTGAAAGTATGAATGTGTTTGTTTTAAAAGATTGTAATATATTTGTATAGCCAAATAAATTGTGATAAAACAGTTTTTATTTTCTTTTAGTCACCAACCATTTTAAAGCTTGACATCAAAATCTAGCTTAATGGATTATTAGAATGAATTAAACTTGATTTTAACTTTTTAGAAGAAAATAACAGTCTATAACATGTGTAAAAGCTTCTTCTCCAATTTACATAACTTACACACTGTGATAAGAAACCATCTTTGTGTCTTATGGAGAATGTTGTAATTGGAAAAATATAAAAAGAAAGTTGATGCTAGTATAAGTCAACATTCAGTCAATACCATTTCTAATATAAGTGAATAGAACTTTAGAGTTCTATTATTTATTCACCATTATTGAACCTTAGAGAGAATTGTTAATAAAAGATCACTATTGCTTATATGAACTTATATTAAGTATTTTGCCCAATCTTTTACATCTAGATAAGTGATCTCTACCTCAATTACTTATATGCTAACTGTAGGCACTTTTTACCCTTGAAAAAGGGGGAAATATATACCAAATAAAGAATCATAGATAACCCAACTAGCCATCTAGTAGTGGTTGGTAAACGGGTATCGAGATATTCTTAGTTAAAGTATAAAGGTCTCAAGATTAATTTTATTTGATCAAATGTATGTTTATATATGCTGAATGTAAAACTATAAATTATATATCATACCATTTTCAACTTTCTTATACACTTCAACAATACTATTTTTTATACCAAAATTTTATTCCTATTGTTTCAACTGTCCTGCTGTCATCATCAGAGCTACAATATCCAAATGTATAATCATGCAATTATACACAAATTTATACAACATTTATATACATAATCAAAACATACATCTTAACCTGATCCTTATAAGTAATCATTTTCCATTATATTATTCTACTTTTAAATAATTTTATTTATTTATTTATTTTTTATTTTTAATTATTCTAAATCTATTTATTATAATTTTATAATTTTAATTTTAAAAACTTCAACTTTTAAATACTATTATTTAATACCTATCATTTTTTTATTATCTGTTGAGTTATATTTTTTAATTACTTCTAAACCTATTTTTATTTTTATAATAGTCAGGTTAAGATGTATATCTTGATTATGTATAAAAATGTTGTATAAATATGTGTAGAAAATGTATTAATTGTATGATTATATATTTGGATATTGTAGTCCTGATGATGACTGCAGGACAATCGAAACTGTCATAATAAAGTTTTGCTATAAAAAAATAGTATTGTTGGAGTGTATAAGAAAATTGAAAATGGTATATGTAAATATAGAAATCAATACATAAGAAAAGGAGGAAGAAGAAAATTCCATTAAAACTATACAATATCATTGTGATGGTGTTTTATTCCTATGGATGCTGAACTAATTTTTTAAATGTTCAAAGATTAAAACAAACAAAAAAGAAAATGCATCCTTTGGTGAGTTTATTAAACATTTATTATTGTTAAAAGAAGCAATTTTTTTTTTACTAAAAATTTATTTTTTGAAATAAATTTTCTTTATTTTATATGATAAAAATATCATGCATGTAAGTTATGATGAATCAAATTTTAATTAGCATCAATTAATATTAAAAGTATAAAAAAAAACCAACATGATTTAACAGTAAAAAATTAAAAATAATAAAATGACTTTATTACTTGAACATTAGCACGCCAGGTGAATTGATATAGTTATTTGGGAATTATTTTAAGTAATCAGAAAAATTATTTGGATGAATGGGAGAAAAAATTGATAAATGAAGCAAAGAAAAGAAAGGGATTGATAAAGAAATTAACAGTATTTTCATATAATAAATATGATGTAGCTAGAATTATATGGAAAGGAGTTGCAGTAGCAGGGTTAACATATTGTAATGCTGCATTATATGTTAGTAAAAAGATATTAGATTATTTAGAAAAAGCTCAAAGGGAAGTAGAAAGACATGCATTGGATGCAGAAGTATGGACAGCAAGGGAGGCAATTCAAGGAGAAATGGGATGGTCAAGTTTTCATATGAGAGATGCAAAAAGTAAAATGAAAATGTTTGGTAGATTGCAGTTTATGGATAATAAAAGAATAGCTAAAATAGTATTTAATTGGGTTATGAGTAAAGGGCAGGTAACAAGATGGGTGAGAAAGGTAATGCACTATGCAAAAGATTTGGATAAAGAATTTATATCAGTATATTTGTACAAAAGATGGGATGATTGTGTTAAGAGGATTATTGAGTGTTATAGTAGTAAGGAATGGGATAAAAGAATAAATTTATTAATAAAGACTAGGGAGTTAGAGAGATGGAGAAATAGTATGGAGAGTAAAAAGAGTTTAAATATATATAGAAATAAACAGAATATTAGGTGTGAGTTAATTTATGATAATAGTAAGGAAAGTAGTTTATTGTTTAAGGCTCGAACGGGATCTTTAGCTACAAAAGAATATACATGTAAATGGAAAAATATGGGTGATTTATTTTGTAAATTATGTAAGGAAGGAATTAAAAATATTAGGCATTTGTTAATTGAATGTAAATGTTTGAAAACAGAAAGGGTACATATAATGAAGTTGTGGAAAAATAAATATGAAAAGAGTGATTATACAGAAAGTGAATTATTGGTTTTTATGCTGGGTTTGGGAAAAGATAAGGGAGATTTAGATATAAAGGTTATAGAGTTGACAAAAATTATGTTGTGGAAATGGGATAGAGCAGATTATGGGTAAATTTAGAGTGGGGAATGTAAAAGAAAGTGGCTAACAGGTTTATCTGGGCATAATTGCTGAGATATTCTTGACTTCGTTTAAGGAGAAGCCATAATACATCACATCACATCAAGGTGAAATCCTTTCTCTTTAATTTGAAAAACGTTACATATACTGTTTATTTTTGTCAGTCCCATGGAAAATGATGGATAGAGATTTCACTATAATTTCAAGTTAAAACACGTGACAAATTCTAATTAAAGAGTAGTATAGTATATAAAGTAAATGCTTTTTTTTAAAAAACTCAATTCTTCTAATGAAGCTTTTTATTATTTTTTAAGATCGAACTACAGATTTCAATACCCTTTTTTTTTCGCATCATAACTAACTTCTGATTATTTATAATTAGCTTCAACTCTATATTGCCTTCAGTTACTGATATTTATCCTTCAAAAATACTTTTGTCATTCTGTAATTAGCTATCAAACAATTGTAAAAAATTCAGAGATAGTATTTCCCTTTTTAATGTGTCAAAATACTCAAATCAGATAAGAGTTGAGGCACTTTGTTTTATGTTTATCTTCTTAGATTTCGATTATATCTTAACAAACATTTATTCATTAATATATTATTTAAGTATTTGTATCTTTTAAATAGCAATTTTTTTCAAAAAGTATTCTTATGTCTACAACTAGTTTCTGTTTAGACGTAAAAAATGTTTAAAAGGGTTGTTCTTAATTGTTCATCATCATCATCATCAACAACCATTATCAATCCACTGCAGGATGAAGGTCTCTCCAAGTTTAATCCATCTTCTCCGATCTTTAGCTTCTCTTCTCCACAACACCCCTGCACATTTTCTTATTTCATCCATCTCACATGTGGTCTCTTTCTGGGTCTTTTACAATCTCTTGGAATCCAGTTTAAAATTTCAATTGTCCATCTATTATCATCTCTTCTAGCAATATGTCCAGCCCAACTCCATTTCAATCTTTTAATTTTTTCAATAAGGTCAGTAAAACCTATTTGTTGTCTTACCCAAACATTGCGTTTTCGATCTCTTCTTGTTACTCCCAACATACATCTCTCCATACTCCTTTGAGTAATCTGAAATCTCTGTATTGCTCTTCTATTAAGTGTCCAAGTCTCAGATCCATATGTAAGAACTGTTAAAACACATTTGTTAAAAACCATCCTTTTCAAACACATAGGCATATTTCCTTTTGGTATCAAGTTATTTCTACCAAAAGCACTCCAACCAAGTTTAATTCTATGATTAATTTCCTCCAGTATGTTTCCATCTGTATTAATAATCTGACCAAGGTATTTGTAACTGTTAACTTCTTCTAATTCTTCATAATCAATCTTTATTTTCATATTTTGAGCAAATCGATTAAACATTTACTTTAGTCTTTTTAACATTTATCTTTAGTCCTACTTTTCTACTTTCATCTGCTAACTCCTGCAACATTTCCTGCAGCTCTGAAGCATTATTTGCAAAAACAACTACATCATCTGCGAAATCTAAATGACTTAAAAACTCTCCATTTACTTTCACTCCTTTAGTTTCCCATTTTAATCCATAAAATACTTCTTGCAGCACTGCTGTAAAAAGTTTTGAAGATATGGAGTCACCTTGTCTTACACCTTTCTCAATGTTGATTTTTCCAGTATCATTATGTAATCTAATTGTTGCTGTTGCATTTTTATAAATATTCTTTAAAATATGACAATATCCTGGATCTATACCTTGACGATCCAATGCTTTAATCACTGAAGAAATGTGTATAGAATCGAATGCTTTTTCATAATCTACAAATCCAAAACATAATGACAACTCATATTCATTTGTCCTTTCTATGACTTCTCTCAACATCTGGATATGATCTATTGTACTAAAACCACTTTTAAATCCAGCTTGTTCTCTTGGTTGGTGGAAATCCAAAGTTCTCTGTAGACGAGTTGTAATTATCTTGGTAAAAATTTTATATAAAACTGATAAAAGGCTGATAGGTCTGTAATTTCTAATATCTTCTTTATCACCTTTTTTAAATATTAATATTATTACTGCATTCTTCCAATCTTCCAGTACATCTTTATCATTTAGACATTTGGTATATAACTTTGCTAAAATTGTTTCTATTTCTTCACCTGCTTCTTTTAATATATCAATTATAATTTCATCATTTCCTGGAGCCTTTCCTTTCTTCATACATTTAATTGCATGTCTCACTTCTTCATTTAAAATTCTGGGCAATTCGGAAGATGTAATAGATATAGGAGGTACTTGTTCTTTATTACTATATAATTCTTGATAAAAATCTTCTACCAATTTCATGATGTCATCTCTCTTTTTAGTAATAATTCCATCTTTTTTTCTAATTGCAGATATAAATTTCCTACCAATATCAAAATGTTGTTTAACATTCTTGAGACTTTTATTTTCTTCTACAGCTTTTCTTGCTATTTCACAGTTATACTTTCTTATATCATTTTCAACTCTTTTCCGTACCATTTTACAAAATTCGAGATATTCAATTCTTTTTAATACATCATTTTTATATATCTTCATATTCCTTCTTTTCTTCATAAATTCTCTAGTCTCAGTAGAAATTTTATTGGTCAATTGCTGCTTTTTTCTACCAGCTATCTTTGTTGCAGTTTTTAAAAGTGTATCAGTTATTTTCATATTAATTTCATTCAAATCTGAATCATGTTCAAAATCTCCTAACACTTGAAACCTATTGGTAAGTTTTAATTTAAATTCATTAGAATATTTCTGAAGATTAGGAATATCAACTGTAAATATTGTTTTTCTTAATAATTTTTGTCTCTCTAGTTTTACATTAACACGTAACTTACACCTTACTAATCGATGATCACTTCCTGTGTTAAATTTATTAAGAACATTACAAACTTGAAATATGTATTTCCTGTTAGTCAAAATATAATCCAATTCTGCTGTACCTTCATTTGGATGCTTCCATGTCCATTTCCTTTTAATATTTTTCTCAAAAAAAGAATTCATAATATAAAGTTTTTCTTTTTCTGCAAACTCCACAAGTCTATGTCCTCTCTCATTTCTATTACCATAACCAAAATTACCTACAGCAATTTCATCTTTCATTTGTCTACCAATTCTAGCATTAAAGTCTCCCATAACAATTTTAAAATGTTGTTTACTCTGATCAAAAACCTTTTGTACATCCATATAAAAATCTTCTACTACTTCATCACTATGAGAACTTGTTGGGGCATAAACCTGAATTATCTGCATTTGGTATCTGCTATTAAGTTGTATAACTAATCTTGCCACTCTGTCCGAACACCATCAATCTCCACAATATTGTTCTTCCACTTTTTATTTATAATGAATCCTACTCCACTTGTATTTCCAATATGTGTGCCTTTATAATAGAGTATATATCCACTTTTTAAATCAATTGTTTCTTCACCTTTTCTTCTAACTTCACAAAGTCCAATAATGTCCCATTTAATATAAGATAGTTCTTCTTCTAATTCTTGCAATCTTCCTTCACTTGAAAGTGATCTGCAGTTGTAAGTACCTAAATAAAAAGTCGTCATCAAATGGCAGCCTGGGTCCGCAATCAGGGGATTCTTAGCAACCTCCACCTTTGGCCACCAACCGCTGCCTTGGTTGGTGACTTTACAGCCTCCTGGGAGTAAGGGCCATGCTTTATTTTTGTCTGTCATAATTGTATATATGTATTGGAAAAATATTTATCATTTACACAAACATTCATTCTGCCTTATCAGGCACTGAGAAGAAAGATCATGGTGTTTCTTGATCTTAAACTCAGAGGTAAAAAGCCAATAAACTCACCACGCTGGCTAATGCATGTTGGTGAGCAGCCCATCCATGTTCGTATACTATATAAATAATCACATAGTAATAACAGCTGCAACAACAAGAACGTATGGAGTGGACATTAAGAATTTGCACTGCTCGGTTCCTTTAAGGACTCCAAGAGGAATCAAAGGGTCTCCTCTCAGTTAATAGCAAACTCCTTTCTGCAGCCCTTAATTGTTATATCCTTGTATATAAAGTCCTAACTTTGTCTGTTGTCTGAATATATTTGCCTCTAAGGCCTTATTGGAGTGCCCTTTGAAATTGGTTTTTATTCAGAGAGTGCTCCAGTAAATAATCTTATTGTTAGTATACTTGTACAAAGGTGGGATGGTTGTGTTAGGAGGATTGTTGAGTATTATAGTGGCAGAGGAATAGATATATTAATAAAAAATAGAGAGCTGAGGAGATGAACGACTAACATGGAGAGTAAAAAGAGCTTAAATATTTATAGAAGTAAACAGAAAATTGGATATGAGTTAATTATGATAATAGCAAGAAAAGTAGTTTACTGTTTAAGACTCGAACAGGATCATTAGCAACAAAGAAATATACACATAAATGGAGAAATG
Organism: Epiperipatus broadwayi; assembly: GCA_028023455.1. Classification (NCBI taxonomy): domain Eukaryota; kingdom Metazoa; phylum Onychophora; class Udeonychophora; order Euonychophora; family Peripatidae; genus Epiperipatus; species Epiperipatus broadwayi. The sequence goes on from JAQFVV010013257.1 coordinate 104,850, forward strand.
TGGAGGATTTAGTCTGCAGATTCTGTAAGGAATGCATGGAAAATATCACACATTTGCTAATGGAATGTAAATGCTTACAAGCAGAAATGATACAAATAATGATGTTGCGGGAGAATAAATATAGACAAGTGATTATATAGACATGGTGTTCTTGGTTTTTATGTAGTGGTTGGAAAAAGATAAGAGGGGCACAGTTACAAAGATCATAGGGCGGACAAAGATAATGTTGTCAAAATGGGATAAACAGGATAGAAAAAACTATGGGAAATACTTAAGTGGGAAATGGAAAGGGAAGGTAAGGTGACTAACAGATTTTTCTTGGGTATATTGGCTGAGAGATTCCTGACTTCAATAAAGGAATAGCCATATCATATCACATCATATTAGAGTCTGACACTGCATGTCTTCACTGAATCACCCAGAGCATTTAACAGTTTTACTTACCTAACTTTTGAATATTTGGACAATTTACTGTTTTTTTGTAATGAATATTCCTATAAAGCATTTAAAATTACTATAAATATTCTTATCTTAAACATTCACAATTTTAAAGCTCCAGACTATAATTAAATAATTGTAATATATTTATTTAAGATTTCTAAAGCAGGATAGTGGCTCATTTATAGTATTAAATGCATTAACTGCTATTTTCATTATGGTGCACATAAGGTATGATAAAACAACATTTAAGAAAAGGTAAAACAGCATTTAGGCAGCCCATCATAAGGCAAACACTTTATCAATAGCCCATCATAAAAAAATAATAAAGAGGAAGAATACTATATTATTTAACCAGATTTTCCAATAGTCACATGATAAGGCTTGTTCAGTTTTTATTATCGCCTCACCGTTAGCTAAGAATAGTTGAATACCCATTTATTGATCAATATTGAATGACTGGCTGTTTTAACTACGTATTATCTACCTGAAAAAAACCCACTTAAGCTTGATTAAAATCTGTTCAGTTCATTAGGATTTAAATTCAGATCGTACAGCATTACAGGCAACTGTGTTACTATTACACCATAAGGCCTTTATTTCATCTTGTGCATATATGAATGTTGAAAAGACACAAGAATTCTTTAAAATTATATATAAAAAACTAACTAAAAAGATTTGTGTTGTAAAGTATAAATATTTTAAAATTTATTATTGCAATTTGTGAATTGACCACATTAATTAAGACATTGTGTCAGCGTTTATAGTTTACTGTTATTAACATGTCTTTTAAATTTGAAATCACATTTACAATGGTAGGATTTTTTTTCTCTATTTCCCCTGCATAAAATTATCTATTAAATATTTCGAACGCTATACTAGTAATGGCTGCAGAAAGGAGTTTGCTATTAACTGAAAGGAGACCATTTGATTCCTCTTGGAGGCCTTAAAGGAACCGAGCAGGGCAAATTCCTAATGTCCACTCCATACGTTCTTGTCATTGCAGCTGTTATTACTATGTGATTATTCATATAGTATATGAACATGGATGGGCTGCTCACCAACACACATTAGCCAGTGTGGTGAGTTTATTGGCTTTTTACCTCTGAGTTTAAGATCAAGAAACACCATGGTCTTTTTTCTCAGTGCCTGATTAAGGCAGAATGAATGTTTGAGTAAATGATAAATATTTTTCCAATACATATATACAATTATGACAGACAAAAATAAAGCATGGCCCTTATTCCCAGGAGGCTGTAAAGTCACCAACCAAGGCAGCGGTTGGTGGTCAAAGGCGGAGGGTGCTAAGAATCCCCTGATTGCGGACCCAGGCTGCCATTTGATGACGACTTTTTATTTAGGTACTTACAACTGCAGATCACTTTCAAGTAAAGGAAGATTGCAAGAATTAGAAGAACTGTCTTATATTAAATGGGACATTATTGGACTTTGGGAAGTTAGAAGAAAAGGAGAAGAAACAATTGATTTAAAAAGTGGACATATACTCTATTATAAAGGCACACATATTGGAAATACAAGTGGAGTAGGATTCATTATAAATAAAAAGTGGAAGAACAATATTGTGGAGATTGATGGTGTATCGGACAGAGTGGCAAGATTAGTTATACAACTTAATAGCAGATACCAAATGCAGATAATTCAGGTTTATGCCCCAACAAGTTCTCATAGTGATGAAGTAGTAGAAGATTTTTATATGGATGTACAAAAGGCTTTTGATCAGAGTAAACAACATTTTAAAATTGTTATGGGAGACTTTAATGCTAGAATTGGTAGACAAATGAAAGATGAAATTGCTGTAGGTAATTTTGGTTATAGTAATAGAAATGAGAGAGGACATAGACTTGTGGAGTTTGCAGAAAAAGAAAAACTTTATATTATGAATTCATTTTTTGAGAAAAATGTTAAAAGGAAATGGACATGGAAGCATCCAAATGAAGGTACAGCAGAATTGGATTATATTTTGACTAACAGAAAATACATATTTCAAGATTGTAATGTTCTTAATAAATTTAACACAGGAAGTGATCATCGATTAGTAAGGTGTAAGTTACGTGTTAATGTAAAACTAGAGAGACAAAAATTATTAAGAAAAACAATATTTACAGTTGATATTCCTAATCTTCAGAAACATTCTAATGAATTTAAATTAGATCTTAGCAATAGGTTTCAAGTGTTAGGAGATTTTGAACATGATTCAGATTTGAATGAAATTAATATGAAAATAACTGATACACTTTTATAAACTGCAACAAACATAGCTGGTAGAAAAAAGCAGCAATTGACTAATAAAATTTCTACTGAGACTAAAGAATTTATGAAGAAAAGAAGGAATATGAAGATATACAAAAATGATGTATTAAAAAGAATTGAATATCTCAAATTTTGTAAAATGGTACGGAAAAGAGTTGAAAATGATATAAGAAAGTATAACTGTGAAATAACAAGGAAAGCTGTAGAAGAAAATAAAAGTCTCAAAAATGTTAAACAACATTTTGGTATTGGTAGGAAATTTATATCTGCAATAAGAAAAAAAGATGGAATTATTACTAAAAAGAGAGATGACATCATGAAATTGGTAGAAGATTTTTATCAAGAATTATATAGTAATAAAGAACAAGTACCTCCTATATCTATTACATCATCCGAATTGCCCAGAATTTTAAATGAGAAAGTGAGACATGCAATTAAGTGTATGAAGAAAGGAAAGGCTCCAGGAAATGATGGAATTATAATTGCTATATTAAAAGAAGCAGGTGAAGAAATAGAAACAATTTTAGCAAAGTTATATACCAAATGTCTAAATGATAAAGATGTACTGGAAGATTGGAAGAATGCAGTAATAATATTAATATTTAAAAAAGGTGATAAAGAAGATATTAGAAATTACAGACCTATCAGCCTTTTATCAGTTTTATATAAAAAATTTTCCCAAGATAATTACAACTCGTCTACAGAGAACTTTGGATTTCCACCAACCAAGAGAACAAGCTGGATTTAAAAGTGGTTTTAGTACAATAGATCATATCCAGGTATTGAGAGAAGTCATAGAAAGGTCAAATGAATATGAGTTGTCATTATGTTTTGGATTTGTAGATTATGAAAAGGCATTCGATTCTATACACATTTCTTCAGTGATTAAAGCATTGGAACATCAAGGTATAGATCCAGGATATTGTCATATTTTAAAGAATATTTATAAAAATGCAACAGAAACAATTAAATTACATAATGATACTGGAAAAATCAACATTGAGAAAGGTGTAAGACAAGGTGACTCCATATCTCCAAAACTCTTTACAGCAGTGCTGCAAGAAGTATTTTGTGGATTAAAATGGGAAACTAAAGGAGTGAAAGTAAATGGAGAGTATTTAAGTCATTTAGATTTCACAGATGATGTAGTTGTTTTTGCAAATAATGCTTCAGAGCTGCAGGAAATGTTGCAGGAGTTAGCAGATGAAAGTAGAAAAGTAGGATTAAAGATAAATGTTAAAAAGACTAAAGTAATGTTTAATCGATTTGCTCAAAATATGAAAATAAAGATTGATTATGAAGAATTAGAAGAAGTTAACAGGTACAAATACCTTGGTCAGATTATTAATACAGATGGAAACCTAATGAAGGAAATTAATCATAGAATTAAACTTGGTTGGAGTGCTTTTGGTAGAAATAACTTGATACTAAAAGGAAATATGCCTATGTGTTTGAAAAGGATGGTTTTTAACAAATGTGTTTTACCAGTTCTTATTTATGGATCTGAGACTTGGACACTTAATGGAAGAGCAATACAGAGACTTCAGACCACTCAAAGGAGTATGGAGAGATGTATGTTGGGAGTAACAAGAAGAGATCGAAAACGCAATGTATTGGTAAGACAACAAACAGGTGTTACTGACCTTATTGAAAAAATTAAAAGATTGAAATGGAGTTGGGCTGGACATATTGCTAGAAGAGATGATAATAGATGGGCAATTGAAATTTTAAACTGGATTCCAAGAGATTGTAAAAGACCCAGAAAGAGACCACATGTGAGATGGATGGATGAAATAAGAAAATGTGCAGGGGTGTTGTGGAGAAGAGAAGCTAAAGATCGGAGAAGATGGATTAAACTTGGAGAGACCATCCTGCAATGGATTGATAATGGTTGATGATGATGATACTAGTAATACTAAATGAAACAGAGTCATATCACATTAAAATATTAGAAAGCAAAAATTCATATTAACATTTTATCACGTCCATGGTTTCGCCTATTGGATGAATAGACCTCAAAAGAAAACATCTTATTGAGCAAAAAGCAAAACCATGGTCGTGATAGAATTTTAGTATAAGTTTGTTATTTTATTAGTTTTAATGTTATACAGTTTTCTATTTTATTTTAAAGTTATCTATGTATTTTTACACATAATATTTAATAACTACTGTATTAATTTTATCATCAAATTCTTATTAACACATCATGTATACGTTACATCTCAATATTTTATATTAACTGAAATAATAAATTTATGCATGTTTTGTTTTATTATTATTTTTTTTTTAAAAAAAAAAAAAAACTATGGAAAAGTTATTTATTGTTTGATATTTTTTATTATTTTCATTCAGCTAGCGTCTCATATTCTTCACGTTTGTGTAGAATTTTGTATCGCGTATATTAAACTATTATTCTCAAGTGTCATTTTACTTTAAGAGTTCCCTAAGGCTTAACATTTTATTATGAATGATCTTTTGTTATAAGCTGTTATACAAAATCTCTAAGATTCATTTGAAAACTCCTACAATTATATTGTCATTATTCATTCGAAGAGGCATTATTCTGACATCTAGACAGTACACCATATTGAGAAAGTTTTATTTTATTATTTATTGCTAATATTAGCGTATTTTATATGCTCATATATTTGTACAATTTATATATAAATATGTAAGTGTCGTTTGCAATTTTTTTCTATTATCTCCACTATAATATTATTAATAAAAGAAAAAAAATAAGATTAAAAAATATTGTGTGTGCATCATATTTAAAATTATCAAAATTATTAAAAAGTATAATTTATAGAAAATTATGAGCTCTTGATATTTTATAATGACATGATTAAACAAAAGAAAGCAATTGCGTTGAGAGTTAGGTAAACGGATTTCTGCTATTTATAGCTAAGAAGATATTATTTGGTTTAAGAGCGTCAATACACAGACTATCAAAAAATAAAAAATAAGATTGTAAAAAGATGCAACATTCACTAGTTGTAAGAGTTAGTTGTCTTGTTCTTATTGTCGCTGAAGTAACGTTTATCTTTTTATAAACAGTGCCAGATGATTATTTGGAGTCAACAAACTTACTTTTAAGATCACGATTTTACATGTTTATTATAAGTAATTATTTTAATAATAATAATTCTGTAATAAAAAGATATACATACAAAGAGCTTGAGAGCATTGTTATGTTTTAGACTTGGCATAAGAATAAGCCAGTTTCCTTTTGGGGAGCCAACAAACTTAAGAATATCTTTAATCATACATTCACAATTATTAGAAGTAATTGCACTAAACAATCGAAGGTAATGTATTTCAATTCTCTTTAAGAAAGTTTTTTTTTTTTTTGGAGTAAATAAATTTTTTGATGATAGTTTTGAAAAATGCGCACCCTAAATGTTTTGTTTTGGATCCTCCTCTTACTAAAAGATTATGTTTCCCAACCTGTGGTACGCGAGTTGCTGGTTGGTGGTACACGAAAAATAATCAATAATGGCGGACATAAAAAAAAATTAAATCATAAAAATATCATAGAAATGTTTTTTCCTATAATTCATAAAAATAATTTCAATTAATAATATTATACAATAAAGTTGTTAATATGTATAGTCGATAACGATCTTTAATGTTAATGATAAAATTGAGAGTATGATTAAGAAATTAGATTTTTGGAAACAATCAACTGGAAGTATTCGAAACAATACATATTTTTTGTTTGAAAATAAGGTTAGTCTGTCTCAAGATATACGAGAAAATATAATAGCACATTTAACAGGATTAAAAATGTCTTTCATGGAATATTTTCCAAAACCCGAAAACACAAATGATAATTGGATTTCAAACCCCTTCTATGAAGAAAATTTAGAAAAAGCTACATCATTATCAATAAAGGATAAATAAAATTTAATAGAATTATCATGTGACAGAACTTTACAATTCAAACGACACAATCTAATTAATTTTTGGTTAAACATTAAAGAATATGAACAACTTTCTGAGAAAGCTCTTAAATTATTATTACCGTTTACTAGTACGGAATTAGTAGAAGGAGCTTTTTCTTCATATATTTTAAAAAAAAATAAGTATCGAAACAGATTGAACGCATCTTTTGAACCAAATTTCAAAAAAATATGATATTCGAAACAAGCACAAGGATCTCATTAAATTTATTTTATAAAAATATTTGATTATGATAAGAAAATATATTAATTGTTTTTTTATAATTTTGTGTTTTTATTAAAACCATTTATTAGTAAACGAAATATGACAAAATAATAGATAAATATGAAACTTTGAACAAACACACACATATATATATATATGTTACAGTGAGTTTATAATCCGGCGTGACGTTTAGGCATGTTTCAATGTAATTTGTCTCATTATGTGATGTGAATACATATATGGTCACCCTATAATATTTATAATGCAAATAAAATAACACACTCACAATAACAAATTTCATGAAGTACAATCATTTTTACGAAGTGGTACAATTTAGCATGATGTACTACCAAGTGGTACGCGAGCCAAAAAAGGTTGGGAAACGCATTAGATCATACGATTTGAGTCATTCTATCAGTTTATCAAAGCACATGCTACAAGTTATATACAATTTATTACGTGATATTGTTTACCCATCTATGGTTATAGGTGTGTGTACACTTCTAATTAGTTATACATATGTTTATCTGTGTGTCTTTTACGTATAGTACTTATATACGATGTAAATAAAATACACAATCGTATTGTATTGTGAATTGACTATTTAGCAATTCTATTCACTTTGCCTGAACCAAGTTACTTTATTTTATTTACATTTCTCGGCTGAGAATTGATTATATAACATTTAATATGTTGTTCTGTGCGATTTACCGCGCGACTGTAAAAGTGATAATTTCAGAATTAGGTAATTTTTTGGAAAGCATGTTTTAAAACTCTAAAAAATCTCATTGCCAAAAACATTGCGATCATATAATAAAAACATATTGTCTGTCAAGCGTTGTTAGCCGAGAGGTCATCGCACCCGCCTTGCAAGCAAGTAGTTGGTTGCAGACGGGTGTGGGTTCGCGCCCCGGCAGATGCTATGACATATGAGAAAAAAAAAAACATATTGTCATTGTCAATATTGTTATTATTTTATATATAGATTTAACGCAATTGCCAAAATAAATAAAAAATAACTAAGAAAAAATCTTCATTATGTTTAAATTCCTAATGTATGAATGAACTCGAAAACTGTGTTTGTATTTTTGGTCCACAAAAATCTTCACTTTAACTAACATCGATTAATAGATAAATTTATGTATACAGTTATTTGTAGTCTCTATTTGATTTTGACATTCGAACATTCGAGCGGTAATTTGTGGTCAGCAGTCCTATTTCATTTGATGAAATTAAGTTGTTTAGTTGTTGTTGTTGTTGTTATTGTTGTTTTATTTTGCTCAACTGAAAATCATTTATGGGTAATTGTTATTTTAATTAATGTTGTATATGTTATTTTTCCGTGTTATTTAGTTTGTACATGTAGATATATAACTGGCAAGTTAAAGCTATCTAGCTCCAAGTTTAACCTGCCACTTCTGTTGCTTAACCCCCCAAATAATTAATCATTCTTATTATTATTACTTTTTTTTAAAACTTAGATATATAATAATAATTTTTATGTGTATTACAAAATTGTGCATTATGAAATTAAAATAATATATTAGTTTTTGTAACTTTGTGGAAGACTGCTTACTAGTCTGTTAGACCGCGGTTCGGTTATTTCTGATACCCGAATTTTCTGTACTCCCTACTATAAATCGTTAGATTATTGCTATTATTTTTTTAAGTCTCAAAGTGTATTTTACAACAGACATGGTGGTACGATATTCCGTGCTAGCGGATAAGAAGATAAAGAAATATATAAACACGCACGTTCTATTAGTTTTAACGTGTTTTAGTAAGATGGTTATTTTTGAATCTTAAATTTTGTTTCTTGCATATATATATATAGAAATGTAGTGTACGTATTATTTAAAAAACTTATTGTGGATTTTTTTTAAAAAAACAAACAAACAAAGAAAATGCTTTATTTTAGTAGAAAAGTTTTTTTATTACTATTATTTATAATGTGATAAAAGTGAATTTTTTTTTACTTATAATACGTATATAATTAATTAATCTTTTCAGCAATTATATAATAAATGATTTTCGTAAAGTTATAATAGAGATTCGTTGTTGATCAAGCAGAATTGTGTTGTTTGACAAATACTGAAATCAGTTAGAGTTATCATTTGTATGCAGGTTAAGTTCGAAGCCCAAAAAGTACTATAACCGAGCAAATAACACTTCTTCATCAATAATAATTTGCCTTAGTCTGCGATTCCTCTAATATATTTTATTCCAATGTCTCACCTTTAACGCTACTTTGTAAAATAACTAAGATTTTTAAAATTAATTTATGCATTAAATATGTAAAGCATTTTATAGCTTTTTTGGAAAAGGAGAGATTGGCTTTTGAAATAAATATATGAGATATGTAAATAAATTATATTAAAAAGCAAATTGTGATTTCTAGTTTCATTGTAAGATATATAATTATAAAAATGTCTGTGTACATATGCAAATAAAACCAAATTTGTGTGCGTGTATAATAATAGCAGTTTTCAATAGATGTTTCGTTTCAGATGACCACAAAAATGTAATGAGATTTAACTAATGATCGCAAAATTCAATTTTTTTAAATTTATTTTACAGACCAAGATGAAAATTATATGGAATTTGAGTCCATAAAACTAGGAATAATAAAAATACCGAGATGTAAAATTAAAGAAAAAAACATAGATCAGAATATAATATGTATGTGTGTGTAAAAAAAAAAGAGGGAGGGGGTAAAATAGCGTTTAAGATTACCAATAGGTTGGGTGATGAAAATTTAAAGTATACTCTATTCTTTGCTTACTAGCAAATCTTAAAAAACTAAATATTCATTTACTGACTAATATTGGATAATTACCCGGGTTGGTTAAGAATAGACTTTCTAAAATATATTCGAAGTTTGACCAAATTATTATTTATCGTTAAAGTCATATATTTTTTTAGTATTATACAACGATTATTTTCTCTCTTTGTTCCTTATTTAAAATAATCAATTTCATACTTTTCGTTTTCAATTACTTTTTAATGCTTTTACTCTTGCAAAAAAAAATTTTTTTTCATGTGTCAAAGCATCGTCCGGGAAGCGAACCCGCCAACCCGGGACAACTGCTTGTAAAGCAGCTGTGCTGACCACTCGGCCACCAACACTTGACTTTTCCAAAAATTTTGATTCGGTTTTCTGCGAGAAGTACAAATGTCCCAGTATAGTATTTTAATGTATTTACAACATACACTTTTGTGATATTATACAAATATTATTCTTTTTTGTATTAAACAATTATGGCTTTTGAAATATGATTTTTTCCTACAGTACAGGCTTTTTCATACCTGCACTTATATATGTAGACTTTTACACGACTCTCAACCATCCATGCTATTTCATACCGCTGATGCACTTGATAATAGATATGTCGAACAGATAATCTGGACCAATTGACGAGTGCTGGTTTAGCACGAAATACGGCTATTGGTGATTATTTATCTGTTCGACATGTGTGTGATCAAGTGTATCAGCGATATGAGATAGCATGGATGGTTGAGGGTCGTGTGGAAGTCTGAGTTCAAACCCCCTATATATTACATAATTATGGCTTTTGAAATTGAAGGAATGTGTAAATCATTGTATAGGCATCTATACATTTAGACATGCTTAAACACGCACATTTACATATATAAACAGTAAAACTATATCTGTAAAACCTATTACGTTTTTTCATTTATAAATAATCATAAAATATAAATATAATAATAAAACTTTGTATGAATTGGCAGTAGTAAAATGATAAGATTTATTCTATCTTGTTTGATAAATTAAAAATAACAGTCAATTCCTAAGATGGCCAACAGGATTTGGCCAAAATATTAATTATTCTTATGAATACATTTTTCTATTAAAAGTATATAGTAGTTTGTTATTACATGTGTGTGTGTGTTATGAAACTTCATGATTGTAGTAGGCTTGAATCTACAACCGGTAAAACTTGGAAAACTTTTTTTAGATTCCTACCAGGATCTTTAGATTGTGTACTCTTAACCAACAGAAGTAACGGTCCAATAGTAATCAGCAGGTAAATGACAACATATTCTTAATTCGGTAAGTAATCAGAGATTGGATTGTCATTACTCAATAATTAAAAAGGTTGCTAATTCCGTTTCCATTACTATTTCTCCATGAAGAACTGCGGGAAAGACATTTGTTCTGCAAAGCATGAGTTTAAAAGTTATTTTATTCTTTTTTTTAAATATATGCATATCACAAATTCTATTTTAAATGTGAGTTAAATTATGATCTTTTTTAACTTATGAATATTTTATATGTATCTATATATGCACACTAACGGTCAATAAACGTAAATGTAGAATGAATAATTCTACATATATAATTCGATGTAGGTTTTCAGTGTTTCCGCATTATTTACTGTATTAATTGTAATAGGTACTTTCAATTTGGAGCCTAAACATCACTTGATTTACAAATAAAGATTTTCTAACTCGTTAAGTGACATTAATTTTTTATTTATATTTCAATAAATAGATTATAGTATGGGACAGCAATTATTTGTTTAATATGATCCTAGATAAAGCTAAAATAGTTTTTAAATAATCTACTAAGCAAATAATTCTCTAACAGTCTCTCTTTAGAGAAAAAATGAATGAAATAACATTACTCATTACATTTTTCTATTGCTTGGGGGGGGGGGGGGGGGTAGGTCAGAATTTTTATGCTTATTATTCTTTAAATCTGTCGTGGACAACAACGCAATGAGCTTCATATGATATTCCATATTATGAATTAGCCATAAAATTTTAAATTTCTCTTTTTTTAAAAAAAACTAATATCCTTTCTTTTTATAAATATTATAACGCATGTAATTTTAATTTATATTTCGTTTTACTAAACTGTGCTCTCAATATTTACACAAACACATACAAAAATGAGCAATAGCATATAAATAAACTCTGAATATAGACAAATACTGCAAAAATAAATTATATTTCAAGTAATTTTATAGGAATTATTAGATCGAAAGTCGAACTCCGATAATGCGCTATTACTTTAAATATTATAAATCTCCGCGCACTTACAAACATCAGTAAGAGTTTAAAAAACTTGAAGTGAATCGCTTAAGTTTAGAGTGGATTTCTATAAATACACCAACTTTTATTGGCCATGCTAAATCAGGGTTTAAGTCTATTGTATGCCTGATGTTATAATCAAATTTTGAATTGTATACAAATTTTTCCTGCTGCAATAGATTAAATAGATTTGTACAATTCAAAATATGATTATAACATCAGGCACACAATAGACTCAAGCCCTGATTAACCATGATCGGTGAAAGTTGGTATATTTATAGAAATGCACTCTAAACTTTAGTGATTCACAGTCAAGCGTTGGTGGCCTGGCAGATAACATACTGCCTTCCAAGCAGCTGGTCCGGATTCTCTTCTTGGTCAACGCATTTGACATATGAAAAAAAAAAGAACTTAAGTGATTAAGTTTTTTAAACTCTTACTGACTTGTGAGTGTATGGAGATTTATAATTTCAAGATTTTCAGAGCTTTATAATAATAGATTTAATTATATAGGAACAAATTGGTTTTAAATTAGAGCCTATAGAAAAAACTTTAAATTATTCTTAATTTTTACTTTAAATGCCATGCAGAAAATCATAAAGGCTGTGGATTGGTAATGACCAAGAATAAAGTTGCTACAATGTATTGTTGTAAGCAGCTTATTCAGTGGAGAGGGAAGTAATTTAAATTTCTGAATTAATTTCCAGTTTAAAAAAAATAAAAAAGAATCAGTTTGGTCAATTAATAATAAAATTATTTTGCCTTTTATCACTATTGTATCTGAATGTTATATAACCTACTATCTCATAATATATTTAATTTGGTGAGTAATGCTCTAAAAATCAATAGTTTTTTCCTTCAACCACAGTCTTGACTGTTGTACATAATTTGAATTAAAAAAGTGAAGCATCCATAAATTAATTAATTCATGCACTAATATATGAATTAATTTATGGGCATTCCATGCTTTTATTTTAAATTAATATTACAACCAAAATAGTAATTGAATTAATTTATGGAAACTCTATGCTTTTATTTCAAGTTACATATAACAACCAAAATTGTGGTTGAATAAATTTTTTTGTTTTGTTTTTTAGCACATTCTTGTTTAAATTAAATAAAAATGTTTTGATAAAGTATTTTTTATTTACATTATTTTTTATTTTATTAGTATTTGAATATTTTGGCAATGGACTTTTGTATTCAAATTTAAAACATAACAATCCAAACAATATTGTATTTTAATTATTTGAAATAAAGTGCATGCATTCAAAATTGTATGCAAGATTTTTACTGTAATAAATATTATATATTTATATAGCACTTGACTATGTAGTAATATAAAAAAGGGAATAAACTTCTAATCATGTACTTTTTATTAATTTACATGCACTCATCTGTAAGCATCAGTTTAAAAACCATAAGTGGATCACTAATGCTTAGAGTTTATTATTATATAAGCCAACCTTTGTTCACCATGCTAAAATCAGAGTTTAACCTATTGGGTGCCTCATCACATGTAGTTAAAAATAAGATTCTATTTCTTTCCTGCAATAGAGTGAATATGTTTGTATAATTCATTTATCAAGTTATATATCAGACACACAATATGTTAAAGTCTTGATTTTAGCATGGTGAGCAAATATTGGCTTATATAATGATAATCTCTAAGAACAAATGATCCATTTATGCTTTTAAACAGATGCTTATGAGTGGGTGCATGTAAATTCATAAAAAGTGCATGACCAGAGGTTTATTCCCTTCTTTATAATACAAGATTTTTGTGTTTATGAAATCAGTGTTTAAAAAAATGTTTTAATTCAACAATCATAAGAAATTAGGATTTCATCCTTCATTTTTTTCTTTTTCTTTTAGTTAACTGTAAATGTTTTTTAGTGAATTTAATCCTGAAATTTAATAAAAGCATATTTTTTAAAAATATACTTCCATCTATTGTGCATGACTGAAAAGTTATTGAATTGATATCAACATGCTTTGAAATTTAGCCCACCAATTCTATTAGATTGGATGAACAACTGGACAATCCTAAAATAACTTTATCATTCTTATTGTATTGCCAAATCCATATAAGATTAATATTATCTAGGTTCTTTATTACTTTTTACAATGCTTTTTATAACTCACTATTGACAATTTCGATTGCCACAGCAATCTTCTTCAGAACTATAACAAACACTGAAAATGTAAAACTATATGTTCATGTATATTTGTATTCATGTATTTGTATTATGTATGTTAGAGTTCTGAAGAAGATTGCTGGGGCAATCAAAACTGTCAATAGTGAATTGTAAAAAAGCATTGTAAAAAGTAATAAAGAACATAGATCATATTACTATTACAATCCTAAAATACTGAATTGCCATATTGCATTGTCATTAATACCTAACATGTATTTATAACTTAAAGAAAATTCAGTTGACAAAGTATACTAAAATTGGTTGTAAGATTTTAGGCAAACAAACAAACAAACAAAAAGTCTAAGTTAAATAAAAGCATTTAATTAAAAAAAAAGTTTTGTAAGTAATTCACAAATTTTTTAAATTATTTATATACTTTTATTTTATTATATTTATACAAACAGTTATTCTTCTGTAATACTTTTTTCAAAAAAATATTTTAAAATCTAATTGTCACTCAAATTTTATACAAAATAATTTTTTCAATACACATGTAAATAAAACACATCCATCACTATTATTATCTTATACTGAGCTTTTGTATAATGAAAATAAATGAAGTGAAATGGAGAAAAACTCACATAAGATTTCTTTTTTTTAGATCTATTTAAAAATTTTAGATTTCCATCAACTATTACTTTTTCTATCACAATCCCATTTCAGTAACACACATACATAATTGGGTGTGTGTGTATGTGTTAAAGTACTTTAAAAACCTTAGAATATTATCTTATTAGATATTCTCAACTTGTTTCTATAATCTTGTTAATGATATAATATTATACCTTTTCTTTTGCAGTTACTTTTTGAAAATTGTTTTACATTTTATTCAAAATGTTATCATTTTTAATTGCTTTTTTTTCTTTATAATTATAATTGTATTTGCATAATATTTATTTTAACTTATTTTATTTGGTTCTTTCTTATTTTTGTCATTTTTTTTGAATACCCACCTTTACTTATTTTACAAAAAAATTAATAAAAAAGCTGACCAAATTAGGACAGTTAATCTGGAAAACTGCTAAGAAATCAATTTATTTTCCTATATCAAACAAAAAAGATTGACCACATTCACAAACTATTGTGTAATATTTCTGCTAATATATTATACTAAAAAAATTATTTCACAATAGCGGTTTATATCTGATATAGTGATTAATCAGGAAAGCCATTTATTGGTTCACATATTCTAAGAAATCAATTTAATTCAGTTAAGTCATGCTAAATTATGAAATATTTTTAGTGAAAAAATATTTCAGAATATCCATATTTTATTAAGAGAGTTCTTTATTTGAAATTGTAAAAAGAGTTATAATTAAAACAGGCAAAACTCTCTATACGTATTGCCACTCAGTGCAAGCCAGAGTAATCTATGCATGCCAGAAGGCTTGTGCATAAAATTCTCATCTAGTGCCTACTCATCCAATATCCTCAGACTAGTTTCTGGTTGTGGCCTTCATCAGTGAGGAGCCTTGGATCTGAGAGCACTGCACGTAGATCTGAGTGGCAATATGTATAGAGAGTTTTGCCTGTTTTAATAACAGTTATGAGCAAGCATAAGAAATGATGATCATGTGATGTTTATTGACTTGAGTTATAATTAGAAGAGACTTAAACTCAGACCTTCAAACTCCTTACATCTATGTTTTTCATCTTATACAACTGATACACATGACAACATATATGTGCTAGTTCAGAATGAAATATGTATATTGGAGATCTTTCATCTTTTTCACATATATATGTCTATGTGTATCAGTTGTGTGCATAGCTGTAAAGAGCTTGAAAGTCTGAGTTCAAGTTAGCATGAAATACATATATTGGAGATCTTTTATCTTTTTTTGCTTGTATGTGGTCATGTGGAACAATTGTATAAGATGGAATGCATAGCTGTAGGAATCTTGAAAGTCTGAGTTCAAGTCAGTGTGAAATATGTATATTGGAGATCGGTTATCTTTTTCATATGTAGGTAGTTATGTTATCAGCTGTTAAAATGGAATGCATAGCTGTAGGGATCTTGAAAATCTGAGTTCAAACCCTTTCTAATTGCATTAAATTTAGTATAGACAATATTAAAAGGAATTATAGTGAAATAAACTACTTTTATACTGGTAAAAAAATAAGGATCCTGCATTGGTAGAAGGACAGAGTCTTGAGCATAAGGTAAGGTGTGTTCACTCCTGTCATTTCTGATATGCAAATATCTTATGAATTTCTGGATAAAGGCAGGACAATATATTGTCATTTTATCTATTCAATTTGTAAACTGCATAAGGAAATTCAAAGGGGCAGAAATAAATATGCTTTCAGAAATGGAAAAAAAATAATTTTATCTATAAAAGGCCATCACAATATTTAGTTAAAAATAAAGAAATCTTGAAAATACTTATTTAAGAAGTTAAAGAACAAAGTGAGAAAATGACAACTAAATATAAGAAGATAAAAAATTATTACAGCAAGGATAGCAGGTAAAGACTTATAAAGGGTCAACAGTTTTTATCTTTTTTGGATTACTTACCACAACAAATGATCCAGAATTTGACTTGTTGAGAAGCTGACACTAGATAAATGGTATAAAGTCCTAAATAAGATATTTTGTTATAGTAACACATTTTTATAAATAAATATCAGAATTGTATGGGCAGTTTATGGATGTGAGAGCTGAATACTAAAAAGGCAGGTTAGCAAATGTATCTATATTTTCAAACTACGATATGGTGGATTTTTGACAATGTAATGAGCAGCAGCTGAACTAAAATGAATAATTGGTTCTTCAATAGATTAGACACAAACTGTATATAAATCAAAAATACCAGGATGAAGTTATTTTATGTTGACCCCATTATAAGGTAATTTTAATTCAAGAGAAAAGAATACGGAGCTCAGAAAATTTCTAATGTAATAAAAGGTTCATTGGCAAGGATATAAATATGCCATCAAGAAATTCGAAAACTAAATAAAATATAGATTATTCTGAAGCATTGCCATGTATGTGATAGCTACAAGTTGTTATTGACTTGTCTGTATTTTATAATAATAAAATCTCAGTATATGTTTTGACAGGTCACTTAAAATATTATTAGAGTGCTTATCTTCTGAATTGTTTACTTCAGCTAATCTTAATTGAACTAATATGGAAAAATATTTATTAATTATGATGGGAGTAACAAGAAGAGATCGTAAACGCAATGTATGGGTAAGAGAACAAACAGGTGTTATTGACCTCATTGAAAAATTAAAGACTGAAGTGGAGTTGGGCTGGACATATTCCTAGAAGAGATGGTAATAGATGGACAATTGAAATCTTAAACTGGATTCCAAGAGATTGTAAAAGACCCAGAAAGAGACCACATGTGAGATGGATGGATGAAATAAGAAAGTGTGCAGGGGTGATGTGGAGAAGAGAAACTAAAGATCGGAGAAGATGGATTGACTTGGAAAGACCTTCATCCTGCAGTGGATTGATAATGGTTGATGATGATGATGATTGCAATAGAAGTCAAAAAATAAAATTACTTTCAGATTCAACAAAATCATAAAAACTAGATCTAATACGCTGTTAGATCATTAAAAATATTTATTTAAAATATTAATAGCAGTCATTAGAAAATCATCCTCTACACAGGTGCTGTATATATTTTTACCTTTGAGGAATACTTTCCCTTTCTAAACACAAGATAAAGTCTTTTGAAAAGATAAGATGAATCCACCTTATCCTTTTTTACTTAAATGTATATGTATAGGCAAATCTCAAGCAATTAGACATGAGAGTGTGAAGGTCTTTAATTAATCACTTTTAATGCTATTTACTATGTGTTAATAAATGATGTTTTTCAAAATACTTGTTATATACGTTTAATATTATATCCAATACTAACATGCAGTAAATTGTAAAACTTTTGCAAATATCATTTATTAAGATGTAGTGAATGGAATTAAAAGTGATTATTTAAGATCTTCACACTCTTATTTCTAAATGCTCAGGATTTGCCTATACATATGTGTTTAGGTAAAAAAAGATAAGGAGAATTTATCTTATCTTTTCAAAAGACTTTATCTTGTGAATTAAAAGGGAGAGAATTCTCAAGTGTAAAAAATCTATGCAGCACATGATTCCCTAATGACTTATAAGTTTATTTATTTATTTTTAATGTGTCAAAGTGTCGGCTGGGAAGTGAATCCGGGACAACTGCTTGTAAATCAGCTGTGCTAACCACTCGGCCACCAACGCTTGTCAATGACTTATAAATTAAACAGCACTAGATAAATAAATAATGTATTATACATGTTTAAAATGTTAATGTATTTAATTTTGAATAGATATAATTGGTTTTTGTTAAATGGTCATTTGCTCATCAACACAAGGGCAAAGATTATTTCTTTTTCTTTTTAAAAAACTATACAAACATCACATGACACCAGCTTATACAATGTTTTTCAAGAGATATTTATTTTTTTAATATAAAAGAAGACTTTATTGATAACAAATTATATACAAATATTAACATATTTACAATACAATAAAAATTTATGTTTCATAAGCAAAAGTATAATGAAATCACAACTATAATGGGACCAATAATACTATAAGTTGTTTAACTCAAATTAAGTGTGATTCAAATTTAAAAAATGATATATTCTAATACTGCATAATCATGATGACAAAACTGATGAAGAGTCCAGATATTTATTTTCAAGCCTCAAATCTGATGTTGAGTGTTAATGTAAGTGAGAGAGCACAATTGAGGTAGATTGTAGATTGCTAAGTTTTAGTCGATGTTCCTGGGTAAAAATTTGAGATAATATAGATATAAGTTGCTCATTCTTTATTATTTCTTTTGAGTACATTGTATTTCTTAATGTTAAATATTATGGATCATCATGCAAGCTACATGGTTCTTGGTGTATGAATAATTACAGATGTGTTATAGAACTGAAAGTATTATATATATATAATTGATTGAGGTTGATGCTTACGTAATATTAATGATGTAGAGATGAGAAATATGGTCAAGATAAAGCATTACACAAACACATATAGATTCAAAATTTGGCTTGAATCAGTCAGTAAGAAACATTTGGGTTGGGATTTTATCTTGTAATAAATTGAAAAGAAATTTAAATCATGATTAATAAATGCAAAGATTTTGGAACATGGTTAGAATCATAGAAAATTCACAGTGTTATTCATAGATGTCTGAATGTATGTCATCTTATTTAAATTTTTAAATGATATGCTAATGAGAGATTTGATGTTATACTGGTCTAAAATCAGCATGCTCAATGGTATGATCTGCAAAAAATGATCATTTAACTTATGAAATTGAGATAAGCCTTAATACTGGAGAAGGAATGGCACTAAGTTTTGAATTAGTACATGTTGCAATAAACATTTTGTCCCTAATATATATCACAAAAGATTTGGGGCATTTCAAATTGAGACCTCCTTTGCATATGGGAAAACATATTGTTCTGATGGATAGAAACTGTTTAGATGAGTCTCATTCACATGCTTTTATTATAGACATAAGTTTATCATAGGTTGTATTGAAAAGCTACTAAGAATAGCATTTGCTCTATGAACTTCAAACAGAATATAACACTTTGGGGCAGAATGACTTAATTTTCATACTGAATGTGTTCATGATGAGACTGTTTAAACGGTTCCTAATAGCATTTTAGACAGATTAATTAGGATGCTGAGAAAACATTAATTACCCACGAAGAAAAATGGTAGATTATGGCATATAGTTAGTTGTCACAAAGATGACTTGCAAACTTGTGGAACCAGTTTATGATTGAAATTTATTCAAAATATTCAGAATGATGGAAATATTTTGAAAGACTCTGAAATTTATCAGAACATCATCATCAAAAGATATGGTTTGGATAAGACCTTTAGTGCATTGTTGATTAAGGTTTTATGTAAAATGCAAATACCAGTGATGCAAGTGATGAGTCTTGTGGAATGCCATGTCTAGCATTGAAAGATGATAACAGTCACATATAAGTCCTCAGTTTAATTGATCTATTAGTAAAGTAGTTTTGGATAGCAATCATCAAAAGTATCTATTTATCCCATTCTATCTTTTCTACCTATTGTAGGTTTTGGTAAACAGTATATACTAAATAAAGTGCTTATTAAATCATGTGCATTAGATCCCAAACATCAGGATTCAAAACTTCACACTGATGACCCTAAGTCTGACACTACTTTGGGAATATGGATAAAGCAACATTGACTAGGAATGATCTATTATTTGATAACTTAATCTTACAGTAGGTGGTTCTATCAATATCATTTATTCACTAATTATATTTGGAGTTACTAACTGGTTGGTTAATTTTAAAATATGCATGTTCTTTTTAATAGATAACATTAAAACTTGTTCTAAATGGAAATATATTTAGGAACCATTTATTTTTATTCTGGACAGGTTTTGATTGTAGTCATTATTTCATCCATAAAGTCAATAATTAAACAATTTTATTTATGCAGCATTATTTAGTTAATTGAAGAAGATATTAACTCTTTATCGATCGTGTCAACTTCTAAACATCTTATTGATAAAAAATTGGCAAATCTTTTTATGATATATACTTGAGATTCTTCTCTCATCAGATGATCTAAAAATAATCATCACTACATCAACACAATAGTGTCATTTGTATGCAAATACCACTACACTGTTTTATTTGATACCAAAGCATGATCATTCAAATTAGTGATATACTAATATATTCTAATAAAATATTTCAAATTTTTAAATACATTTGCATTAACTTTAAGTCATTATAAGTAAGACTACATTTAATATACCACTAATTTGAATGTCTGGGCTTGGCAGAGAATGTAGCATGCTGTAATATCAAAATAAAAGTAATAGTACCATTCTGATGGATTATTGATCACTTATGAGTTGAGGCTAAAGTTTGAAACATGTGTTATGAAAACATTGGTTAATTTTTCATCAATAGGTAATGATTAGAAGTTTAGGAAATATTACAACAATATTGCTTCAATTAGTTAAGTCAATAGCTAGAAAGTATATTAAGATTTTTCTGAACTCACTAGCTGAGAAGAAATTTATTCACATCGTTAATGAAAAGTCTGCCTGCCCTGCAATGCATAAGATACATAATGAGTTTTTTTTTTTTTTGAGTATGTGTGTTGATGACATCACTCTCTTCTGAGTAATCATTTCATAAGTTAATAGCTATATGATATATTCCCTCATCTTAATGATTTATTGCTCAGTAGTTCCCAAAATCTTTGAGCACTGAAAGTAACAGGATCCATATACCATAAGATCAAATGTCTATCATTCTACCACTGTATCCAAGCACACGGGACTATTACCTCATTATTTTATCTATATCAGTGGATATATTGGAGTATTGTACTTATTTAATAATAACATATAAATGTATAGTTTTTATTTTTGTGACAAAAATAAAACTATATATATAATGTTATGTTGGCATAAAGAGTGCTTTCATAGATTGGTTAGATTCAAAATTTATTCATTTTTTCTTATTAGATGAACTTGTCAATAATAATCTCTAACAAAAAAATCTTATCAATGTTGATTATTATACAATCTATTCTCTTGAAATAAAAAATAAATTAATTAAAGGATCTATTGCTTAGAAATTCTTAAGAAATTTAAACACTGGAGGTGACAAAATTGGGCTGTGCTGCTCATGAATGTGATACCAACCACTGTACCAAACTATGTAAAACTATTCACTTATAGTCAATTGATTTGTCTTTTAGATATTGAATTATTATACTTAATTAATAATAATGTGTAAATATATCATTTTTGTTGTGAAAAAATATATAGATATTATGTTGCCATAGAAAAGACTTTGGCTTGATTAGATAAAGAACTTAAAAAATATTTTTTAATGCTAGACGTATTAAAGTAATGAGTTAAACATAATTTAAGTGGTTTTTACTACGATGCACTAGTAACTAAAAAATAATAAAAAAACTAAATAATGAAATTCCTATCTAGAACACTATACTGGTCTGTTTTAAATTTATTGCAAACCTTCAGAGAACTTTGCTTTTTATTTTAACTTTAGTGATAAGAGGTAGGCATTGACTATTTGAGATTCATTATAACATAGCAATGATGTAAATAATTACTGAATAGTCTTCACAAATAAAATAATCAGAAGATTAGTTACTCAGGAGATCATCTTATAGCAGCAAAGGTAGCAGGCAGAGATTTAATTCAAAGAATCTTTAGTTCTTAAACTCATCAGTTTATCAACAGGATTAAAATGCACTACAGTTATATAATTGAGAACTAAGAGTTTTTAATCAAAGTTCACCTATCTCATTTAGTGTTTAATTGACATATGACTTTCCATGTTATGACTACTCAATTATTGATATTTTTACAAATAAATGATAAAAATATTTTTCTGAATGGATGTATGTGCCAATGAGCATATGTTCAATTGGGAAAATACAAAAATATCGGATAGAAAAGTACAAAAAAAGAAAATTTAAAGAAGCTGCTCACATGACAATGGAAAAAAATCCATAAGTCAACCAAGTATGACTATACATAATGTATTGAAACCACTAATCAACGTTGCTTTTAGGAAAAAGTGAAGAAATCAGGAGGAACCGCATAGATAAGTATATGAAATTTCTACAGACTCTTGCCTTTCACAGGTTGGCTCAGTTAATTAGAGTGTTAACTTAAAATTCAATACTCAAGAATCTAAGGGTCCAGGTTTGAATCACACATTAGTACTGTCACTGATCAGGCCAACAACACCTGAAGAAGAGGGGAGAATAATATCTCTCAAAACATTGTGCATTTACTGACCTGTTTGATGTGCTATTACTAACAGTTGAAAGGACTTGAAATATTTAAATAAAGTTGAATTTTTCTAAAGACATTCAATACACATATTAGATGGTGGAAATAGTTCAATATAAAAATACAAATGATAAAAATGGTCATGTACAGGTTAAGACAATGCTAAAGAAACTGAAAGTCCCATATCAATGCTCAAACATCAACATCTAGTATTCAACAATTACATAACGACTCATTGCCATAACTATTAGATTATTTTTATAAGTAAAATTTTAAAAAAGTCATGTGTAACTTAGCACAGTGGTAGAATGATTAAATAGTTAAAGATTCCTTAATCAAAAGCCAACCATTAATAAAATATCACATGAAATCAAACTATCTAATAAAAATGCAACAGTGAACTATTTAAAAATAAATATAATATTTAACCCTATGGGCTATGTTTAACTTTAAGAGTTATTAATTTATTTACTACATAACAGAAAAATTTGCTAGAGAACAAAAGTTCTAGTAAAAATTTTGTCTAGCAAGGGGTTTTGAAATGAAACCCCTTAGTTACAATGATTATTATAACAATATCAGTAGCAGCTTAATTGTTATAACTGATCTGCTCTTAGAGCTTTATCTCACTATTTAAAAGAATAAAGTATTAAAACTGTAATAGAGAACAACACAGTTCTGACGGAAGCTATTATTTAATAAAATAAGTGTGTTGCTCAAGAAAGTTGATGCTGAAAATAAAAAGAAGACAATCAACAATGAGATTTATGGATTTCATTACTACAATGGTGAATATTCTTTTGAAAACCATATACATAATTGGTCATTATTAAGAAATAGTATTCAAATTATTACCAGGAATTGGTATCAATTTTATAACATCTAACAGTAATAATAAAGAACGAAGTTGACAAATCTCAACGTTGCGCAGAAATGTAGAAAAGACTTAGGAATAGTTCTCTTCACTCCATTTCAGAACCATCTGTCGTAAAGCTGCATAATCAGAGGAAATAAGATAATAAAACTATCAAATCTACATCCAAGATTAATTTATGGTACTCATGTATCTAATCTGGTATCCATTGATTATTTCAGTTTATAATAGATGAGTATGATGAAGGAAAAAATAACTGTTCTTTAATGTATTTTAATGGTAATTCAAATTTCAGATGTAATTTTTTTAAAAAGAACTAAAGAAAAAAACGCCTCTACATTAATGTTTGAACTTTTATATGATAATCACTTCTTTGAAGAAGACACACACACACATTTATTTTTAAACATTAATCTTTAACCTTTTTAGAAATTGAACCCTATGTTTAATGTAACATTTGATCACTGTAAGGAATACTTATTGCCTTATAATGATGGCTACAAAAATACTTTTTAGAGGCAAAATAATTTGTTTTCATGTAATCTAGTAAAAGAAAGTGAAGACACACACATGTAAAATGATTTCCTGGTGTTGAACATACTTAAATGTGACGAACGTGGCATCACGTATACTTAATTATAACGAGCATGGTGTTTGAGAGGAAGTTAGTCAAAGTTGTTAAATGTACATAAAGTTTAATTTTTGAAATGAAAATTATCTTTACTTAAAATAATTTTCCTTTTGTTTTTTTAAAATGAGAGAACGTAGAAAAAAGAGTTTGATTACATAGTTTTCACCTTTGTTTTTGTTTTTTTATAACTTGTTTTCAGTTAATGACACTTTTTTTAAATTATATATATGGGAGTTTCACATCGAATAATACATATGTCTCTATTTAAATGTTTTGTACAAAATGTGACCCAAGGAGAAAGAAGCACTACAAAAGAGACTGTTGTAATTAGAGTGAAAATAAAAATGTTTAAGTTGTTAAACCATTTGTAAAAGATTGCTGCATTTATAGCCAGAGATTTTAAATATGTACACATAAATTAAAAATAAGAGGAATTTTGTATTCTAAGAGTTCATCCGGCTCTTTTAGTAGATGAGACAGAATCTCAAATATTACTTATATCAGGTTTGGTTAAAATGCATATTTATATTTACTTCATTTGATCAATATGACATTGCAAATCATAGTAAGCAATATGAGACAATACCGACTTCTAATTTGCTTAGCTTTAATCTATTTGGTATTCACATATTATTTATTATAAGACTTATGTCTAATATACATTTATAAAAATAAATTTGTTGTTTTTTTAACTTTAAACTCCTATCTAGTCAGTCTTTAAGCCCAAAGCTTGCTTGGTGGCATCAAAATATCGAATAGTGTTTTAGTAATATGTATATAATAAAGTTATAAGACACAGGGGCAAAACCCTCCATACAGAGTGGAAGCCAGAATAATTAATGGATGCAGGAAATTTTTTTGCATAAAATCCCCTATCGAGTGCCTATTCATCCAATGTCTCCAACTAGTTTTTAGCTTGTAACTTTCATCTGTGAGGAGCCTTGGATCATCACTGCACCTAGATCTTAGAATATTGGATGAATGGGATAGGGATTTTATCCAAAAACCTTCCTGCATCCACTGAATACTCTGGCACGCACTGAGTGATACTACTGTATGGAGAGTTTTGTCTCTGTGTAAACAGCTTGTGTAAGCATAAAGAAAGGTGATCATGTGATGTTTAGTTGTTTAAATTTCATAAGAGTGATTTAATACTTTGATCAGTAGATATGACTATAACATGTTTTATTAATAAAATTTTAAAGTACAATATGAAGATGACTGCTTCATTTAACCTATAAATATTTATTCAGTATAATATTAAGTTTATTATTCCACTATATATATGATATATTTTTAAGAATTCATCCATACATGATTTTAATTACAAAATATATTGTTGTTGTGGCTTGATCACATAAGTCATCAATTGAGTGATGAATAGAATACTATATAAAGATGGTTACAGAGATGCAGTAAACAGTGAATTCACAACAATGTTAATATTCCACCTAAAAAAAAAAAGGTATAAAAATGAAAAAGTAAAATTAAAGTTAGAAAGTCTGAAGAGTAATATATTTTTTAAAAACACTTTTCAAGTAGAAGGATATTTGCATATGATATCATGTTTATTGATACAATTTGGTCTTTTGAGTATCCCAATGACATCTCTGATCTTACATTGATGGAGAGTGTTACATCTGGATAGAATTCTTGTATTAGAGAAATCAATATTGTGATTGATTCCTTAGCATGGAATGAGAATGCTGATATTGATGATTGTTGTTTAACTGCATTATCATGTTCTGCTCCTGAGCTCACAATATTGATTTCTCTAATACCAAGGTTCTATCTTGATGTGACACTATCCACCAATGTAAGTTCAGAGAAGCCATTGAGATATTCAAAAGGCCAAATTGTAGCAACAAATGTGATGATATATGCAAACTTTCTCTTATTTGAGATACATTTAAGAAATATTTTATCCTAAAGGTTTTCTCACTTTTATTTTATTTTTCAATATCATATATGTTTTTCTTTTTATTGGTGGAATATTGTTATAAATCACTGTTTACAGTACCTCTAAAATCATCTTTGTAGTATTCTATTTATTATCTAGTTGTTGGCCTGCATAATAAAGTTGAACAATTTGTAGCGACGGCTGCTTTACAAGCAGTTGTCCTGGGTTGGTGGGTTCGCTTCCTGGTTGATGCTATGACACATGGGAAAAAAAAGTCATACACAGACGAATCTGCAAAGCAATATGTCATTTATATCTGTAACCCGTGAAAAACTTCGTGTATATATATATATAAATTTATAGTGCTAAATATTTTATATAATATCTTGAAATTAATTTTCAGTGCAATTGTTTATATATAAATGAAATGCTTTTAAAATGTATTATCAAATGCTGTAGCTAGGAAGAATTTCTATTATATATAGACAGTTGCATTGAGTTAATCTCAAAACGCACACGCACACACACGTATATATTGTTAAAAGAAGGCTGCTTTCACAACAGTTTGAAACTATTGATTGTTAATGATATTGAAATTGTCTAAATGTTGACTGGATTTTAATGATATATATATAAACAGTGAAATAATAAATTTTCCAAATGCCGCTAATATTAATCTATCAATCTTTTTATCATATGGTCCAACAAATACAAAATGATAATTTATAGTTGCTATTTTACAAATGTGACAAGTAGTATAACTCAGCATACCTCTTCAGTATAGCTAAGTATTAAACATTACAAGTTACAGTTAAATCTATTTATTCTTAAAAACCTTTGTGAATTAATAATTCGATTTGAACGCTAATAAATACAGAATGTCAAACTATATGTAACCAATGCAATGGTAAACTTTCCAAATGTTATTAATATCAATCATTAATCTATTTAACAGATTTTCCAGCAAATGTGAAATGATAATTTATATCTGATATTTTGATTTTTATAGAGATGATAAATCTGATAATTTCATTAGCTGGATTATTTCAAGTTATTCAGGCAATCAATTTGGCAGCAAACTTAAACTTACAACTACGATATCATATTTAGACAACTAGTTCATCAGATCTCGTGGTGCATATGAATCATAGAGTGAATACCAATATCCACTATCTTTGAGTAACAATCAATCTCCCATAATGATACACAAACATTTTTCTTTATAAATATCAAGCCGAGGACTAATCAGATTTTTTTAGAGCATATAACAGTCATAATGAAGGCTTTAAATAATGAATATTTTAATACTGCAGCAACTAAACTAAGGCTTGATGTAAAATCTGGAATTAATAGTAAATTATTTACTTGTTAATATCTTTAAAAAATTCATTCAGTCAATTGTTCAGCAACTTACATTTATGAATTATATCATCATGTTAAAAAAACTAGCCAATCAATTCTTGCAAAATATTTGTTAAATAGAATAAAAACACAGTAAAATACTTTTTAGCAAAACCCTTTCATTGTACATATATGCATACACAATCTTACATTTTAACTGTTCTGCAGTCTTCTTCAGGGCCACTTTTATTTTAATTTTTTAAAAGTATAAAATATTTTTTACTTTTAAAAAATTAAAGTAAAGTGGCTCTGAAGAAGACTGCAGGACAGTCGAAATGTAAGATTGTGTATACTTATATGTACAATGAAAGGATAATTGAAATGTAAGATTGTGTATGCTAAAAGTACAGTGGATAAATTGCATTTATATAAGACATTACAGCAAAATAAAGGAAGAGGTGAATTTAGTAATATTTTTGTAGAATAAAAACATTAATTTTCAACTGCTAATATTTAAGAAGTGTATTTTAAAAATGTGGATTAAGATTGGGAACAGTTGCTAAGAGTTAGCTGAAGATTAAAGCTTAATACATGAAATATATGTACTGCTGGAGATAATTGGCTAATTCTGAGATTGGATCTGATTGGCTAATTAGTTAAAATAATTCTTGGCTAATTAGTTAAAATAATTCCGAGGCTTGTACATTTAACATACTATCAAATTGATTGATTTATTTCAAATTATTAAGGAATAAGCAGTTTATTATTATTCCAGTTTATTTTTATACATATGTATCATTTACATTATATAAATTTATATATAGTCAGAGGAAGACAAATATTTAAGAGAAAACATGGATTTCATTATTGTGTGTAGTATGATTACTTTATTGGTTTCTTCTCATTTTAAGGTTGAATTTAATGTTGGACAAAATACTAATAGATTAATTACTAATGGAAGGGATATTATTGATAAACTCAAGCAAATATAATATCATTTATAAAGTGGTGTATCGATGCAAGTCCAGTTACATATGTGAGTCAAAATGTGTATTAAAAGAGAATTCTTGAACATAAACTTCTATGTAATAAATTGTGATATTCTGTGGATAGATTTAAATTTGTATTTGCTTAGTATTCAATTATTTGGAATCGAAGTTTTTGCTTTGGCATTATTATTATTTTACATGTGGAAAGTGATTTGTGGAAAAGTAAAATCAAAGAATTATATTTTATAAATATGATAGGCAGCTTATAAAATAAACAATATAATTATATAATATATTTTATAAATATGATAGGCAGCTTATAAAATAAACAATATAATTATATAATATACATAAATTATAACATGGTGGCCATTCATGTGAGAATGCTATGTTGTGTGACTTTAATGAGATTTGTTTTTCAAAATTTAAATGTTAAACGCTATTCAGGATGGCATACATTTCACAAGCTGGCTATTGCTATTATTTATTTTTTTATATTGTTATATTGAATATTGTAGAGTTTATTTCAGAGTTTTTGTTTATATATATATAAATTAATAAATATATAGCTTCAATACCTGTATCTTTATGGCCAAGATCTAAAGTGGGTAATTACATTTCCATTGCTCTCTGCTGTAGAATTACTACATCAAGAAATCATAACATCACAATATTCTTTTGTAGCACTAAACTAATTTTTTTATTAATGAATAATAAATGTTTGTTTGATATCTACAAGATTACTGCTTGATATATATATATATTGAATTAAATACTTTTCATGGATCATTATTATAATAAAGAATAGTACTGAAAAATAATATCCACATAAATACAAAATAACCTTTAACCTTTGATGTTACTGAGAAATTATCAATTACTACTAATTGACAATTCCTAAGACCAAACCATTTTTTCCATTAAACTTATAAATATTTGGGGAAAAGATTATCCAATGCTGCTATGAATCTGCCTCATATTAAAAACTGGGTTCAAAATACAGAACCATGGGTTAGTCAATAATGAATATAATGGAAATGAAAAAATGTTGCCGGATCATAATTAGATGATTTAATTATTTCAGTAGCAATTTCTTAGTGCACTATTTTATATGTTTCTGGTTATATTTGTTGATAAAATAATAAGGAACATATGAGATGTAACATTGTTTAGCAGAAAGTGATTTTATTAATTGTGATCAAAGGGAAAAGTGCATTAGCTAACTAACTACATTACATGACTAAATGGCAAATATTTATGGTGTATGTTTGCTTTGTACTACTTATCTATGACATTCTTTGTTATACAATCTTATAAAGGTAATTTGATATCAGTAAGAGGCTTAAGATAGTATATGTAATCCTTTAATTAAACTGAAAGAGACACCATGCCACCTAACTTCTTAACATAGTTTATTTCTTCCAATATAAATAGAGTTGATTGAACTACATTGGATAAAAGATAAAGACTTAGATACTAAGATAGATTGTATAACTTAATAAATTAATAATAGAACAAAAAATGAATTTAGGATCTACTCAATTAATGACACACATATTTGCAAAGATAAAAAAAATACCTACACATAAGAATTAATTTTTTTTTTATAAAATGTAAATGATATTCTGGAGATCTTAGTGTTTCTGAGTTTAAAGTTATCTCCTCTTTTTATCTTTCTTTTGTTCAAAAATAAAAACAAAATTGTTTTAAAATTTTTTAAAATAATTATTTGGAAATAATAAATTCTTAAAACTTAACAGCCCTTCACTTAAAATATACATACAAGTAGCAGCCACTCATAGGTATAAATATTCAGTCAATAAAATAACTTTCTTTCAAAATAAATTATTGAGTTAATTTGTATATATGTTGCTTTCATGAATGTTCTTAACATATAAAGATTTGCAATAAAAAAAACATTAAAATTGCAATCTAATTATAATAAATACTATTTTATTTAATTAGCTGATTTAAATAAACTTAAAATTATAAATATTATTACTATTCTCTGCAGCAAAGGAATTGCCAAAGATTTTATTATATTGACTGCTCTATATTAAGTAAGCAATTATATGAAACTTAAATATGGTTTTAGAAAATTGAGAAGCATAATAAGTACAACTTATATTGCCAGAAAGTGCAAAAAAATGTTATAAAAAAAGAGATTTATATATAATTTTTTTATTGATTTTGTCGAAGTGTTGATTAAATTATGGTTTAATTAGAGAGGATTCAAACATAGACTTTTAATCTCCAGCTGTCCACTCTATATAACTGATATACATGATCAAATATATGTGAAGAAGATAAATGATTTCCAATATACATATTTCATGCTGAACAAACACTTATCAGATGGTCCAAGATCAACTTCCACACACATATATAAGCAGTGCTCAGTTTATATTAAGATAGCAAATCTTCAAACATTAATGGATAGGCTAAATCTTTTTCACCCTCTAACTCTTTAGCACCCAATATTATTGAAAATTCTCATGATGAAATGCTCAAAGTCCTTGTTGATGCCAATATAGTTGTTATATTGTTCTCTTTAAGTCATTCTGATCCCTCATATATAAGATCTTAATATGTCCATTTAAATACCCAGAAAGATATGGGTAGAATTCAAGCTGAATCTGTAAATTTGAATACAAGTATAATGTATATATTGAATTATATGTAATTAGAGGGGATTTGAATACAGTCTTTCAAGCTCCATTAAGCTATTCACTTCATCTTATATAACTGATACACATGATCGCATACAGGTGGAAAACGTAAACAATCTCCAATGTATATATTTCATGTTGAACCAGCATGAATTCTGTCCATTCCTCTTCTGTATATTTAAATGGACATATTAAGGCCCTATATATGATGGGTCAGAGTGACTTAAAGTCAACTAGGTATGACAGAAATATTGGCATCAACAAGGGTTTTGAGCATTCCATCATCAGATTTTCAATGAAAAGTTGGAGGGTGGAGAAGATTAATGCCTGTTTATTAAAGTTTGTAGATGTACTATCTTAATATAAGCAAAACACTAATTATATATATATATATATGTGTGTGTGTGTGTGTGTGTGATGGTGATCTAGATTTTAAACCAACTGATGGGTGTTGGTTCAGCATGAAATACATATATGAGATCATTTATCTTTTTCACATATATGTGGTCATGTGTATCAGTTATGTAAGATGGAGTGGATAGCTGAAGAAAGCTTGAAAGTCTGTGTTCAAATCTCTATAATTACATCTAAGTTCAGTATATACATTATATTTGTATTCAAATATTTAGTTATGGTTTATGAAAATATTTGAAATTACCTGGTTTTTTTTTTTTTAAGTGTCATAGCATCGGCCGGGACGCGAACCCGCAACCCGGGCAACTGCCTGCAAGTGCAAGGCAGTCGCGCTGACCTCTCGACCACCAATGCAAGACAAATTACCTGGTTTTTATTTGAAGTTTATTCATATTACACAGTTTATCCTTAATGGAATAAAAGAAAGCATTACTACAGATAATGAAAAATCTGAAGCATTTTAAATAAAACTGATATTAAATTAAAACAATTTACTAATATCTCATAACTTTTTCATTTTATGAGTCTGTTTTGATTGTTTATAAGTGGCTTCATGAAACTAATTATCAAGTTCTGATGTAGATTTGCATACGATTTTTAATTTGAAGTGAATAAAAGTAAAACCAAGAATTTAATCTTAACATCTAGATTTACAGTAATCTTGCCAATTAAAAGAATGATTTACAGAAGATTGTTAAAGTTTTAAATGCAGTATAAATATGTTTGCTTAATAATTAAATAGAGGGATTTGAACTTAGGATTTTCAGTCTATATTTATCCTCCACTCAATCTCAAACAACCGATACACATGATCACACATGTGTAAAAAAAATAAATGGTCCCCAATATACATATTTCATGCAAAACCAGCACTCATCTCAATTGGGCCAGATCATAATTTCCCACACATATCAATCAATGTTCAGCTTATATTAAGATAGCAATTCATTGAACTTTGATGGGCAGGCTTCAATCTTTTCATCTTTTCAACAATTCAACCATCCATTTCATTAAAAACCCAACTATGGAATGTTCAAGGCCATTGGTGGATTTACTTGTAGACATTATGCCATTCTAACTCCTCATATTATTGGGCCAATGTGTATCCATTTATATTAATAGAAGACTGAACTGGACTTATATTATAATGTAACCTATTTCCAAGGCAGTATGTAATTAACCTATTCGTTCAGTATATTTAATGTTTACTATAGTAAATAGAGCATTAATTGTATATACACGCGGGAGATTATGATCTAACCCAACTGACAAGTGCTGGTTCTGCATAAAATACATATATTGGGTATCACTTATCTTTTTCACATGTGTGTGGTCATGTGTATTGATTATTTGAGATGTTGTGGAGGATGAATATAGACTGAAAATCCAAAATCCCTCTGTTTATTACAGTAATCATTCAATATATTGAATGAATAGATTGATTTAATAATTGTTGTTCAAAAACCCCATGTGCCTTATTAATCAGATGGAGAAAAATTAATCAACTTTTAGCTTGGACAGCTAGCTGTTATCTTGAAAATGTAATCAATTTAAATATCTTTATAGCTTATTAGTTAAAAAGACATATTAGAAAGTTGAGATGCAACACAAATTATAATATACTATTCATTGCTTCAAACTTACAAATCATAATATACTAGATTTGATTAATAATGATGATTGAAGAAAAGTAAAACATCAAATATGAATGGGGCTAAGCATAACATTTAAAGATGGAGGTGTTTTTATTAATTACTTATTAACTTTATTCACTTAATTTACATAAAAATTGGTCAATACATATGTGCATTCTATCTTGAAAAAATAGTAGTTACGTAAATATTTTGAACAGGAGAATAGAGGATAGAAATAGTGAATAAAGATATCTAGGAAAAAAACGATACCCAAATATATTTGTGGTTGAACCATTATTCTTCAGGTGACCAAATCACAATCTCTTGTCAAGCGTTGATGGTCGAGAGGTCAGAACAGCTGCATTATAAGCAGTTGTCCCGGGTGGGCGGGTTCGCTTCCCGGCCGATGCTATGACACGTGAATAAAAAAATGACAATCTCTTCCCCGGATCTTTATCACATGTTTAATATTTATTCATGTCAAATTATTACTGTTTGACTTTATACAACTTTAAATTCAATAAATGGCGCTCAAACTTCTCCCGAGCATATATGCTAATGATTAGTAATATTCTTTAGTGTTTTTATCTAAAGTAGATGGCGTCAAAGACATAAATGCAAAATAATTGACGCTTGTAAATTAAATTGTAGCGGCTTAATTATATACGTATCCATATTCTTTTGATTGAATGTGAGTACATATATATATAGTAATGAGCAACTTAGCTTTTAAATTATATATCTTTTTTATAAAATGCTTTTAAAAATTTTTTTTTAAAATAAATAATAATGTCTTTATGGATAATTCATATTGATATGTTTTGCCTTTTCGTTGCAATTTTTAGATTTTTTTCTTTTTTAATTAAAAGCATTTATAAATATTTCTTTTTTACTATTTTAAAATATATTATTCAACATTTATTTTATAATGTAAATTTAAATGCTTCAATAATTCTGGTTTTTTTTCTTTATATCTTATAAAATTACTGGGGGAAAAATATTGTTGTTTTAGAATCCACATAAGTGTGTTCATTTAGTTTCGCTTATATATAAGTAATATGAATTTTAATATTTACAAACAATTTAATGTTATCCATTAAGATTTTATTGCTTCCTTTTTATTCAAAGCCTACAATATATATGTATGTTTATGCAAAATTAATTATTTAGACTATAATATTGAGGAAGAGGGGGGAAACGTTTTTTTGGAGTAGAAATGTTATAAACTTTTTGAAAATTACCATGTTTTCTGAAACTTTCGTTGTTGAACTTTAATAAATAGATAAATTCTTGTTAAGTGCAATTAATACAAATTAAAACAATATCTGCTTCTATACATGGTTTATCTATGTACTGAGAAAAATCTGCAAAAAGAATTTGAAATGTAGAGGCATATCTTTAGAAATGAGTCGATACATTAATTGTTCAGAATTGTAATATTTCTGGTGTCAGTAGTTATAAAAGTTAGCCACTAAAGAAGCAGACAAAGAAAAGTATTAATGTTTTTGAAATGTGATATTGGTGAAGATTTTTGAGAATATTTTGGGCATCAAGGAAGTGTATACTTAAAAATAGTGGTTGTGAAAGTTAGTCACTAAAGAAGAAGATAAAGAAAAGTACTTATGTTCTTGAAATGTGATATTGGTGAAGACTTTAGAGAATATTTTGGACATCAAGGAAGTGTATATTCAAAAATGGTGGTTGTGAAAGATAGTCACTAAAGAAGAGGATAAAGAAAAGTACTAATGTTCTTGAAATGTGATATTGGTGAAGACTTTTGAGAATATTTTTGGCATCAAGGAAGTGTATACTCAAAAATGGTAGTTGTGAAAGATAGTCACTAAAGAAGAGGACAAAGAAAAGTACTTATGTTCTTGAATTGTGATATTGGTGAAGACTTTAGAGAATATTTTGGACATTAAGGAAGAATATTTTGGACATCAAAGAAGTATATTCTCAAAAGTAGTGGTTGTGAAAGTTAGTCACTAAAAAAGAGGACAAAGAAAAGTACTTATGTTCTTGAAATGTGATATTGGTGAAGCTTTAGAGAATATTTTGGACATCAAGGAAGTGTATACTCAAAAATAGTGGTTGTGAAAATTAGTCACTAAAGAAGAAGACAAAGAAAAGTACTAATGTTCTTGAAATGTGATATTGATGAAGACTTTTGAGAATATTTTGGACATCAAGAAAGTGTATACTTAAAAAAATAAAAATATAATAATAATCAAATGGTTTATTGATCATGAATTCATAACTTGGGTCACAACCCATGATTCTTCCTTTCCAGAGTCTTCTATTTTATTATTGTACTAAACAATTAAGGATAAATGTATACTTACCATATTAGACTGAATTCTATATCACATTAAAATTATCTTATTTTAATTATCCTATGAGATGATCTAATTCATAAAAAAAGTGTTTAATTTGTGGAAAAAATTGGGAAGTAAAAAGAAGTTTATTAGAAGCGAATTAAATGGATTATTTCTTTTTTATAATTAATATTATCTATAAAAAGAAACAGGTGTTAAATCATTTTAGGCAAATGCTATTTATATGACTGGTGAAAGTTTGTGTTTTATTAAAATTAAATTTTGTTTTCGTAGGTAAACACTTATGTAGCTAATTAAGGAGCATTACCCAAAATTTGCTGAATTGTTGCTGGATAAAGAGATTGGGAATGAGTCAATTGTGTAACAAACTAACCCTGTTTAATGAATTTTTAGTATTCCTAAGCAATGCCAACAATTGAACTTGCGTTAGAAGCATGTTAGGCACTATAAAACTGCTGCACTATAAAAGCCCTTATAATAATGTCTTTGAAGGAAATGATACATATGATCAGTTTTTAAAGTTGTTTTAATTTCTTTTCTTTTTTAGTGTTAGTCAATTATGATTTTGGAATCTGCTCACTTTGGAAGATCTTACTAGTATCTACCACTGCTGATACAGTTACTGTATGACTATTTTAAATAACCACATTTGTTGTTTTGTTTTTTTGGCAAATAAATATGAAATTTTTGATTATTAGTAAACTAATCTGAAAAAGTACATATTCAATAGCTCAACATTGTTAGCTATAAACAATATTCTACCGATCAGCTACCCTGAACGTTTTAGTCCAGTCATAGATAAACAAATTGAAGAGCTAAAGCACTAGCTTAATCTATCACTCCACTGCTCAAATATTACCTTTTTTTCCCTCAAAAATTTATTTTCAAAACAAGAAAACTATTTATTAAGCTTCATACAAAATATTGGTTCGCATACATGTGATATTTAGAAAAATGAGAAAGATTGAAAGACAAATTCTAATTTTGTGAAATAGTGGTATAAGTGCATTTTTTTTGTTTCATGTGTCATAGCATCTGCCGGGAAGCGAACCCGCTAACCCGGGACAACTGCGTGCAAGGAAGCTGTGCTGACCACTCGACCACCAACGCTTGACAAGAAACAATGGTTAAATAATTGAAAAAATAATAATTTATTGAAGATACCTTAACGAAAATTTAGATATGGTAAACAAAAAAGATCAATTATCGTTCACGTCACAAGATATTCGAAATAATGTCGTATGCCTTTAAAGAGCAAAATGAATAGAAAATGGAAGAGAAAAACAAATCTCGAATGTTGTAAAACATTAAAGCTTGACTAAAAACCTTTAGCCTGAGTAGAAAAAAAAAATCTTTCTCCTCTAATATTAATGGAATTTTACTTTAAAATATTAAAAGTACTGTGATAAGAAAATATCTTTCTATATATGTGATTTGTTTGTTTTTTTATTACTTATTGAGGAATTTTCATTTTATCTATACTGTATTTGAAAAATTGTGGCGATATCTGTATTTTATTTAAAATATCGGAATCAAAAGTTGTTACGTATTAAGTATAAAATAAGATCTCCATTTAAAAAAAACAAAACAAGAATTGATCAAATAATATGTAAAATATATATTGCATTTTCCAAATGATGATTGAATTGAAAAAGATTGGAGTCATGTGATTGGATGAATTTGTAAGATTGATGCAAAAAGCAATAGGCGCAAATAACTTTTAAAACCCAGGTAAATTTGTCGGTTGAAATTTGTTATAGTGTATAAACAATGGGTGAGAGGGGAGCGAAATTTTTGTTTTGATCCCAAGTTTTTTTTTATTTATATTCTTTCAGCTATTAAACTAATAAGTAGAAAGCGATAGCGAGACAATGCTGATTTAATCTTTTGGTCTACATTATCTTCACTAAAAGATGTTTCGGAGTCAATATAACTGTTCCTCCTTCATCAATATCTCAGTCTGTAACCTTCAAAATGGTGTAATGGTATGTGAGACGATTTCTTTTGTCTGTCTACATATTTTCTGATTTTGGTCCATATGCAGTCTCCCGAAACTCATGGTCAATGATCTGTGTAATCTGCAAATTATTTAATATGCGTGCATTATAATAAAAAAGTCACCTGACAAGTGGGGTGAATAACAATACTTTATTTGTGTTACTCTTTACAGCCATTGCTTTGACAACTACTTAATCAACCTATATTTACCTATACTTTATTTACCTTTTATATAAAAGTAGCACTTAATAACTATGCACCATCAGTATTGGATGGTTAAATAAGATTATCTTTGAACTGACTATCTAAAAACATTTTAGCTTGCGAGAAAAAATTTCCAAATTTATATTCTTTTTGATCCTCAAGTAATAGTCAGAATATACTAATATATTAACTGCAATACCATATCTTTTTTACAGAGAATAATTTTTAAACTAATTTTTATAGTAAATTATTATTATTATTATTATTATTATTATTATTATTATTATTATTATTATTATTATTATTATTATTATTATTATTATTATTATTATTATTATTATTATTATTATTATTATTATTATTATTATTATTATTATTATTATTATTATTATTATTATTATTATTATTATTATTATTATTTATGTATTTATATATTTGTTATGGTGCAATACTGTAATTGGCTTTATGCTGTAGTTTTGTACGGTAAATAAATGAATTGAATTGAATTGAATTGAATTATTATTATTATTATTATTATTATTATTATTATTATTTACTACTGTGATTGAATTGCCAAATATATAATTTTATGTTATATTTATACTTTTTTTTAAATTTTATTAGTGTTTTTAGTTGTTACATTTAAATTCCTCACTCAAGATTTTTCTTGTATAGAATTTATCTCACTGTATTATACATTTATTGTTTGTTTCATAATAAATAAATAAATAAATAAAATTATTATTATTATTATTATTATTATTATTATGATGATGATGATGATTATTATTATTATTATTATTATTATTATTATTATTATTATTATTATTATTATTATTATTATTATTATTATTATTATTATTATGTTTCAATAAAGGCTTTATTGATCTCAATGGTTTACATAAGTTTACATCTAGAAAATTTCAAATTTAACATACAATGAGTAATATTAGGGTATAAAGGAATTTAGTGGTTACACTTTGTGGTTAATGGACTATAACAATATAAAAAATAAAAAACAAAAATAATCAGAGTTCTAAAGTTTGTTTAGTTTTGTGGGCATGTCTTTTTGAATGTTAGTTGTATGATAGTTTTTTTTGCAGCATTCACAGCATTGATGGTTGCCTTAACAATGACCATGTTGCTGCATATAAGTGGGAGTTGGTTATTATTCTGTCTCTATTTATAATGTGTAACAGTTTGTTGCAAAATGTAGCTGGGTGTCATCTGGTATTATTGCCAATTAAGAAAGTACATCTGGTGCACCAGTATGTGTATAGTACAAACATGGCTGCCCTAATGCTTGGTATTGATCTTCCCTGAAAAGCTACAATTATGTGATTAATGATTGTACCTGGGTTTCTGTAAGTATTACACATCATCTGTCATGTTTGGTTAAGTGCTATACATTGATAAATAATGTGGTCCAGTGTCTCTTCTGCTCGATGGCAGAGTCCACAGAAAAGGTCAATAGATCTATACATTCTTTTAGGATAAAGAAAGTGGGTTGTTGGCAAGGCGATGAGATTCATTTTAATGATAAAATCAGAAGTATTTGGGCTCTAGAGCTCATTTTTTATATTCCTTGAGTAGTCTCTTGTTGTCAATTCCTAGCATAGGTTGTATAACATTAGTATCTGTGTCTCTGTTTATTAAACCATAAATATCCCAGTATGAATATTTATGCAAATACTGTTCTGGAATCTTGGCTGTGGTTTTGCATTGGTATATAATGTTAGTGAAAAAAGCACCTTTTGGAGGTAGTCTATCTGTTGGAGTAACTTTTAGCAAGTGGTTAATTTTTGGATATTTGGCAAGGATTGTAATTATTAAGTTCCTTAACTTTTGTAGATGAAAAATGTTAACATTGTGCAAGCCAAGTCCATTCTTTATTAGGGGTTGGCTAAGTTTTTTTGTGGAGATTGCTACTGTTTTTCTGGCCCAAAATAGTTTATTATATATGGTTTTAATTTTTGAAATAAACACCTTCGAGAATGAAATAACCAGTACGTAGTATGTTATTTTGGTTATGATAAGCTGGTTAATTAACTGTACTTTAGAATACAGTGAAAAATATGCCTTGGACAAGAAGGTTATAATTTTTGTGGCTTTTTTTTTAAAGTTTATTTTGGATGTGGTATCTCATTCCCGTAATTCCCATATAAAATGGGACCCCAAGGAATGAGTTTGGTTTTGATTTGTAAATTGATGTACATGGTTTACCAGTGTATAGTGACCAGGCTGTGGTTTTTGCCAGATTAAACTTTAATTTGTATTTCTTTGAATATTCTTGTAATATTTTTTGGAGTTGCGGTATTTGTTTTTTTGATGTTAGGAATATGGTAACATCATCCATATAGGCAATGCATGTAGTGTGCTGTGTTGTGTCTGGTATCTTGATCCCAATAAATGCATCTTGTATGTTTTTAATAAGGGGATTGATGTAAAATATAAACAATAATGAACTCAGAGGGGATCCTTGGGATATAGATTTGGTGGGTGTGAAAGATGGTGAGTTTCTTCCATTTAAAGTTATATGGATCTCTCTGTTCAGAAGAAGGTTTGCAATTATATATAGGTGTGTTCTAGAGATTTCTGTGTCTTTTAGCATTTCCAGAAGTTTATATATATTGATTGAGTCAAAAGCAGCTTCTATGTCAAGCTGTACAATGATGGGTCCATATTTTTTCTGCTGTTTTACTATGGCTAGAATTGCTTTGAAGAATAAAGCTGCTTCTGTTGTTGAAGAGTTCTTCTTAGCATATTGCGCTTTGGAGATAAGTGATTTATTTTCTTTACCTCTAGAAGCTAAGATTTATGGTTCTGCAGATGATATTGCTTTATCTTATGCTGCAGTTTCATATAATTTTGTTGAAAAAATAATTAATGATGATTTAATCCTAATTAGTAAATGGTTAGCATTTAATAATTTATCAATTAATTTGAGTAAAACAAAAGCTATTAATTTTTCTTATAAGTCAAATATTCATTCGTTTAACATTACTATTTGTAATAAGTATTTTTGGCATTGTAATAGCACTTGTACTTGTGCTAACATTTCATTTGTTGATAATATTTGTTATCTAGGTGTTTTTATTGACTCCAGACTATCCTGGTCAAACCATATTGATTTTCTTTGTTCTCGTTTACATAAATTAAATTATATGTTTTTCTACTTATCTAATTTTTTTTTTCATTCAGCCTTGATTATTTTATATATTTCTTCTTATCAAAGCTTATTATGTTATAATATATCAGTTTGGGGGAACTGTTCTACTTTTGCAATGACTACTTTGTCTGTTTTACAAAATTATACAATGCGTATCATTTTTGGTAGATCACGTACCACATCTGTTAAAGATATTTATGCCATGTTTAATATATTAGATGTTTTCCATTTGTATAAATATAGAGTGATTCTTGATATTTATTGTAGGAAACTTCATTTGGGTACTAAATCTTCTGTTGTAAATACTCGTTTATCTACTAAATATCAGTTAGCTTTATCTAATTTTCTTAAACATCTAGTAGGAAGCAATTTAGTTATAATGGTCCTAAATTATTTAATATGTTTATAAGAGATTGCTCTGTGAATTTAATGAACACTAGTTATTTGATTTTTAAAAAGTATTTATGGCACTGGTTATATTATGCTAAACATTAGTTTTATTTTGTTTATTTTATTTTTTATTTTATTTTATTTATTTTTTTGTTTATATTGTATGTTATGTTGTAATTATTTACTACTGTGATTGAATTGCCAAATGCAATATGTGTGTGATTTTAATATTTTATGTTATATTTATACTTTTTTTTTGTATTTTATTAGTGTTTTTAGTTGTTACATTTAAATCCCTCACACAAGATTTTTCTTGTATGGAATTTATCTCACTGTATTATACATTTATTGTTTGTTTCATAATGAATAAATAAATAAATAAATAAATTATTATTATTATTATTATTATTATTATTATTATTATTATTATTATTATTATTATTATTATTATTATTATTATTATTATTATTATTATTATTATTATTATTATTATTATTATTATTATTATTATTATTATTATTATTGTTGTTGTTGTTGTTGTTGTTGTTGTTGTTATTCCCCTTCTTCTCCTCCTTCTTTTTCACTAGTCTCTTATCTTTCTTTTATTTGCTGAAAAGCATGTTTTTATATATTTTTCAGTATTATTACAACCACCGCTTTGTGGCATTTAATGCAGCAGTAAAGTCGTGAACTCTATAACTTACGGTTATCATCATGCCCACTTCTGTCACTTTCAATGCATGAACTTAATATAAATTCCTGAGCAATAGAATCCTTTGATTATTTTATTTAGAGTTGTTATAGATGCATTTTTGTTTTTGTGTTATTTATTTATTTTTATTTAAAAATAAACTAAGTATATAGAGTATAAAATCATTCTTCTATTAATATAACCATATTAACTTAAATATTTTGAAAACATTAATTCATACAGTACATAAATAAACGTAGATAAAAATAATTGTATTAACTCAAATATTTTGAAAACACTAATTAATGACAATAAATGTAAATAAAAAAATTGCATTAAGAAAATAAAAATGAAACCTTATTTACATATATTTTTACATAAAATTTTGTATTGTGTAATATATATATATATATATATATATATATATATTACACAATACATAAATTTTACTATATATATATATATTAGCTTAATATTAAAAGAAAATATTCCTATGTGTTTGAAAAGTAAGGTTTTTAATAAATATGTGTATGGATATGACTTGGACACTTAACAAAAGTGTAATATAGAGACTTCAGACCATTATTGATCCACTGTAGGATGAAGGTCTCTCCAAGTTCAATTCATCTTCTTTGAACTTTAGCCTTTCTTTTCCACATTACCCCAAAACACTTCCTTATTTCATCCATTCATCTCATATGTGGTTTATTTCTAGATCTTTTATAATCTCTTGGAATTCAATTTAAGATTCCAACTGTCCATTTATTATCATCTCTTCTAGCAATACATCCAACCCAACTCCAGTCTCTTCTTTCAATGAAGTCAGTAACAACTGTTTGTTCTCTCACCCATGTATTATCTTTTCCATCTTTCTTTGATATTCCTAACATATATCTTCCCATATTTTTCTACTTATCTTTATACATCTTATAAAATAATAATCCATATATACAGTATATATACATATACACACCCTATATATATATATTGTAACCGGACCACCATACAACCCTTTTATTACTTCAGTTGTAACAATTTCCTGATGAGCATGTTGCAAGAAGGAACTATCAATTGGCATTACCCAATGCAGATGTTAACCCCCCCTACAACAATATTTCCTGCTCATCAGAGGATGTAGTACCATAGAGGCTGGAAGCATCTAGACATTTATATGTTTGGTTTTCCAAATGGTGCCACTAGAGTTCCATCTCACTACAACCTGACTTACCTAGGTCTAGTTATGCCAGACTTAGCTCAGGAGGCATGAGATTCTCATGAACAAATCCAATGACTGATGAGTGATGCAATAAAAACAAAATAGAATTGGACAACTGGATAACTAAATTTAATTTTTAGTAACAATAATTTTATTTAATAACAATTAATTTGCAAGTTCTAATAAAGTTTATTCCTATCCATGTGATGACTCATTTTCATTTCATTTATGAAAAGGTTAGAAGTAGTTTGTTGATCAATAGTTCATTTTCAATTCATTTTAATAAAGTTCATCCTTCATTTCAAATGAAGGCTCATTTTGATGTATCTTAGGTAAAGGATTCAAAGGGTCTTTTATCTAGTAGATGTCTACCAATTCTGCATGAATATTTTCCACTCTGTATTCCACATCTGTACATCTTTTTTTAGGTAGGTAAATAGGTAAGATGAGCTATTCCAGATCTGTAAGGTTTCTATAATTCAGCCAAGTATCAATGTACATTGGTTCTCATAAGTTTCATTATTTTCTTTGTATACAATCGAAATTCATGTAAGCATTTGTAATTTTTATAGTACATTATTTTATTCTATTTATCAAACAGGTAACATGAACAAATCTTGCTTTGTGGACTATTCATAGTTCAGTCAGTGTAAACATGCATCTATGTGCATAAGTTTTATTACTTT
Source organism: Epiperipatus broadwayi (assembly GCA_028023455.1). Taxonomy (NCBI): domain Eukaryota; kingdom Metazoa; phylum Onychophora; class Udeonychophora; order Euonychophora; family Peripatidae; genus Epiperipatus; species Epiperipatus broadwayi. Next base: position 148,961 of record JAQFVV010013257.1, read on the forward strand.
CTTCACAAAATACCAATATGCAGGTAGGTATTTATAATGCATATAGTCTTTCATTATTTTATTTATATTTATCAAAACAGTAATGTGGTTTAAATTACTCCCACAAAATCAACATTCAGGTAAGCATTAAGCATTTGTAATTTTATATCAATATGCAGATAAGAATTTAGAGTCCATATAATATTTCATTACATTTAACTAATGTGGTTTAAATTACTCCCACAAAATCATCATTCAGGTAAGCATTAAGCATTTGTAATTTTACATTAATATGCAGATAAGCATTTAGAGTCTATATAATATTTCATTAAATTTATCAAATCCAGTAATGTGGTTTAAATTACTCCCACAAAATCAATATTCAGGTAAGCATTAAGCATTTTCATTTATACTTTATCACGAATAAGTGATTTTCATAATTTTAGTTTCATTCATAATTTTCCAGTAACAAACGTATTTTCATGCAGCTACATTCTTCTTTTTTTTATATATTTATAATAAAGACGTTTTGTTTGTCTTTTAAAACATATATAATTTTAGTTTAAGAAATATGTTTTGTTTATCTTTTAAAAACACATATAATTTTAGTTTAAGAAATACATTTTGTCTTGTCTTTTAAAAACACGTATAATTTTAGTTTAAGAAATATGTTTTGTCTTGTCTTTTAAAAAACATATATCGAATATTTTTATAAAATCATTACCTTCATTTATCCAGTTGTCACTTCAAAAAGGGGTCATCGCATTTCAGCTGAATGGCATTATTTCTTTTCTATGATGTCTATCCAGGCAAATCTAGAAAAATCATGGCTTAGAATGAAGAGATGAAGCTGTTGGTTTATTTTTCTATCGTTATAATTTCCTTAATAAAGCTTTCTTTTTCCATCATTAACAGAGGTTCTTTAATATCCTTTTAAAATTGAAATCGTTTTTTTTTTTCAAAATTCTTCTTTGACAGCTACTTGAAAAATATCTCTTTGGAAAAAATATAATTATTTGATCTCCTTAAAATCTCTCTGAAAAAACTTTTTAAAACTCTTTCAAAGTCTCTTGTTTTAAAATCAAATCTAATCTGCTTCTGAACTTGCAACTTGACTATTTATATCTGATTCTTGGACTGATTAAACAGCCTTTTTTACCTAATTTGCATACTGCTCTCATTTAAGCCCGATTGCCTTTCTCTTCATAATGATTGGATAATCTACTTTTTTAGTGGGATAGATAAGAAATCATAAGAATTAAGCCATGTTTTTCAATTTACTAACTTTGCCTCAAGTGATTACTACACTTTATTCAAAAACATCCAAAAATTAAAAATGTAATCAATTTAATACATGCCAGCTTTAAATAAATATGTGATATATTTAAATTATATCGTAATCCAAAACTATAAAATCAATAATGATTTTCTTTATTATTTTCTTTTCTCAATTATGGAAAATAATAATTTTCTTGTAACGTCATAAACTAAACTTTTTTATACATCTGCTGTTTTTTAAGGTGGAAGGGTAACTAGCTCTTAGAATAAATATACATGTGAAACATCGTTCTTGTTTCAATATATATATATATATATTGTAACGGGCACATACGTCATTACATTATTTATTTTTAAAAATTGAGACATTGAAAAGTTCGCATTTAAAAACTTTTTTTTAAGAATTAAAAATTGAAAGTTAAAATTTTATTTTAAACTCGTATATATATAAAATCACACAGATGAAAAAAAATTATCAAAAGAAAACTTTATTAAAAAGGGAGGAACAGGTATTTTAAAACTAAATTTTCAGAAAAAAGAACTTAAAAGATTTAATTAAAGATAGAAATATATCTTCAAGAATTTATATAAATTAATTAATGCTATTGTAAAATGGAAATGATTATTTTAATTAGTCCAAGTGAACTAGAACCTGAGCATTTCATAATATATAATCCAAGATCAGATAGGAAAGGAAAAACAATAGGAACAGAATGGCCAATGAAAGAAATCCATCAGGGAATTGGACCTCAATGAAAAGATCATCACCATTGTCAAGATGTAATGTTGAGTTAATCCACAAAATTAATATAAAAAGAAAAAGTTTGAAAATAAATTTTAGTGAGTGAAGAAAGAGCTGGGAGAGATGTGTGATAGCAGTGGTGATATGTGTTAGTGTGGAGTTGAAGGAGAAGGGATTGAAAAGACACACTCTTCAATCCCTTCAAGTCTGCTAAAAAAAGGAGAGAGAAATGACAAATCGTTTTCTACATTGAGGACCAGCTAAAGTAAAAAACCTTCGGAAGAATAAATAAAATGGCCAACAGAATACCAATCTTTTTAGGATGGCATGGGAATTCATGTTCAGATGGCAACCAATGGATAAAGCTGAACTTTTTAAAACTGTAAGAACTTTATGAACATTTTTCAAAACAATAACTCTAAATTCTAAACCTTTCAGTATTTAATACAAATAGAATCCTATCTGACTAACGTAAATTAATATTAATAATGTTATTTGATGTTTTTTTTTTAATCATTTCCATTTAATTTTTTTTTGTTCTTTTAAGTTTAATTATGATTTTTTTTAAAAACAACTTGTAATAAATGATAAATTTAAGTCGAGTGTGAATGGCTGCATAGATTCGTAATGTTATGTTAGTTTAAAAGAGGGTAAATCTTAGGTTATTTGTTTCGTAGTTAAATTGGGTCAATGGATTGGATATATTGGTGTAATTAGTAGATGTAGTATGAGATTCGCTACAGAAAGGATCGATTTATATGCTGCACCCCCTTTTTGCCTATGGAAGGGATAGTAAGATGGAAAACACAGTCCCTTCCTATGGAGTTTTTTTTTATTGTTCTTGCCGACAGATGTAAGATTCCTGTTTGGTTGAGAGTCAATGTCATCTATTAACCATGCTGTTCAGATGTACATTCCTGACAGTATGTTATTTTGTGCTGTCATATTCATGCTACATTGAATACATTGATATATCAGATAGATTGGCATTAGTTTAACTGTGAACTTTTGGCCTAAGGTTAAATAAGAGATAGAATATTTTCTTTTCAAATAAAATCTATGTAGTCTATTCATACTCGACACTTTAATAAAATATTCAACTCATCTGTGCAAACTTATAAAAGTTAAAACGTAAATTAAATTCTAAAATCAAGTTAAATTATAAAGTAAAAGTAATGCTAAAATAATTCAAAATTTCTATGTGCGTTAATAAATGTTTGTATGTATAATTACTGGCAGTGGCTTATTTTATTCTTTTTTTAATATTAAAAATATTTTTAGATAAGAATTTATAAAATATAAATCTCTGCTGTTCCACTGAGCTAGTGGCATTGGGCTAACGGTTGGTCAAAATATATAAAGAAAAAAATTTTTTTTTTAACTTACGTATCTGCCTACTATATAAATTTTCTAGGTTCGAATAACCTAGTGGCGCCCTGTAGTGCAGATTACAGTAAGACTCTTTTTCTTCTGGACTCTTATAATTGAACTCCCAATGTGGGCCGATGTTTAATAAACCACGAGGACCCTGAGTAAATTTTTTTTTCAAAATGAAATGTTTTTATCTATTTACATAAAACCATATACTTTAAATCTTGTAAAAGCACTGCCAGAAAGAAATAGCACATATATTAAAAATGAGAAGAAAAGATATAAATAATTTTAAAACTAATTTTTTTAAAAAAAGTCTCAAAAGTTTGCAATTAATATGTTTCATTTTTTTAAAATGTGTATAGGCGTGCACAACACGTAAGTTTATGATTGTAAATGTGGTACCTTACGATGAGTACTTTTTGGGAATTTACTTCAGTGTAACCCTATGTAAGCATTTCAATCAGTCATAAATAAATTGGTGGTATTTATAATTGTGCTGCAAATATACACGTATAAACTCATTATTTCTTAAAACATATTTATCTTAATGCAACCTTCTTAAATAAATAATTTATATAATTTGCTTGTCGTGCCATTTGTTAGAAATGAAATATAGAGAAAATAGAATTCTTGGGGGGATGAGGCATAAACATAGATGGTTCTTAGAAAAGCAATAGTCAACATTTTCTTTTTTGTATATAGTCTTTGTAAAATTACTAACCAAATGTCTTTGTAAATTTTCGTTAATCGCGTACCGTAATTACTAACCCTAAGTAAAATATTTTTTTTTTGTTTTTTTTTTTAAGCAAGTTTACTTATATGTAATGGGCACATATGCCATTACATTATTTATTTTTAAAAATTGAGACATTGAAAAGTTCGCATTTAAAAACTTCTTTTTTTTAAGAATTAAAAATTGAAAGTTAAAATTCTATCTTAAACTCGTATATATATAAAATCGCACAGATGAAAAAAAAATATTAAAAGAAAACTTTATTAAAAAGGGAGGAAACGGTATTTTAAAACTAAATTTTTAGAAAAAAGAACTTAAAATATTTAATTAAAGATAGAAATATATCTTCAAGAATGTATATAAATTAATTAATGCTATTGTAAAATTGTTATTATTTTAATTAGTCCAAGTGAACTAGCTCTTGAGCATTTTATAATATATAATCAAAGGTCAGATAGGAGAGGAAAAACAATAGGAACAGAATGGCCAATGAAAGAAATCCATCGGGGAATTGAACCTCAATGAAAAGGCCATCATCATGATGTAATTGTTGAGTTAATCCGCAAAATTAATATAAAAAGAAAAAGTTTGAAAATAAACTTTAGTGAGTGAAGAAAGAGCTAGGAGAGATGTGTGATAGCAGTGGTGATATGTGTTAGTGCAGAATTGAATGAGAAGGGAGTGAAAAGATGCACTCTTCAATCCCTTCAAGTCTGCTAAAAAAAGGAGAGAGAAATGACAAATCATTTTCTACATTGAGGACCAGCTAAAGTAAAAAAAACCCAGATGAATAAATAAAATGGCCAACAGAATACCAATCTTTTTAGGATGGTGTGGGAATTCATATTCAGATGGCAAGCAATGGATAAAGCTGAACTCTTTAAAACCGTAAGAATTTTATGAACATTTTTCAAAACAATAACTCTAAATTCTAAACCTTTCAGTATTTAATACAAATAGATTCCTATCTCAATGTAAATTAATATTAATATTTTTATTTGATGGTTTGTTTTTTTTAATCATTTCCATTTAATTTTTTTGTTCTTTTAAGTTTAATTATGATTTTTTTTAAAAAAAAAAACAACTTGTAATAAATGATAAATTCAAGTCAGGCGTGAATGGCTGCATAGATTCGTAATGTTATGTTAGTTTAAGGGAGGGTAAATCTTAGGTTATTTGTTTCATAGTTAAATTGGGTCAATGGATTGGATATATTGGTGTAAAGTAGTAGATGTAATATGAGATTTGCTATGGGTAGGATCAATTTATATGCTGCACCCCCCTTTTTGCCTATGGAAGGGATAGTAAGATGAAAAACGCAGTCCCTTCCTATGGAGTTTTTTTATTGTTCTTCTTGCCAACAGATGTAGCATTCCTGTTTGGTTGAGAGTCAATGTCATCTATTAACCATGCTGTTCAGATGTACATTCCTGATAGTATATTATTTTGTGCTGTCATATTCATGCTACATTGAATACATCGATATATCAGATAGATTGGCATTAGTTTAACTGCGAACTTTTGGCCTAAGGTTAAATAAGGGATAGAATTTTTTTTTTCAAATGAAATCTATGTAGTCTATTCATACTCGACACTTTAATAAAATATTCAATTCATCTGTGCGAACTTATAAAAGTTAAAACATAAATTATTCTAAAATCAAGTTAAATTGTAAAGTAAACGTAATGCTAAAATAATTCAAAATTTCTATGTGCGTTAATAAATGTTTGTGTGTATAATTACTGGCAGTGGCTTATTTTTTTTTTTTTAAATATTAAAAATATTCTTAGATTAGAATTTATAAAATATAAATCTCTGCTGTTCCACTGAGCTAGTGGCATTGGGCTAACGGTCGATCAAAATATATAAAGTAAAAAAAAAAAAAAAATTTTAAACTTACGTATCTGCCTACTATATAAATTTTCTAGGTTCAAATAACCTAGTGGCACCCTGTAGTGCAGATTACGGTAAGACTATTTTTCTTCCGGACCATTATAATATATATCTTAATACAATATTTTTAGTGGATGTTTTTGATGTAAATCTTGAATGTGTTCTGCACATTCAACATTTCTATATATATATACAGTATAGTATTTAGTTCTGGCAAAGTAAAATGATAATTAGCCAATCAGATTCAAATTTGGCAGTGTGCATCTTTTTTACTTTATTCTAGGCTGAAAACTCTTATGACCCTATGATACATTTTAGTACAATGTTTTAAGCGACTCTCAGCCAAAAATGAGATTTTACCTATTCACTTTGTAACATCTTGATAAATAAAATACCATACAACATATACAAAATACTTTACATGTAGGATAGCTTGAATATAGGATGATGAACAGTAAAGCTCAAACCGTAATACATATATGTATAATGATTAATATTATACTATGTCAATATTATGGGATATAATAATCAAGTAAATTACATTTATTAAAATAAATACCTTCTTTAATTAAATCCACCCTCCACTGGTTTATAAAATTTCAAACCATTCTCTCTTACAATACATATAATTTGAAAATAATCTTTATTCATCAAGTGAGCTAGAGTCATAAAACATCTGGCTGTGAATAATATATATATATATATATGGCTTGCTTTATTGATTATATATATATATATATATATATATATATATGGCTTGCTTTATTGATTATATATATATATATAGTAACGATTGTGAATTAGGTCACAGTGTTTATACAAATTTAAAAGTGAAATATCACAGAAGTATACAATGATTTAAATTAGAAAGTAACTTTAAAAAGAAAAAAAGATTTTTTTTATGTTATGATATCATAATCACTAAACTTGAACAAAATGTAGATAAAATAAAAAAATATTTATGACATTTAAAGATATGTACTCTCATATATATATATGTTGTAGGAACAAACATAGAGTATTGGATATTTTTCACAGCCCATTTATTTTATTGTTTAGATTGGAAATGACGCCAAAATCCTTTGGAATTTTTCAAGACTGAAAATTGGAAAAAAAATTACCTTTAAAATTTGTACAAGCATTAAAAACTATATAAATTTTATAATGAGAGTTTACAAAGATAATAATGCAAAAATTTCACCTTTCATTACATTAAATAGTTTGATTTTTATGAGCACCACAGCCTTATTTTGTAGTCGTAAATTTGATCAATTGAATAATATGTAAATGAGATATTTATTTTATATAGTGCGATGTTTATGAATTGTAATAAACTAAAGTTCAGCTTTACATATGTTTAATTTCATTTAAGAATGACGTATTGTAAATTCTAGTAAATTTCGCAGGCATCATTCATTCAGACATAGTAAAAGTAATTTAAAGTTATTGGTTAATATATTCATGCTCTCATTTACACTACTTAAGATTTGTCCATACCTAAGCATTTGGGTTGAAAGAATAGGTGGATTCATTCTATTTTTTCACAAAGACTTTATCTTGTGTTGGAGATGAGAGTATTCATTTATTATTAAGATTCATAAAAAGCTCATGTGCATTAGCTTAAAAAGTTGAGCTTTAGGTTATTTCAATTGAATAATGTAATTTCCAAGGAATATATATTTAAAGATATTTAACTGATATTGAAAATATTAATTTATGCTTAAACAACTTGTGCAAAACTTCAATTTTTGTTAAAGCCATAATATAAAGCAAATATTTTTAAGTTACAAATTTGTAATTTAGATATGAATTAAGAAAAGCTTGAAAATTGTGAAGTGGAAAGCCAGATATACAAACTCCCTTAGGAGCATGCTTTCAGTATCTTGTAAACAATATCATAATCATAGTGATCCATATGCAAATCTAGAAAGGGGTGCAATTTGGGAAACACCAATCTATTGTCTATGGAAGCTATAAATAATTGAGGATTTAGAAATAATGTCAAATAGTCAGAGATGTTTATAACTAGCATTTGATCTGTAAAGTGCTTGTGCAGTGGAGTAAGCTAGTTTTATTAATTTATAAAAAAACATCATGCTATATAAATTAAATATTTTCATATATTTAAAGTTTTCATTTAATAATGACATATTGTAAATAGTAAAAATTTTGCAAGTGTCATCAACAAAAATCAGATTCTAAGTAATTTAAAGTGATTAATTAAATCTTCATGCTCTCAGTTCTAAATGCTTCAGATTTTCCTATACATATAGCTTGGGTAAAAAGAATAGAGTGGTACATTCTTTCATTTAAAAAGACTTTATCTTGTGTTTGGAAAGGAGAGTATTCATTATAGCACATGTGCAGTGGAGTGAGCTACAATTATTATTAGTAATAATTATTGTAAATAAATATTTTTCTTATATGGAATATTATATGTTGTAAATAAATATTTTATTATTGATTAAATATGTTTTTGTTTCATTGCCATTATAATATCATTGTGTGAATACATCTATTTATCAGAAAATCTACTTTAATAAGATTTGCATTAATAATTATTTTAAGAGTACATTGCAATGGTCACAATTTATACATTCAATTTACTTAATAATTATTTAATTAATTTACCTGCATTTTTAGAAGATAAATGTTTCCTACTTCTTCTTTTCTTATGTATTGATTTCTATTATAATATATCATACCATTTACACCTTCTTATAAACTTTATTTAATACAAGTGATGGGATAGTAAGTACAAAAAATAAAAATAAAACTGATAAAAATAAATATATAGGTATTAAAACTTATAATAACAATATTATAAAAAGTATAAATAGAATAATTATTAGAATTAACAAAAAATTTAATGTTATAAAATTTAAGATAGTGAATAAAAGAAGGAAGAATATACTCAATATATTAGATAATAAGTATGTAAGAAAAGTAGAAAAAAACAAATGGCGTATATAAAATTGAATGCAAATCATGTAAAAGTAAAATCATAAAAACTAATTATGTGGGGGAAACAACCCAATTTATACCAGATTAATTCAACATAAATATGATAAGAGATCACCTATTTATTTGCATTCATTAGAAACCGATCATAGGTTTGAAAAAGATTGTATAAAAATGATTAATTACACAAATAATAAAAGGGATAGGAAAATTAAAAAAGCAATCTTGATTAAAAGTATAAAACCAAGTCTTAATAGAGATTTGGGCATAAGAACAATAATGTTATAAACAATTGTTAATAATAATTAAAATTTGAAAAGGTTAAAAGAAAAAAGGTAATGAAAATGACAATAGAGAGAGAGTGTTATAAAAATTAAAAAGTTTTTGAATTTTTTTGTCAGTTGGGTTTTGGTAATAGAATCAACGAGAAGTAAATAATTTTTTGTAATAAAAAATAAATAAATAATTTGTAATGTGGTTAAAGTCAATTCATAGAAATATTTAATAAAGATAAGACAAAATTAGGAGTTGATTTTATAATATAAGAAAAATAATAATATGCATTAAATAATAAAATAAATTTTAAAGTTATAATTATTACATTAGATAATATTTAAAAAATAAAAAAATAAAATAAAGTGTTATAAAATAAATTAATATAAAATATTAGTAAAATTATTTAGAAAATAAGGTAATAAAATGGAAAATGATTATTTATAAAGGTCATATTAAAATGTATAATTATTTTTCTTTAGTTATTTTTGTTTATATATTGTGTATTAATTATGTATATAAATATGTGGATAAATGAAATAATTATATGATTATATATTTGAATATTGTAGCTCTGATAATGACTGCAGGACAGTCGAAACTGTTAGTGTAATACAAATAAAACAAATAAAAGTATTGATAAAATGTATAAGGTGTAAATGGTATGATATAAGATAAATGTTATATTATGTACCTCATTTCAAATGCACTTGTTGTGCAGTGGTTAGCATAAAAGATACCCTTACTGTCTTCTACATTATTTCAATATTGCTTCTTCAAATTGCATCAGAAAATATAAGCTTTCTGGTGTTTGATGGTCAGTAGAAGTGAAATATTATATTTTAATAATTGTAAAGTATTTAGAAATATTTTCCAGGTATCAATTATATATTACTTAATTATTTGAGTATTCTGTTATTATATAATTACATTTCTACTTTCTTAAAATACTAAAATTCCAAAATAAACTAAAAGAAATGTCAAATGTGTTCAATGTTTTGTTCAAATAATAGTTATCATATTTTTGTTAAGAAGTTGAAGTATTACCATTAACATTTTGTTCCAAATGCATTTATCCCGAATTTGAACCCTGAGATCAGGATATTTCATATATGCAGAAGAATTTATATTTGAATTTAAGATATTTTAAAACATAAGATGTGGTATTTTAAACTTGCAAAAAAAACTTATATTTAAAATAATGTAATATTTCTAGAACATAAGATAAGATAATGAAGAGTGAAAGAACCTATATTTGAGATCAAAATATCTTAAAAATTAAGATAAAAATATTTTGAATTATAAAAAAAACCTTGTATTTTAATTATTATATTTAGCCATAATATTGTCTGCAAGAGTATTCGGTAATCATATGAAATCCGGGCATGGCCGCTTGGAGCGTTGATGCTATACAAAATCAATCAAATGTAATGTTACCGGGTTCCTCAACTTTTTTTTATATAACATGATTTTTTTTTTTATTAAACAAATTTTTATATTCATTTTCATTGTTTCAATTTTTTTCTACTTTGGGGGGAGGGGGTTGACCAAATTGTTTTTCTTCTTATTAAATCAAATATAACTTTTGTGTTTTTTGGGGGTAAAAAATTGTTTTCAAATCCCCACACTCGGAAAAATAATTGTAACAAAAAGTCAATAATTTCTTTTTTTTTCAACAACTTTTTCTCACTTTTTACTTTTATTTATATTTTGTTTGAATTATCTTTTTTTTTTGTCTTCTACAATAAACTACTTGGGGGGGGGGGCTTTCATACTTTGTTATTAACAAAAAGCCATCAAAAATAGTCATTTATTTTAACCCCACTGAAAAAAGATAATCCAAATACTTGTCAATTTCTAATGAAATAAAAAAAAGGGAGACAAATTTGGACTTTTTGAACTTATTTATTATTTTATTGCTGTAATAAAAACAGTCTGGTATTTGGGAGGACATTATGTGCCTGAAAAAAAGACACAGTCTCCCTCACTTTCTGTACTCAGCAATTTTGAAAAGTTTAAAAATTGCATGTTCTTCTCAGACCTTTTATTGGTCTCGTGTACTCTGGAGTGGTGTTTTAAAATTCATATCACATGATGCCTAAGCATGTAACTTTTGATTGTTCAGCTAACCTGTGACTGCCTTATAGATTTGTATGGTTATAGATTGAGTTTCGGTGACCAATGTAGTGGGCTTGATTGTAAAGCTTTGATGGAAGCAATATTACAGAACTTAAGTTACTTTCCAAAAAAAAAAAATTAAGAGTTGTAATGTGGTCTCAGTGATTGCTCAATTGTTCCCCTATGACCTAAATGAAATGGACATTTATTACAACTCAATTATTAATTGAGATCTACTTTCTGTGTAATACTACAATCAAGTACTTATGTTGAGAGACATACAAAAAAAAATGAATAAAAAAACATGAAAGTTTTTAGTTTACTAAGAGTAACATATTAAGTTCTGGTGGAAACTTTGAAGCAGATTGCTTGTTGTATAATAAATTCGTTTTTAAAATAAAATTACTGATTTACTTTCTAAAGAAAATAATGCTTTTAATTTATTAACCTCCTCCTTTGCAAATTTCTGCAGAAGTAGCGTTTTTTTGTCAATTACTTGTTGAAAATAAAGTTATTTTTAAATAAACTACTATTTTTACTTTATTCTGAACATTTATTTATTTGTAATTACTTTCAGCTGATGTTTTCCTTATAGTAAAGATGTTAATATCACATATAAATTTGTTTCTTTGCCAGATTTTTTTATTTATTATTTCCTTTATTTGTATATTTATCTATAATATTTTTTCTCGTCTTACTTTGTACATTTTTGTGGATATTTTTAAATTGTATAAAATTAATTTTGAAGGTATGTAACTCTTTAAAACGATAATTAAAACATTATGCAGAATATTTAGTTTTATAAATATGTGAAGCATTAATTACTTTTTAAAAAGATAATATAGTTTTAAGATATTTAAAATTTTAAATATTTATAATAGATTTTTATAAATATTTATTTAAGCTTTAAAACTTTTAATTAGCAATTACAAATGCTCTTGTGAAATATATTGATTTCATTTTAACACTTTATGTATGGAATCTTCATTCTACATAAGTAATCCTTTTAGCTCATGAATTAGTAGATCCCAAGAATAAAGCAAATAAATCCAAGAATAGTTTGTGCCATTAACCGTTTTTTTTTTTTTGGAAAAAATATTTACAATCCTTCTTTCTAAGAAAGATTAAAAGTCACAAATTAATCTATCATTTTATCATTTGTAGCTAGTATACATTGATTAACAATAAGTAAAATAGCTTTTAAATAACCCATTACTTCTCTAACACCCTCTTCTAAAAGAATAATATAAGTAGAAAAGCTTACATTATTAGATTTTCCACTTGCTGAATAGTAATGATTTGAGTAATTTTTAATCCTTGTTTTACTCACCAACTAAGAATAGCTAGATATTCTTTTACTAACCAATATTAGATGGTTAACTAAGATTGGATATAAAATAGCTACTTAAAAAAAAGCTGCATTTTTGATTGAAATCTGACAAAAAATTGCCTAACTGGGATTCAAACCTGATGTGGGCATAGCACCTGAATCATTGACTATTTATATTTATAGTGTTAGCAAAGAAGTAGGATTGTATACATTGGTTTACTATTGGAAAATGTAGACTCAAGGTAAGCTGGAAGAGTCCTGTGATACCTTGATTAGTATATATATATCTTCTTTAATCAAGAACTTGAAAATGTCTCAAATGAGCTTATAATTAAGATTGCTAAAATATATAATTATTAATCTAGTATCAGCTTTATATAGATATAGGTAAGTATGACTCAGTTTAGTGTCTTAGTGTCTTAAAAAATTGCAAGTCATTAGCTTCTACTGTGGAAGGCCAATATCTAGAAGCTAGTTTGTAATATGTTTGATACTATCACCTTGTGTCTTTCTATCATTCTTGCTTGCAATTGAAAGTGGATTATTCCTTCAAATTCAGATTAGATATAAGTTAAGTGAGTCATGTGATCTCTGTTTTCTATACTCACTTTATTTTTATCTAATGTGAGCCTTTTTTTATTCTGTTTATGTTTTCCACTTATCTTTTCTATTCTTTTTCAAATTAAATTTCAGATTTTTATGATTTTTTTAAAGCCATTTACGTTTCATACAAAACTCTTTAGAAAGTTATCATTAAACGAACAAAATATTTAGCAAGCATTATTTTTAGGTTTAACTTTAATCAACCACAAAATAAGTTTGTATTCTAATGAAAGTCTATTTAGCTTACTCAATTTGCATTTAAGTTCTTTACTTCTGCTTCCATCTTACTTAACTAATTTTCCAGTATTTAAAGTGCTAATTTTCTTTCTAGTATCTAATTACTTCCTCCTTTTTATTACTTTAATTTTATTGCAATCATTTTCATTCTAAACTTTTTTATATAAAATTTTAAGAGATTCGAACTCAGACTTTCACATGACTCTCAACTGTCCATGCCATGTCATATTGCTGACCAACCTGATCACACACATGTTGAAAAGATAAATAATCACCAATATATGTATTTTATGCTAAACCAGCAATCATGGTCCAGATTGCTATCTCCATATATATACAATCAGTGCTCAGCTTTATATCAAAATAGCCAATCTTCATACTTTAACTACTCCAACCCCAAACTCTTCAGCCATCCATTTCATTGAAAATCTGATTAGGGAACGTTCTTAATATAAAGATGAGCACTGATTATATATATATGTGGAGATAGTAATCTGGACCAACTGATGATTGCTGGTTTAGCACGAAATACGTATATTGATGATTATTTATCTTTTCAATATATGTGTGATCAGATGGGTCAACAATATGAGATGGCATGGAGAATTGAGGATCGTGTGAAAGTTTAAGTTTGAATCCCTTATATATTACAGTATATATGTGTTGGTGTGTGTAATCCTATAGTGTATTAAATTATATATAAAATTTAGCAATTTTTTTATAGGAATTTGTTAAACTTATTTTCTGTATCTATATATAAATCAATACTATATTCAAGTCAAGACTCACTTTCAAATTTATCTAACCAAAAGGATGAACAAAAATCTTTTTTATAATTCTTATATTTATATTTTTTATTTTACAATTGTCTTCTATCTTATAAATTAATTTTTTGATAAATGTCTTCTCCTATTTCTGTTTTAAAAAAGAATGTAATCATATGCCCTTTAAAAACAATGAAATAGATATGAGCATTTATTCCACTTTTTGGAATCTCATCAATCTTTGCGTTTTTAGCTTTCTGACTTTTGGAGAGGAGGGGATAAAATATTATAGATGTAGGATCTGTACTAGACAGAGATAAGCTTTCAATAAGTACACTTTCTTTACTAATAATTTATTTCTAGTTTTAATTATAGGTTATTATCCCCATCTTTAATTTTCTTATTCATTTTTTTATATTCTAACGTATGCCAAATTTAATATATTTTATTATACTGTTATTCTTTCTTTCTTTATATTATTATGTAAGTACATTTCAAATTTTATCTGCTCCACGTCTCAGTTTTATCACAAATTCTTTCATTTATACTTTTAATTTGTACAGAATTATTTTTTTTTGTATTATTATTTTTTTTTATTAATCATATATACATATGTTTTCTATTTCCACCCTAATTTATCAGTGTGACTGCAGTATTATTCAGTTTTTTAAAATAATTATCATTTATATTAATTAATCTATTAGTAACAATTATTTTCTTATCTAACAAATTAAAAAGATATTGCCTAATAGCCTTAAATTTATAAATGATTCCTGTTCCACTATAACAGATTCTTTTAAAAAGTCACTTTTGACATGGGATCTAATTCTACTTCAGACCCAGAAGAACTCATGCATTTTTATAATTAATCTTTTTGAATCAATTAGGCAATAATAATAATATTAAACCAAGGGTGTCACCAAAACTGTACATAATATGATAGAACCAATATACAAATATTTCGAACAAAAGCTGCAGTCACATTGTGCCTACACATCACCTGAAGATCTCTTTGACCAACCAGAGTTAGATAAACCATTCAATGTTACTGATTTCTTGCTGAAGCCAACCACAATACCAAACCCTTGTCATCCAGGTACACATGGGATCCCTAAATTTGTATTTTCACATCTCAGTTTACCACTACATATCTATGTGATTTAGCAAATTATCTATCATAAAGATTGTTTAACATAAAAGACCTATAACCCATCTTCTTGGTTCCATTCAACAAAAAGCAAGCTTCAATATTCAATCTGTCTAATCTGAGACCAATCTCCATGGGCTCCTTTAGTATTAAAATCCTGGAAAAGGTTCTAAAAAATAAAATCAAACCATATCTCTTCCCTCTATTATCACCAATGTAACATGCAAAAAAAGCTTCTCAAGAGGCCAAGCTGCCCTCATTTTCAAAACAATTGTAAATTCAGTTGAAGACCAGAAAAAATGCCCCAATGGCTGTTCAAATTGACATTGAGGCTGCTTTTGACTCAGTCCCTATTGAAATTTTAATTCAGACACTTGCAGACTCCAAAATACTCCCCTCTCTCTCTCATAGCTACTAGCCAACCTACTCTTTAGTCATGAAATCCATATTACAATTAATGGCAGAATATCACCTTCATTCTCTCCTCACCAATTCATACCTCAAGGATCTCCACTCAGTTCTTTATTATTCATGTTCTACATTAACTCTCTCATAAACAAACTACAACAAAAATTACAAGGAATTCAAATTCCACAAACTGTATCAGAATGAAAACAATAAACTAAATTAAAATGAATATCAATCAATGAATAACAATCTACCATTTAAGTTAATAAAACAATGATAATAATCTTTGTTGTAACCTCATAAATTCCAATAGCATTTAGAATGGATAGAAAACATATAAAAACATTACTTTAAGCTATCTAAAATATAAGCGTTATTTGTAATAAATCAAAGATAAAACAATAAAACTAAATATAACCATTTTATAAATAACAGTATATGTCTATAATATAGATCTCTTATAATAGAATAAAAACAATTACACAGAAAAACTTTTATATTCCTTATGAACTAACACACTGTTTATAATAATACAAACTTGTACCAAAAGTCAAACATTATTTCTATTTATATTTAACCCTATCCTATTTCCAGACAATCAAGAAATGCCTTTTGGCCAATTTGCCCACTGGTGAATTTTTTCATAAGTATTATATGTTAAAATGCATGTAAAACAGAATATTTTATTATAATAAATTTTCTTTGTCGAAATTTTGAGCGAAAAAAGTGCAAAATTCAAAATTCCCACTCTTACAATAGAGATAAGCCCCTACTTGATATGTTTGGCCATTTTTTGCTGCCAAGGCTGTAAAACATTCAGTATTTTATGACAATGAAATTTCCAATGATGCAAAAACATGTTTATTTGAGAATTTATTACGGTTTTAGATATTTTTTAAAAAATAATTTGCACTATATATATTAGATATCAAGAAATAAAAATTATTAATAACTTATTTTGACTTGAAATACTTTATTTTCAAAAATATAATATTATATTAGCAGCTAATGTAAATATGGCCTGAAGCAAATTTGGAGACTTGCTATGATGTAAAGAATCTATTTTATTTACGAGTAAAGAAAATATAATTTTACAATAAATATTCAAAACATTTAAACTTTTAAAACATTATTCATTAGATATTAGAGAAACAACTAATTATTCATTCAAGTTTTTAAAATATTTAAAAACAAAGAAGATTTTGTTGATTTTATAGACTGAAAATAATCTTTCTAGAAACAATGACATATAACATCTTTGTTTTGATTACAGTCACATTTTTTTAAATATTTATGGAAACAAAATGTGAACATTTAAAATTTATTTCAGTAGTAAACAAGAATATCTATCGAATGAAGTCAAATTTTTTATTTTCTGATAAGTAATAATCATTTTATTATATATTTTATGTTGACATGTGAGACAAGAAATCTTCAGAAAAAGCAAAATATGATAGGGTTAAAAGAAATGATTCATAAATTGATGAAATAATAATTTTAATATGCCCTACAAGTTTACAATATCAATGTTATTTAACAAAATATACAACTTAGTAATTGATTTCTAATTACAACTGCTACTCTACTAATATCAATATATTCTCTTTAACTAAGTCAATTATAATAAGATTAAATACTTAATAATAATATAAAATTAATTAACCTAATGTATCTTTTCATTTTCACCAACTTAATATATATTATAAAATAAAATTATCCTATTAAATAACCTTAAGATTTTCATATCCAATCATAACAATATATATTTTTAAATGCTAGATTCCTATTTGATATTTATTTCAACAATTGACAAATCACATCCAATTACTTTTCAATTTGTTAAAGCTAAGTTATTAAAACTTTAGATTATAACTATCAAAATATATAAAAGATTGTTAGATTTATTACAATCAAATATTAATATTAAAGTTTAATATTTAAACTAAATTTATGATTGATACTAATGAACTTTAAATATAATTAAAGCAAATCACTCTAATTTGTAACAGAATAATATGAATTAATATTCCCAGCTTTTAACTGAATAAGATTAAGATCTTTATGCCTGTAGACTAAATTAATGTAATATTCCTTTAATCAATATTGATCTAAAATAAAATATGCAGACATTTCATTGCAACTAACTTTACTCATTTTCAATAATAATCATACTTGTGCCTTTATCAATCAGAAATCAATTCATATATAATTTCCATTTTAGTATATCTATTACTTGTTAGGTAAAATATACAATAAGCTCCCAATTACTTATTAAATATTTAAGAATGTCAAATCAGTTAATTTATTACTGTATAAAATCTATACCTAGCAGATAATAACCATTAAACTCAATACAAAGAAAATGATATGTAAGTACACTTTCTTAAGCATTCTGTGTTTTTGATTTTTGAATTATTCTTATAACTGCTTCTAATGAATTATGTGGTATAATCAATTAGTGAATATCAACTCATCCAAATATGATAAACTAATAAATTTGCATTGTAAAATTGAATGATAATGAAGCAAGTTTATTTGTTTTAAATTAATTCAAAATTTATTAATAAATTGATATAAATTAAAATTAAAAATATATATATATGACAAGTAAATTCTGCAGCCTGTCATATATATATATATATATATGACAGGCTGCAGAAAGGAGTTTGCTATTAGCTGGAAGGAGACACTTTGATTCCTCTTGGAGGCCTTAAAGGAACCAAGCAGGGCAAATTCCTAATGTCCACTCCATACGTTCTTGTCATTGCAGCTGTTATTAGTATGTGATTATTCATATAGTATACGAACATGGATGGGCTGCTCACCAACACGCATTAGGCAGCATGGTGAGTTTATTGGCTTTTTACCTCTGAGTTTAAGATCAAGAAACACCATGGTCTTTCTTCTCAGTGCCTGATAAGGCAGAATAAATGTTTGTGTAAATGATAAATATTTTTCCAATACATATATACAATTATGACAGACAAAAATAAAGCATGGCCCCTATTCCCAGGAGGCTGTAAAGTCACCAACCAAGGCAGCAGTTGGTGGCTGAAGGCGGAGGGTGCTAAGAATCCCCTGATTGCAGACCCAGGCTGCCATTTGATGATGACTTTTTATTTAGGTACTTACAACTGCAGATCACTTTCAAGTGAAGGAAGATTGCAAGAATTAGAAGAAGAACTATCTCATATTAAGTGGGACATTATTGGACTTTGTGAAGTTAGAAGAAAAGGTGACAAGACAATTGATTTAAAAAGTGGACATATACTCTATTATAAAGGTACAAATATTAGAAATACAAGTGGAGTAGGATTCATTATAAATAAAAAGTGGAAGAACAATATTGTGGAGATTGATGGTGTATCGGACAGAGTGGCAAGATTAGTTATACAACTTAATAGCAGATACCAAATGCAGATAATTCCGGTTTATGCCCCAACATGTTCTCATAGTGATGAAGTAGTAAAATATTTTTATATGGATATACAAAAGGCTTTTTATCAGAGTAAACAATATTTTAAAATTGTTATGGGAGACTTCAATGCTGGAATTGGTAAACAAATGAAAGATGAAAGTGCTGTAGGTAATTTTGGTTATGGTAATAGAAATGAGAGAGGACATAGACTTGTGGAGTTTGCAGAAAAAGAAATACTTTATATTATGAATTCATTTTTTGAGAAAAATGTTAAAAGGAAATGGACATGGAAGCATCCAAATGAAGATACAGCAGAATTGGATTATATTTGGACTAACAGAAAATACATATTTCAAGATTGTAATGTTCTTAACAAATTTAATACAGGAAGTGATCATCGATTAGTAAGGTGTAAGTTATGTGTTAATGTAAAACTAGAGAGACAAAAATTATTAAGAAGAACAATATTTACAGTTGATATTCCTAATCTTCAGAAACATTCTAATAAATTTAAATTAGAACTTACAAATAGGTTTCAAGTGTTAGGAGATTTTGAACATGATACAGATTTGAATGAAATTAATATGAAAATAACTGATACACTTTTAAAAACTGCAACAAACATAGCTGGTAGAAAAAAGCAGCAATTGACTAATAAAATTTCTACTGAGACTAGAGTATTTGTGAAGAAAAGAAGGAATATGAAGATATACAAAAATGATGTATTAAAAAGAATTGACTATCTCGAATTTTGTAAAATGGTACGGAAAAGAGTTGAAAATGATATAAGAAAGTATAACTGTGAAATAGCAAGGAAAGCTGTAGAAGAAAATAAAAGTCTCAAAAATGTTAAACAACATTTTGGTATTGGTAGGAAATTTATATCTGCAATAAGAAAAAAAGATGGAATTATGACTAAAAAGAGAGATGGCATCATGAAATTGGTAGAAGATTTTTATCAAGAATTATATAGTAATAAAAAACAAGTACCTCCTATATCTATTACATCTTCCGAATTTCCCAGAATTTTAAATGAAGAAGTAAGACATGCAATTAAGTGTATGAAGAAAGGAAAGGCTCCAGGAAATGATGGAATTATAATTGATATATTAAAAGAAGCAGGTGAAGAAATAAAAACAATTTTAGCAAAGTTATATACCAAATGTCTAAATGATAAAGATGTACCGGAAGATTAGAAGAATGCAGTAATAATATTAATATTTAAAAAAGGTGATAAAGAAGATATTAGAAATTACAGACCTATCAGCCTTTTATCAGTTTTATATAAAATTTTTACCAAGATAATTACAACTCGTCTACAGAGAACTTTGGATTTCCACCAACCAAGAGAACAAGCTGCATTTAAAAGTGGTTTTAGTACAATAGATCATACCCAGGTATCGAGAGAAGTCATAGAAAGGACAAATGAATATGAGTTGTCATTATGTTTTGGATTTGTAGATTATGAAAAAGCATTCGATTCTATACACATTTCTTCAGTGATTAAAGCATTGGATCGTCAAGGTATAGATCCAGGATATTGTCATATTTTAAAGAATATTTATAAAAATGCAACAGCAACAATTAGATTACATAATGATACTGGAAAAATCAACATTGAGAAAGGTGTAAGACAAGGTGACTCCATATCTCCAAAACTCTTTACAGCAGTGCTGCAAGAAGTATTTTGTGGATTAAAATGGGAAACTAAAGGAGTGAAAGTAAATGGAGAGTATTTAAGTCATTTAGATTTCACAGATGATGTAGTTGTTTTTGAAAATAATGCTTCAGAGCTGCAGGAAATGTTGCAGGAGTTAGCAGATGAAAGTAGAAAAGTAGGACTAAAGATAAATGTTAAAAAGACTAAAGTAATGTTTAATCGATTTGCTCAAAATATGAAAATGAAGATTGATTATGAAGAATTAGAAAAAGTTAACAGTTACAAATACCTTGGTCAGATTATTAATACAGATGGAAACATACTGGAGGAAATTAATCATAGAATTAAACTTGGTTAGAGTGCTTTTGGTAGAAATAACTTGATACTAAAATGAAATATGCCTATGTGTTTGAAAAGGATGGTTTTTAACAAATGTGTTTTACCAGTTCTTACTTATGGATCTGAGACTTAGGACACTTAATGGAAGAACAATACAGAGACTTCAGACCACTCAAAGAAGTATGGAGAGGTGTATGTTGGGAGTAACAAGAAGAGATCGAAAACGCAATGTATGGGTAAGACAACAAACAGGTGTTACTGACCTCACTGAAAAAATTAAAAGATCAAAGTGGAGTTGGTCTGGATATATTGCTAGAAGAAATGATAATAGATGGACAATTGAAATCTTAAACTGGATTCCAAGAGATTGTAAAAGACCCAGAAATAGACCACATGTGAGATGGATGGATGAAATAAGAAAGTGTGCAGGGGTGGTGTGGAGAAGAGAAGCTAAAGATCAGAGAAGATGGATTAAACTTGGAGAGATCTTCATCCTGCAGTGGATTGATAATGGTTGATAATGATGATGATGATGATATATATGACAAATAAATCTTTAAAATATATGCATATAATCTGATTATACTTTATGCAATATGTTTTTAATTGCCATTAACATCTTATTTAAATAAGTGATTGCACTTCAATCTCTACTGATTGAATAATAAATACAAACACATATGTTTATTTAACCCAAAAAATGTTATAGAATGTTTATACTTTCCAAAATATAAGAGATTTCAAGATATATCTTCTTTCTATATTTTATATAAAAATATAGTTAATCAAAATATATATACAAAAATTAATCGACTTATTTGTTAATTTAAATTTAAAAAAACAAAATAAAATAAATACTTATTATGATATAATCTTTTTGAATTCCTAATATCAGTGACATGCCTGAAGTTAATTTATAATCAATAAATAGAAAAAAATGAATATTTTAAATTAAAATAATAATAATAATAATAATAATAATAATAATAATAATAATAATAATAATAATAATAATAATTACTATTCTGTAAGATATAAATTCAACATTAGGAAGACATAACTCTCTTACATTTAGATATATAAATAAATCACTACTTAACCTAAAATTATACTAATATTTCTATTAATAAATACTATATATTTTAATGAAAAAAATATATAGCACTAATAATGATAAATATAAGCAAATGGCCTGAGTAATAATTTTTAAATATGGAATTTCACAAATAGTACCATAAGCTTAGTTTTTAAAATCATGATCTGATATTTTTTGTTATTCCAGAGAAAGTAGAAATATTATGAAAAGTTATAAGGTTTCAAGTATCCAAATTACTTTTTCTATTCAGCAGATATTTGATCTATATAAGAATATAAGTGTGCAAATACTAATTTATATACATGACAATGCAATGTAAATATCCATTCATTTAATAAGTAATCAATTCACAAAACATTACAAGTGAACAGACACCAGTCTCATTCATTATGATGGTATGGAAATTGAACCAATTTATATCCCATGTATAAATAATACATTAAGCTTATAAAATTATATCAGTAGGTGAACATAATCTTTTTGTACATTTTTCTGTTTTTAATATTTAGATCTCATCATTAAAAAGTAGGTAATATCCATTTTTAAAGCAAAGAAACATTCTGATGAGTTCAAAACTCTAATAATTAATTTTCATATTTCAATAAATTGTCATCTCTCACAAATTTAATGACCCTTGTTAATCAATGGACAAACATTATTGCTTTCATTCCATAATTCTATCCATTTCACAATAATATATTTATAAAAATAAATTTGAAAAATCATAAAAAGGAACTTAGATTCGCTTCTATTGAAGCCAAAGTAGAGAGAGCTCATTTTTTCTCTTCAGTTCTATTTATAACTTTTCCCATTGTCATTATCTATAGCAATACCTTTTATTCACTCTTTAGTCAATTCTGGCTAGTGTTCCATAAATAAAAATATTATTATATGGCAGAGAAAGTAAATATTTTAGAATTATTATATATGACAAACATTGATGTTTCATAATACAAATACCATTTTTTTTTCACTCTAACACGAATTAAACAAATTAAAATACATTCTCATTGTACTACACAGGAAATATTTTTTTCACAAATATATCTTTCCATTATAATATTATACAAACAAAATAATAAATATATTTGAGATAATAGACATTTAGTTGTATTGTTTATAATTTATTATTATGAATGCAGTAACAAAAATACATATACTAACAAAAGAACAATAATTTTATTCAAATCATACGCTTTATTATTTATATATCCATTTTAAAATGAATAAAGTCAATTCACAATTTTAGACAATACAATTAATAATAAACAATTTTTATATCAATATTATCATTATCATAGCAACACAGTTCAATGCTTCATCAATTAACATATCCACCAACAAATTTAAACAAGAAGAAAAAAATATGATTGACATTTTATTACATACTGAAACTCATCACAAACTTCAGTATTGCGATCTTTTTAGGAATTCTTCTTATTCAAATTTTACAATGAATAAAACCATATCACAATCTTGTAGTATTTGAAATTCCTGGACATTAAAAATAGATTGCAAAATTGTTTTGTTTTAAAAAAAAAAAAATTTCATCTGCTTTAAAAACAATTTTTATAATAAAAAATATATATATATTTCTATTTTAAATGACTAAGACTTTTTTATTATAAGTTTCTTTAAAAAAATCATACCACCCTCTTATGTGCATTACTAATATTAACATGTTAGACTAGAAAAATGATTGAACTAATGAAATATTTCATTGCCATATTGCATTATCATTGATTTCTAACATGTGTTCAAAATTTGAAGGAAATCCATTTGATAAAACTATTTGAAAAAATAATTACAAAATATAATCTGAACAAACAAACAATGTTTGTAAGTTAAATAAAAGCATTAAAAAAGAATATGAAAAAAAAATAAAGAAAATACCAAAAAACAATATGCATTAAAATGTAAAAAAAAATATTTTTATCAGCTTTCACAATATTCTCAATATCACATGACTGAATAAAAGCACGTGATACCATATTCAGAAAATCATACATGTTCTGTTTCTGAGCATGAGCATTATATGCTTTTATTTTAGTCATCTAATATTGAGAATACCTTGAAAATTGATGAAAATTTGTTTTTTATTTTTAGTGCATTTTTTTTATTTGCTTTTTAATTCATTTACATGAATAAAGGTATTTTTTAAATATATATATATATTGAAATTATATTCTTATTACAGTGCATATTTTACCTTAGCTCAATAATATCACAATCATCCATCACTCCAGAAGTCAGACCAACTTCTTACACGTTAGATACATTTGAGTCATACCTTTTCAAGTAAGTAATATAACATGTGACAATTTGACTTTGTATACATATAATATTTAGAGGTATTTAAAATTAACTTCATATATATATATATATGTGTATATATATATTAACCCATTTCATTTTATGCAAACAATACACATGACCACATACACATGAAAAAGATCAATGATCTCCAATAGCTGTATTTTGTGCTGAATCAGCACTCATCAATTGGTTCAGATCATTATCTTCCACACTTATATATAATCAATGTTCAAATTATATTAAGATAGCAAATCATCAAACTTTAATGGACATACTTCAATCCTCTCCATCCTCCACCCTTCAGCCATCCATATTATTGAAACTCTGCTAATGGAATGATCAAAGCCCTTGTTGATGCCAATCTTATTGTTGTATCCCTTTTAATTACATTAATTTCAGTATAGATAATATACTTGTATTTATATATATAGTAATTCAAACAAATTTATTTAACACAGTATTCAAATTTTAGACAATATATTATTTACCGCAAGTATTTTCGATTCAAAAGTACTTCTGGTAAAGAATATATTGTTTAAAATTTAAATACACCTGGGTCTCTTTTTACACAGATTTATTTAACACAATTTTGAAATTACGCGATTCACATTTCTTCGGAAGTCGAACTCCGATAATGCGCTATTACTTTAAATAATAAATTTCACGAACTTACGACATATTAAAAGTAATAACACATTATTGGAATTTGATCTTCATTTTAGTAATTTCAATATTTTCATTGCTTTATAATAGTAAGATTTTATGCAATAATGAAATTAAAATCATGATTTCCACATTTTATGTATATACACATTAAATTTTACAAAATTATAATGTAAATTTGTTCAAACATTGTGCATGTTAATTTTGCATTTTAAATCACATTCTGTTTTTGCTTTTTAAAAAAGAACGTAATAAATTATTAATCATTTAGTGTCCACAAGTGTATTTTTAATTATTTTCTTATTAATGACACTAATCACGAATGTGCTCTTAAATTCCAACGAGAGCTAAATGGTTGTATGTCTAGATATCGCAAGCTTCATAAACAATTAATAAAATCATTATCTCAAAGATGAATTACTAATTACGTTGTCACCAGAAAACACATTAACACAACATGAGAGTGAAGTTGCTGCTAGTTGTATTTCCTCTTGTGAAGAATCTGATTTTTTTACCAGTTTGCAAATGAACCTGTTTATCGGCAAGTGGCGATAATAATTAAAACGTGTATTAAAAATTTCAATTACTGTACTGTAAATTATGCATAAAAATATATTATTTTGAATAAAATTAAGTATTATAGTTAAAAAAAGTTTGTCTTGTATCAATTTTTTTCAAATTTGAAATTTTTTATTAGTCATATTTTATTTCCTTATTTTTTTTGCCCAAATTTTAAAGTAATTTTACGTTGGTGCTTTGCTTTTATGTGATTTTTGAAAAATCACAGTCCGTATCTCCCCTTTTTCAAGATAAGTTACATCTATTTTTGCACGATTTCATTTGCACGTGTTTTCTGAGGAACCTATCTATCATGTAAAACGAGACCCAGGTGTACTGTGTTAAATAAATTTGTTTCAATTATTATTATATGATTTAAAAATACAGACATTTAATGGTTATAGTTATATATATAGAGACATTTTATGATTTTACTCCGTCTCACATTACTGAAGCCTATGATCAAAGACATGAAAAAGATAAATGAATATTATTTACCAATTATATAATTCAGCTGCTATTGATTTTTCTATCAAAGTACATTTTAATTTCTGTCAACTTTATCTCTAAGTAATTACATGTCTATTTTCTATCGATCTTTAAATGCCTATTACATATGTAACTTGTAACTTATTACCTAAAAAAGTATATAATTTAATTTTATTATTCTCTCTTAATATCTTCTACTTGTATCTACTGCTTTGTCTTTATTTACATTCATTTTTTTTATTTATTTAATTTACTATAATTATCCACTATTAAATTTTAGATTTATATTTTTTGCCCAAAGATTATACTTAGCGAGAGAAAAATAAAAATACAAGGAATTTCTAAGTGTATCACAGCACAATTTTTTTTTGGTACTGTCAAGGTAAATCCCTTATTATAGGAATCCTTGAAATAAACATGTTTCAAACAATTTAATTACTGAAGAACATTATAATAATATTATGTACCCAGATTGAGAATATTCAATGGAGCTAAGATATCTTCCGTCAACCAGATCATTAACTATTAGTTAGTAAGTGAAAACAGCACACATTCACATCAAATGATACAAAGTTTCACAATGCATACACATACATACTGCCTAAATAAATATGTTTAAAGAAATAGCCATTAAATAGAATCCTAACATAGTGCAATTCATGTCCACGTTTTGTCCAAAAACAACAATGAAGAAAAGAAAATTCACTTCCAAATGTCGAGTAATGAAAATTTTTATATTTGCATTAGTGTTTTATATCTAGCCAAGAGTAACTAAGTACTTTATTCTTTACCAAGCATAATTAAATTGGATCAGAAAGTAAAATTTCTAAATCTATTTGGAACCTGAAGAATTTCAAAATTTTATCCAATCAAGATTTAAAAAAACCATATTGTGAATGTAGCACATAAGTATACTACTACTATACCCTTTATATGTTAATTAAACATTTGTATAATACAACTAGTATATAATAATAAGTAAACTCATGGTAATATTTAAATTTTAAACATTAAATAATAAATAAATTGCTAGAGGGACAGTGCATTAAATCTTAACAATTCAGATGCACTGTTACAAAATCCAAAGCTTTTCTGATCAAAATTAAGTAGAAACAAGTCTGGGGATATTGAATATGGTAGCACAAAATTAGGAATCTACTAAGCACTATTATCTGGCATCTATTAGTTACTAAAGTTAACAATAGATGGTATAGATGTGGTGAAACAATGTATGTTGGAAAAGCATTTTCAATTATTGTCACTTATTATTATCAACAGAATATATATTTATTTATTACACACATACACAAATATAATCGACATGTTTATTCCTTGGGAGTTCATAAAAGTATAAACCCTGAAAATGACAGAATTGGAGACATGAACTTTCAGCTTTGGAGTCCATTATTCTATCACTGCATTCAATCAAACATATGAATAGCATTATAAAAATATTATTAATGCATATGTGAAGTTATTAAACCTTTCCTATCTAATTTGTTTTCCTATCAACTGTTGTCTTTGTCTAAATTTTTGGAATTTTTCATTCACAGAGCTTTTCCATGTTAGTCTAGGTTTTCCCATTAGAATCCATGTGATAGAGATTAATAGATTTTCCCTTGCATCATACATTATTTTCAAACTTTTTTCTACATGCAAAAGAAGAATATTTCAGTTCATTTTTCTCCATTTTTAATTTTGATTTAATATTTAGACTTCCATATCAGCTGCAATTTAGTAAAGATATCATTAGTATCATTTATGGAATATCTTATTCTTGTCCATTTTGAGAAATGAAATTTTCTATGTAGCAATTTTAAAATACTGTTATTGTATTATATACAATATAATAAATAATAGTATAGCCGCTTGACATATCTCCAAGATGGATTTTAATTTAGAACAAATAAACCTGAAAATTTTTAAGAGATTAGGGAATTTCCTCATTAGCCAACTCAAAACATAATGATATAAAATTATCAATAAAGGAGTCTCTAAAATGAAAAACTATCCAATTCCTTACCATCAAGAAATTGGAAAACCAAAAAACAACACATGACCTCCAGCTTACATATTGCTTTCCAGGCTCAAATTAGAGAACACCAGTAGATAGATAGATAGGTATATAGGTGGCTAGGTTGGTAGGTAGATAGATAAATAAATAAATAGGTAGGTAGGTAGATAGATAGATAAATAAGTAGATAAGTAACTAGGTAGATAAATAGATATACAGTTAGATAAAGATATGTTATGTAGACTGATAACAGACAAATACAGACAGGTAAATAGATAGGCTGATAGATAAATAGGCAAGTAGGTAGAGAAGTAGGTAGATAAATATACAGGTAGGTAGCTAGTTAGATAAGTAGGTACATAAGTAGATACTTAATTAGGTAAATAGATAGATAAATAGGTAGACTGATATCCAGACAGAAGTACTGATAGATAGATAAATAAGTAATAGATAGATAAGTAAGTAGGAAATAAGTAGATAGATAGATAGATAGGTATTAGGTAGATAAGTAGATAGATAGATGGATATACAAATGGGCAGACAGACAGGCAGATAGCTATAGATAGGTAGGTAAGGAAGTAGTGTAATGGTAAGAATTGTCCCTCCATGTAACAAAATCTAGAACATAGGCAAAATACACTAAAGCTGATCGAATCCAGATGCTTTGATCCAGAATCTGACCAACATTCAATCCTTTCACCTCTGATCAATGATTTACTACCCTATGGATGACATTCCTCAATGTACAAAGACAATCAATTCACTCTCAGTCCAGCAGTCACTCCTGGTAGAACAAGAGACTCATAATTCAACTAATTTATCACTGATTTGGTCAGATATATACACATATGGCTAAGTAATTAATTATAGAGCTTAACAGACTGATCTACATATATATGAAATGGTGCATGTGCAATTAAATATAGAGTTGGATAAAATGAATTCACAGACAATATAATATGCAAACGAGTTATAATTTTAAATATTATTAATTTAATAAAACAATAGCAAACAATAAATCAAAACATGCCAAATTATGTGATGGGAACGTGAGATATAACGCTCGCAGGCGTTAGATAACTGCCGAGATTCATGTTATATATCTCATTATAAGCATTTAATAATGTGTAGTGCGGTATTGGAATTTCATATTTATGTTAATTAATATGCCAAATTTCTAGCCCCTTTTGTAGTCTGCTAGATCATGCAGAACTTTATAGCCAAAGATATATAACTAACTATTATAATGCTCCTATGGCATCTATTTAATACAAGGTTAAAGTGAGCATGTACTTAGGCTCAGAGATACGCAGGTTGGCGTGTTAATCTAGATTAGGACGTACACTAATGGTAGATAAGCATTTAATATAAAAGGGAGAGAAAACTGTTTTATGATAGGTTTACCTATATTCTCTATGGCACATATTAAAATATTAATTAAAAAAAAAGGTGCGAATGGGTCATTATTCACGGGCTTCAGTCTCCAAAGACTCGGTTTGCCCTAAGACCACTCAACTTGCCACGAATTAAAACATTAGTAGTTCAGGTAGTCGGATAAGCATTATGAATCATCTAGGTCCTTGTGCCCTAGTTCTAAAAGTGTGCTTGAACCCGACTAAAGGGGATGATGAGAGTGACCTCCTCCAGCATATCATCGAGAATCATGCAGCATGCTGATAAGCATACATTGCTTACTTTGTAAGGACACATCCGCAACTTATAAATATATATAATGCAATTGTGTAAAGTTACATTATCGTGCCTTAAAATTAGATAGCGTCTATTTGCATATCTATATAATCCAGCTCTCAAATTTAGTATTTTAAATATACTATTAAAGGACTAAATTAATTAGTAACCTAGTTTAATATTATCACCTGCATCTCAACATATATAAATCTAAGGAGAATAAAGCATATTTGCGGGGTAATTATGAATAAACATTAAAATATGCTTTGAGAATATTTCTGTGGCTAGTTCCAATGATTTACGAGTTATAAATATAAACAGTTATAATTCATAACTAAAATTAAGCAAACTACATAAAATAACTAGATAACTGATTATTGTAGTATTGATACCCAAAACTTAATCAGTAAAATAATATGATCTCAAAACAGTGAGTGAGAATGAAGAATAATAATTCAATTATTTAATATTAAATTATAGTGAAGATTTGAAATTATCTTCACAAATCAATAAACCAAAATTACATTTATAAATACTTGCGGTTTCGAGTCATTTGGCATATTAAATACACATATTATATTAAAATGATAAGATCATAGAATAAATTGAATAGATTTAGAAATAGGCATAAAAAGACCGCAGAAAATTATACATTTAAAATAGATTATTAGGAGTTTTACATTTTAAAAGAAGTTTTACACTATAAAAGAGAATTCAAATTTTAGAATCAGGCAAGACTTAGCATTTAACAATCTTCTTTGTAGATTTTAGTAAAGGTGTTGGTGAAAGGCAGATTTAATGACTAGCTAGCTTTTAGAAGTGAGAAATGAAAGGAACAGTTTATAAACAGAGCTCTGAGAAAAATTTACCATTTAGTTGTCTCCATTGCAGTTAGTTTTGAAGCACTTGGGATGATAATAAGTTGACACTTGATGATGATGCACAGTTCATAGAGATTTTCCCTGGCCTACTTTTGCTGGTGATGGCATTAGGTTTCATTGGACCAAAGCTCTCCATTCTCTGTGAGGAGAGGCGGTGAATTACGGCCTCTACTCGAACATTTTAAGGTGAAACCGACGTGGATTCGGCTTACAGTTCACTTAATATATATATGATCTGCTCTTTGTTAATAAAACTTTAAGTATTTATACCTTTTGAACTCTGTCGTAGCTGAGAAATCCATTTAATTATTTTAGCAAAACATTTAATTATTACAACCGGTAGAAAAACTCACTTACTTATTTAGAAAAACAATTTTAGTGATAACAAAGTAATTTAGAATCTGTTTTCCTGCTTATTTTGTTGTCAACCTTTTACATTGCGAATAACATCCACGCTATTTTAGGACTAAATGTGTGACCTATATTAAAATCTGTTTACAAAATCAAATGTTATTTTGACAAAAATCACCTTCGTAATTAGTAGAAAGCATTTTATAACCATATGTGGCCAAATAAATGCAGAATAACAGGAAATATGTGTACGCGATTTCAATAATACAACAATAAAGTTGTTAAATAATTTAACTAAAATATTTCTTAAATCAGAAATGTTTATAAAATGAATATACATATCTGTAATATATATATATACCATTAACATAAATAATTTAGACTAAAATATTCTCTAAATTAGAAATATTTATAAAATTGATACATATCTATAATCTATACATATTCAATTAAATTACAGACATACTGCTTGCATATATATATATATATATATGTGATTCTGCATATATAATAATTTAATATTATTCAGATGGGCACTCTGGGAGGGTTTAAACCTGGCATATAGAGAGATGTGTGGGTAAAATAAGTGAAATAGGCAGATGGTGAAACTGACTGTTTCATATCCCCAAACTTACTTAAAAAAAACAAATAAAAAATGCCTTTACTTAATCTGAATTATTAATGATCAAAGATCATATGTTGGTTTTCATTTAAACAACTAAATTCAAAACTCTACTCCTATCATAACACAACTCAAAGTATTCCTAACCTTGCTTAATTATTAACTTATGCTCCACTCCCCAAAAAAACTTAGATTAGAAATAGGTATATAAAACAACAAAGAAATCTCCCTAAGCTAATAAGATAATGCAAATTTATATATATATATATAAACTATATTTCTAGAGTTATACAAAAAAACAAATGTAAACATAATTAGATGTTGTTAGTAAACCTCAAGGTTGGTTAGTTTAATATACAAGTAAAAAGTAGGGGTTTGATCCATGTACTTATGATTGTTTATGTAGGATCAGGGGGTTGTTTGATATCTGGCTTTAGTCTAAGAGGATGGTAAACTCCTATGACCATCATAGTTTCTTTCAATGTTATCACCATCTCATCTTTCCACATCCTATTTACATATGTGTTTTCCCCTTGGCATCACTCTTGTGATTTTAGGTTTAAATCTGATCTTGGCAGCACACCAATCTCTACCTCTGACAATATGCTGATAATGTGATATTTTGATCAGAGGTTGATCTCATTTATTGAAGGGTAAGTACTGTAAAAGAAACCCAAAGGATGGCTTATCTGGTAGTTTCTTATGAAATACTGTCAAAAGATTGGCATGTAAATCAGACCAGCCAAATGGTTTCTCAATGGTCCTCCAAGATTCACAGCAAAACCAATGCTTCTCCAGACCAGGAGCCACAGCTTGATTTTCATCTAACCTACTATAACTGCTTTGAATAAACCTATGCTCCTGTTTGAACAGCTGCATACTTTCTGAAGACTCTGGAGGTCTACCCTGCCAGCCGTGAAAGTCTCTGAAATCCCTCTGGCCCAAACTGCCTACCCCATATTGGTCAACACTGCCAACTGTTGGTATTGCATATGTTTAAATTTTACTGGATGTCTATTGACACTACTCAGGACTTCCTGACCAGAGTGGTATGCTATGCTACACTCAAGCTCCAGCAGTGCCACACTCCATCTCACTGTGGGACCACTGTGGCCAACCTCCAGATCAATGATATTAAAATTTTCAACCCCACTCAATATTCCTAGCTCAGATGGACCTTTTGCAGTTTCTTTCTCTATACTCTGGTACATCTGATCCTCTGTACTCTCTACAACAATAATTTCTGGTGAC
>JAQFVV010013258.1:0-181573 GCA_028023455.1 Epiperipatus broadwayi
AATTAGTTTCTGATCTGAAGCGCTTATCTTTAATAGCATACCAAATTTAATTACAAAATTCCTGTCTATTTTTTTTAATAAAACTTATTTTAATAAAACATTAATTATTATATACGTATAATTTTCTTTTAACAAAACATTATTATACACGTATATAGCACTCTTATAGCCACAAAAATGGAGAAGGCCTGTAATAAATTATTAGGACAAAACAAAAATTATGATGGCAGAGATAATTTGCTTCACCATCTTCATCAGTAGTGAAGATATAGAAGTCATTGATGATTATCCCAATTTAAATTATTCATCAGCAACAAGAGATTTATTACTCTAGTTTTGTAGCTGACTGACTTTAGTAGATTACAGCCTTAAAAGATTTTAAGTGTGAAAATTTATTTTTAAAAATCACTTATTTAACCTCTTGGGTTTTCTATAGATATAGAATTTGGATATTGAAATAGTTTGAATAGGAGAGGTTTTGAAGCTTTTAGTTAGTACTAACAAAACTAGAAAATGCAATTGATAGCAACAAAAAAAAAAGATAAAATCATACTCTATGGATCAGGCAAATATTTTGTTTGATATACATATGATTAAGTTGAAATTATTTTATTTTAATCAAATTATGAGTTAGAAAAGT
The DNA here is from genome assembly GCA_028023455.1 of Epiperipatus broadwayi. NCBI lineage: Eukaryota > Metazoa > Onychophora > Udeonychophora > Euonychophora > Peripatidae > Epiperipatus > Epiperipatus broadwayi. The sequence continues at coordinate 641 of JAQFVV010013258.1, forward strand.
GTAATGCTTTGAAAGATTAAATGAGAAACAAAAAGATTGCATAAATAAAATAACTAAACACCATTATCATACACTGGCCTATTGACAAGTCCGAAAACCAAATACATGAAAGGTCAAACTGAGAATATCATTCACGTGATCGCTAGGAGTTGATGTTGATTTGACTGAATCTAATAATAATCATTTTAGTATGTGCATACTATTTTTTAGTATATTTAATGTTAAATTTATAAATTAAGAATTTTTTTATTAGTGTTAGCCAGAGTTAGCTTTCGTTTGCTGGTATTTAATACTATGTTTTCATTTTAATAACAAATTGTTGTCTAATGAAGAAAAAATAAATTGAAATGGAGATAATTATTTACCAAAAAAAAAAGTTCAAAATTACTCCGATTATATATGTTTATTCTGCTATTCCACCCCCATAATTTTTTAAGAGTTTTGGATGTGCTTGCACATTATTTGACGATGTAAATTGTTTATAAAGTAATTTTGGTATCTGACAGTTTAATTATTCTTTTAGGCAAGATTGAATTTAAAACTATATTTATTACGAACAGTTGAGATCAAAAAGCTTCTGATAATCTTTTTTTGATTATCGGTTGTTTAAATATGATAAATTGTGTTGAATTCCAAATAATTGCTTTAGCCTTACTGAAATTAAATATAATTTTATTTGGAAATCAAAAGATCAATACATTGCAAACCCTCTAGCATTTATTATAGAAAGGATAGCTCTGGCTGTTAAATAAATTTCTATAATCAATAGAGATCAGCAATCTGGTTTATAATGTTTTATTTTTATTTTTCAGATATCCAGGTTGATGGAGTTCTGCAGACTGTTTATCCCACAAAGGAAAGAAGTAATTTTTATTTTTTTTTGTCTTTAATTTTTTTTGTTATAAAAACCTACTTCTGATTTTAGATTATCTCTTATTATAAACAATAATATTACTTTTACCGATCATAAAAATTATTAACTTATATATCTCTTTGTATATGATACCTAGATTTTTATCTATGTCCTCATGATATAATAACTATATTATCATGTGTACAGAACTCACTATCTTCAATGTTTTACATCAAATCTTTATTGCACACTTTTAGATACAGGCCATATTCCTAATATTAACAATAATAAAATCAGAAAACTTAAGAAATACATACTTTACCAACTATGAGAGATACTATGGAAATATTAAAAAGATTAGACAGTTTAACTAAATGTGAAGAACCTCTTAAAGTATTTCTGTATTATGAAGCCATCTTAGTTGACCAAAAACAATTAGAAACTGTTTACAAATTTGTTTTCAACTTTTTTCATCAGGGGTTGGTTAATCTGTTGATAAAAAAAGAAAAAAAATCAATGATGAAAATATTATAAAATACACATATTCTTATAATTATTTTATAAATTATCACATCAACTCTCAAGACAGATTAGAAGATGCATAAAAAAACGTCATTAAAATATTTTATGCCTATTTCCGCAAGACTTTTTTTATGTAGTGGATCAGTCATTTATAAAACTTATAATGAAGTGATCTATTTAGTTCTGAATATGAGATGATCTTGTCATTGGTATCTTCTAGACAGTATTCTCCAAGTCTTTGTTTAATTTTATATTTGGTATATATTGTGACATGTTTGAATTTACAGGTGTTGCTTTTATCGAATATTTTCCTTTGTTATGTATAACAAAATATTAATATCATGTATATAGAATAAATTTTAAAGTGTTTTTTAAATGTTAATAAGTATAAAGATAAAACCTATTATTATTTTTATTTTTTTTAAATAAAGAATATATTTTTTAAAACAAAAAAAATTTGCTTTGGGAACCAATAGAAGCTTTCTAAAATCGGCTGCATTCCAAGAAACGGTGGAAATAATTGTAGCTACATAGTATCTTTTACTGAATAGAAGTCAATAAAATTTTGTAAGAATTAAGTTAATATACATTATATAGAGTAGAAAATCCTCTAGAATGCTTTACCTGATCTTTCCAGCAACTGCAGGCAAAGAAATACCTCAAAATTAACTTTGATTCTGCTGATCTATTTATCTCTATTCAAGACTAAAGAAATATTTGACATTTACTAGCTACAAGAAGAAAACTAGCCATCTAAACTGATTATTCCATAGAAATGTACTTCTGTAATTAATCAGCAAATAAATCCTCAGAGGACAATTACAATGGAAACTACTAGGAAAACTGCTACAGAATGAATCAAAATAAGCTAAAATGTTATATTACCAGATTATATAAAAGAGCTAGAAAACTGTGTTTATGCAGGTAAACTGGTTTCTGCTGAACATTATTATTATTATATTGTGATTGTTAATTTAAGTTATTGTCATGGTTAATTATTTTGTGCTGTCATTTCTCATCTGAAGTACAAGATGATTATTTATTTGTCAATGTAACTCTCTAGCATTCTGGCAGATTTCTTTGTTCTCACTTGTTTCAATCACCCAACTTTCACTTTAATATTAAACTATTATTATTTATCAGAATATAATAAATTTGACCTCATTTGATAGATATTTAAAAAATCATATTTGATTTTCAGAATTATTTTAAAAATTAGATTTAATCAAAACAAAGCGCTGACATGTCATCAAATCTCATATGGAGCAGATTCAATTTGTAAAATGAACAAAATCTTTTTTGTTTGATGTTTGTTTTAAAAATCTGAACAAATTATTTTTAATATTTAGTAAATGTTTAAAAGTTTAAATTTTTTTTCTAATTTTTATGATATCCCGAAATATTATAACTGACTATTGAGTGACATCATTTCTAGACACTTGTATATTTTCTGCGACATTAATCTCTATGGTAACATTACACAGAAGAATATATTTTATATTTAATACAAAAATAATCATAAACTTTGCAAAAAATTAAGTTTTTAGACCATTGTAATATTTTTTTGAAGTAATCTCACAAAGTTAGGGATCATCAACTATACAATGACTGTGTGGTTTCAGATACTTTGAAGTTTCTGTTTATTCAATTATCCCGATATCTTTTGAATTTTTTTGAAATTAAAATATTAGAAAAAAATATACATGTATTTTAAAGCTGTAAAAAAAATGTTAGCAAAATTTTTCAATAGAGGGTGGAAAATGTAAATTAAATTTCTAGATTTCTCAGGTATGGGTCCAATATCTTAAAGAAACCACCAGTTAATAACAGTATTAGGTGGAGGGGAGAGCAGCAGTCAGTAAATATAATTTAATATGAATGGAAACTTGTTTTTATGCATGTTCAATTAGTTGTTTATTGTGACTATTATAGATTTATCAATGAAAAATAAGTTGTGTGTAATTTAATCATCTTTAAATTCCCTAAATTAAAATTAATTTGCAAATATTATATTTTTTCATTTTATTGCTGTGATTATTACCAATTATCAAACAGGCAGTTATCAGTACAATATATTGTAACACTACTGTGCAGCACTCATTAAAATTGTATTTACAATTATTAGAAAATAAAAATTTCTCATAAAACAACATAAAGTTTAAAATTGATAATAAATAATAAAAGTTGCAGAATAGTTTATCTGTAAATGAGTAAAAACATCTTGTTTGAAAATAAATAAATTTATAAAAGTCTGAAGAGTTTTTCTTTATTAGTTTAAAACAAAATACAGTTTGCTAAAAGAAAATAATCTATAAAAGTTTAAAGAGTTTTTAAACTTGTGTATAAACATCATTTATCAGTAAAGGTTACAGTTAATTAATTGGAAGGGGGTAAAAAATATAACTTTAAAAAAACAACAACTAAAAGCTTAAAATATAAATCTTTTACATAAAAATTAAAAAATCTCTCTTTTCATTCAATTTAAAGAAAAAGGTCTTTTCCCATTATTTGAAAGAAATAAAATATACATGCGTAAATAGCGAATGATTGTAAAAATAAAGTATAGTAAAATGTGTGTGTGTTGGTAAAATGATAGATGAAAGTTAAAAAAAAATAAAGAATAGACTCAGCAGTGGCTACTAATAAAACAAAAATCCACAAAACAACAAATTAGCAATGGCTACCAACTGAAAACAGGATTAAAATGTTATCAAAAGAATGTAATCAAAAACAGTGGATGAATTCCAATAACAGATATAGCTGGAGGATATAAAAACTAATTAATAAAGTGACAAGTCATCATATAAATAGAGTCAATCAGTTCTTTAATCAGTTCAGTCTATCAGTTGAGTTCACATGCACATTAAATCAATCAGTTTTATAATCAGTCTTCAGAGTCTGTGTTTTTTATGACAATGCAGTGGTAATCGTCGTCGGAAACATATGGCCAGACCTAGCTTTAGTCCGATGAAACAGCCAACCTGCCTGGGAAAAGTGACGCATACCTAATAACTTGAAACTGCCAGAGATATCTAGCTGCCTTTACTTTCTAGTATCATGAAATAGTAATCATTAAACCTCCACAAAAACCTCAAATCCAACCGGTTGGAAAAACTCTCCTAAAGCCGCAAACAGAATAATTTAACATCCAAAATCCTATAGGTAATGAATAACTTTTTCTTATTCCATTTCTGATATTAACGTAGCCATTGCAATAATTTGAAGCCTCCAGAGTCTGTAAAACAAATGAACTCTATAGCATGCATAAACGAACTACTGATGTGCATGTTTTATGTTTATTTAATACTCTTGTTATATTATATTGTGTGATTTATTAAGGGTATATGTAGTTATATATAAAAATCATTGTTTAAGTTAATTAAGAATTTATAGTAATAGTTTTTCTAAATTATTATAGTAAACATTGAATGCTTATAATTATTTTCATGCTGAATTATATTACTATTGTATATCTTATATGTGTGTGCCTAAGGTTATAAATCATTGTCTAATTTAATTAAGAGTTTAGAAAAAAGTAATTTAAACTTTACAATAATAAATATTTATTTAAAATAAATTTATCTTTAACCCTTTGAGCCTGAAGAGCTGCTGAACAAAAATTTAGATTTTCAACTGAGTTTGCGCGGAATCGGTAAGCAGTACACTTACGGTTATCAGATCATTCGATCCGCCATCTTGTTACGATTAAAATGAGCTATAACTTTTATTTTTACGATAAAATTTTGATTTTTTTATGAAAGTTTTTGTAAAATACAATTTTTTATTTTTTTATTTTTCTTTTGTTTTTTGGATTTAATGACCGTAAATTATATTCACGGTCAATTGAACTTGTTTTACAGCATAATAATTACATTTATTTACGTAGGGGCTTTTATAAGCCCTCTTAGTAGAAACTAATTTTTTTTAAAAAAAAAAAAAGTTAAAACCTTAAAAATAAAAAAAAGATTATATCAAAAAGACATAAGGATTACTCTTGGATTTATTTACTATAATAATGACTTTTGATGCCTTCATAACTGGATTCAAATTTGAAACTGATGCTAACATTTAGATAGGATTCTGTGAGTATTTGCATTCGTTTTATTATTTTTATTATTATTATTATTATTATTATTGTTTTCTATAATTAAATATAATTAGAAATAATATATATATATGATATAATATAGGTGAAATAATATAAAAACGTTTATTTTAATATTTTTCTGACCTAGGTTTAGAAGTCTTTTTTATAAAAACGATAAAATTTGAGATAAAAGCAGATTTTTTATGATGTAAAACTTATTTCAGTTAGTTTTGTGACCTAATTTTTATTACTTTTTTTTTATATATATAGATATAATATATATGATATAATACAGGTGAAATAATATAAAAACGTTTTTTGAATTATTTTTCTCACCTAGTTTATAACTATATTATATATATGCACATACAAAACAATATATATATACGATAGAATTATATATATACATGCAGAAAAGAATATATATATATATGATAGAATTTGATATATACATATAGAAAACAATATATATATATATATACGATAGAATTTTAGACAATACATTTGAATAATATAAAAACATGCACATCCACACTCATCATATATCCTCAGCCATCCACTCTCATAATTCATCTCCGACACACATATAATCAGTGCTCATAATAAATTTGTTTATTTTGATATTTATTGATTTTTCTTGTTCATTTTATCTTGGAGAAATTTTTGTTTGATATTTATTTTTTGAGTACATTTTATTTACTTGAAAAGAATACACATTTTAGGTCACACACCATTTTTCACTAATAGAATATAACAAAAGTAATATATAATAATATTATACTATACATTACTTTATAATTTACTAAAGTCCTCAACATCTTGTAAATTATTCCTGTTATTTTTTCCCCCCACTAAAAACCAAACATATTTCTAACAGATATCTGCATGCAAGGACAACCAAACATTTCTAGCATATACTCTGTTGCAAAAGTAGAACGTGGAGCAGCTAGTAAAAATCGAAGTTATCAATTGCACACTTTGGGAAGATATTTTACTGTACCAGTAACCTCGAGGGACCATCTTTTAATATGACTAAAACAATTGTAAAGTTCATAGTCACATCTAATGGAGATGGTTAAACCTAAAGCAGGAATATTTTCAACCAACTCCCAAAAAGCAACACCAGTATTTTGAAATAGTTTTTCCTTTCACTCGGCAATAATTTAATTTAAATAAAAAAATAATACATTTTATTCTTTTATCAAGGTCCCTCAATTTACAAAACATTCTGGCGTTTTTGCTTAGCGGTTAATTCTTTCAGTGTCAACCCAACACCCAAATTTTTGAATAGACTCTAGCAATGATTATTTTTACTATGATGCATGTTTGATTTTTTTTGTGTGTGTGCAATTAAATCTTTTTTACATACTAGGTTCTCTTATAAATATTTAAACCAGCTAATAATTAAAATTCTAAAACATGAAAATTAATATTTTAAAATTGTGAAAATAAGTGTCTAATTAACAACAGTCTTACTGATAACAAAATCATACATCATTATTGGTTTCACAATATCTATTCAAAAAAGTTAGAAAATGAAAATTAGATATTGGAATTTTATGTTATTAAAAAATGATATCTTTATAATTAGTTATCAAAAAAAAAAAAGGAAAAAATTCTAAAAGTTAATGAATTATTAATTGTTATTAAAATATTTCACTAACAGTTTTACAAAAATGATTTTTTTTTAGTGTCTAATAGCTTTTTTGTGGTAATTACCGGTTTTAGTAGCATACTTTGTATACTTTTTTCTAAGAGCTGTTTTTTTAAAAATAAATTGTTTTCAAAGACAACCCCTCCTCTCTAGTGATGTAATTTTTGATTTAATAATGTCTTTTACAAAAATATTGCATCATAGTCATTAACAATTAATTGAAAATCATATTTTCTGTGGCATTTAGCCACAGGGAAATGAATCTAAAGCATCAGCCAATCACAAAATGCGAGTCCTTCATACCTTTGTCAGAACAATAGAATGTGCCATCAATCACACACAAAGGTCCTTATATTGCTGATATATCTTGAAATTTTTATTACATTAATACATTAAAAATGGAAACTTCTTAGAAAGAATTGCTACAGCCTGTCACACACTATAATACAATGCCTTAAACATAGAAAAGTAGCGATGGCAACGCCATTGCGCTGCCTAAAGTGTCAAATATGATTGCACTGTCACAGCTTAATTTTGTGAAACATTTAAACAATCTCTTTACTTAAAAGTCTTTTTAATTAAAATATATTTTTTCTCTAAACTGATAAGTGCTAAAATGACCATTTGCAAATGAAAGTTGCTAAATGAAAAAGCACGGACAACTTGAATTAATACTCACAACAATTTATTTCACAATTAAAATAAATTTACATATACACGCATACACACAAAATTAAAACTAATTATTTTAAAATGCATTCATACAGCAAAGCATATAAAAAATAAATAGATAACAATGATTAAGCAACTAATACATATAAATTGCATGTTAAAAAAGAAATCAGATTATACTGACTTAAGGCCTTTTCAATATCTTTTTTTTTTAAAGCTTAGTCTTGCCATGGTATTTTACTTTTTTAATACTTCCAATACTGATCAGAATGGCACAAAAATCATAATGTTTTCGCAATTAAATGGCTTTCTTTTAAATGATTCGTTTTTTAAAATAAAATAAAGTCAATCAAGGCAAACATTTTCCATAAGTATTTTAAATTAATCCTGGATTAGGCATTAAACATTGAGTTCAGGAAGCTCCAGAAGTAATCTTCATAGTTTATGGTGAATATTAAACTTTAATACCTAGCAATGCATATTCTCTAGCTGTATCAACAAATGATTCTTAGGTTCCACATTTTTGTCAAGGATGATTTTTGTTTCATAAACAACAGTAGCTGTGAAATATTTTTTAATCAACTTAAAAGTACATCAAAAGCTAAAACCTTTATACTTACCAACTCTCCAGTCCAGATCAGATTAAAACAACAAATGAATGAATCACTTCCAAAAATGTGTCCCCTTTATATTTTCTATCTTATCAAAATTCTTTACATTTTTCTTTTTTTATATATAATTAATTACAAGTATACAATCGGTCAGTAATTAAAAGACAGTAATAAAGTGAAGTCTTCTTATCTTTTAATTACTATTATAGATGCTTTTTTATTATTATCTGTAAATCTGATCAAATTATATTTTCCTCAAACCACATAAAAAAATTAAGTTTTTTATTAAAATTCATTTTAATAAATGATATGTTTATTTATCCAAGTAAAATGCTTTCATATATTTCATCTCTGCATGCACATATATGCATAAAGTTCTTAATAATAATAATATTTTAAATCTAAAAGAACTTTAAATAATTTTTAACAGTTGAGTACATGCTTGCTGTTCTGGGTGAAATAGAGGGATTTGAACTTAGTATTTTCTGTCTATAATTCATCCTCCACTGTATCTCATACAACCGATACACATGACACATACACATGATGATAGACATGTGAAAAAGATAAATATTTGGTCATGTATATTGGTTTGAGTTCATATGCCTCTATTTACTGAAGTAAACATTCAGTATACTGAACGAATAGTTTAATTATATATATATGCCAACATATATAAACCTGCCTGTTGATAAAGAAAATGAAATACGCATGAGCATCACCAAATTAATTTTATAAATAAACTATAATACACTAAATATTCAATTAGATCAGAAAGTGATAAGAACTCTCTTTGTTGGAAAAAATATTTTCCAAATGCTTTTACATAAATTTAAAGCATAATTTTTAGTGGATTTTATTATCAGGTAATAAAATAGAAAATAATATTAAGCAATGAAACACATGCTTAAATTCAAATCAGTCTCAATTGTAACACAAGACTACTTGGTAGGAGCCATTAAATATAATAACAGTTTTATTAACAATAAATAAATTTATAATATTAATAAATAAATGAAGTAGTGTTAGTCCTAGAAATATTAACTCAACCTGTGCCAAATGATTCTTAAAGATTTAATATATATTAACTTTACAATAACTGTAGCTTGAATTATATGTATTTATGTGAATCATGTACAATCTAAAAATGTTATCTATTAGAGCAAAATACAGGATGTCTACACCTTATTAAAACATTTTTTTTTTAACGAAATCACTAATTTGTCGACTAACTGACAATAGAATTTATGATTAATTAACGTTATTCTTATTGTTTAATTATATCACTTTTTGATGAAATGCCCCAATGAATCAATACGGTATTAGTATGACTGGGTCAACATAATACTGAACAAAATGAATAGTTTTGTATGCTATACCTTATTTCACATTTAAGTATAATTATTTTATACAATAAATAATGGGGGATTTCAATAAAATAAAATTTTGTTGAGAAGTTGCCAATCATTATCTCTTATTTATGAATAAATGAATAGAGTTCTTAAAGAAGTGTGAAACAATTATAACATTGTCAAAATTAAATAAACTGCACAAACTATCTTGTGAATTGTTGATGTATAATTTGCATAAGTAATATATATTTATATAAAAATGATAATTACAACAATAAGAATTTTATATTTAAAGAATACTATATATTATTATGAAAAGTAAAAGTATATTATGGTTTCCTCTTGCTTTCTATATCCTAATGGTTAGAAGCAATGCTACACTAAATATACAGGGAAATGAAAATCTTTGTGATCTTATCTCTTGCTACTTTATAGGTTATTTTCTTTATATCTTGTCTCTATGAGGAGGTAAATTAATTTGTATAAAGAAAAATCTGTTATAAGTAATCATTACTTAACTAAACTAAATCTATAAATAAAAATTTGCTTTTATCTCATGTTATCTGTATGTGATACTTGTTTATACAAAGTTACATACATCTTTGGTGTACTTTTAGAATAAATTCAAATATTTTATAGGAAACAACTTTTGAGCATTGTCATTCATTTGTGTAATGTAGATTATATTGTGATTTAATTTTATTATCAATATTTATTATAACTATTTTAGCCTAATTAGTAATATTAGAAATCAATTGAATTTAGAATGTTTTATATTAAACTAGGTTGTACAAGTAATTTAAAAATATGCTTATTGGATTCATGCTGTCATAAATAAAAGTTATACAAACTATTTTAGGATAAAAACACATTTTAGTCATTTAATTTTTATAGTAAATAATAAATTTCTATTTTTTTTTTTTAAAAAAAAATTAATTTGATTTTAGCCTGAAAACTTAACATACATCTTTACAAATATCTCTAATATTGGACAACACTTATTATAAACATCAAAACATATTGATTATAATGGATCTGAATGTCAATTTAGCACTAATATATGTTATTTCATTATTATCATTTTCAAAAATTATCAAGCCACTGTACAAAAGTTACCCCAAGTTTAATTTAGTTTCTGTGATGCATTTCTACTTTTCTTTACATTTTTACTGCAAACTTTCTTATTTTGTCCATTCATCTTATATCTGTGTGTGTGTGTGTTATTTTTTTTACATCTTTTACAGTTTTTTGGAAACCAGCTTAAAACTTTTAATTGTTCATCTTTTATCATCTTATCTAGCAACATGCCCAGCCCAATTGTATTGCAAACTTTAAATTTTTTCAATATTATCAGCGATATATATTTTTTTTATTATTAATATACTTCACCTTTGACCCTCATTGTTAATCCTATTACACATTTTGAAACAAATAGTTTTTGTGATCATTTGAATGGATTTGTTGAGCTCAAGTTACCACTTCATTGCCTGAAAGTCACTAACTACTGAAGCAACTGTTCATGTAGTTATTTATATATTTAATTGAGGTCTCTTTCCTCTTAAATTTACTTCTGTTGAAATGTTATATATGACAGTCTAATCTCCATTATGATAATGCTTATTTTCTGGGTTAATTAGACATACACACAATTTTGAGAAGCTAAAGTTCTCCATTTAAAAAATTTCAATAAGTTTATATGGCATATGTTTTTAATGCAATCAAATATAATTCCAGCACCATATTAATAAATGTACATACATAGATATAACTATTAAAATAATCTCCAGAAGGTTTGAATAAATGGTATTGAAGATGTATATGATTTGAACTGTTTAAATTTGTAATATTTTTTATTTATGAATTGGTAAAATGGAATCATAAAAGAATTTTGTTCAATATGTATGATGGAGTTAATAATGAGGCTTCACAATAAGCATATATCACTGACATTATTGAACAATTAGACCACATGAAGTTAGGCTAGAAATGTCTCTAGAAGAAATGAATAATTGAAGTTTAATAACCCCTTGAGACCTGAACGGCCATTTTGAATTCACAGAAAAAATTACAGGACATACAATTTTAAATGAAATGTCTAATTTATTACAATAAATAACAAATATATATACATTTTTAGAAAGTGCAAATATGAAAGAATGTAATGAAGCTGATAAAATAGTCATTACCACAAAAAAATAATTAAAGAAAGGAGATTTTTCACATTTTATATATCTTTATTTTTACATTGGTTCACAAACTCTCAATTTTGAAAGATATAGCCTAAAATGACAATTTCATAGACAGCTTCATCACATTCGTCATAAAATGCAGAAAAAAATAATATATAACATGACCTACCTGAGTTACAGATTGTTGGTGTAATGTGGCAAAAGGTGACCATTTCAATTTCTTTTTTCTGCTTGACACTCTATATGTTCTATTTTTGCAAGCAGTTGTTTTTCTAGGCCCTCTATGCGGGATATCTATTAGAAATGCAAGGTTTTAGTGAGGATCAAAAAAAAAATAACAGTAATAACTTTAGTAAATTCTAAGTTATGGGGGTAAAAAATAATGACTATATTATTGAAAAATCAGGGGTGGGGCGAGATAAATTATGCATTATTTCATGGCAGATCATAATTGCCAAATATGCAAATAAATAATTTAAAAATTTGTTTCTAAAATAAAATGAATAACAACATAGTAAATAAAATAAAATAAATAATCAAAAGGAATTACAAGCAATTATTATATATGAGTGGGAGATGATGATGACTGTTGATTCAGCATTGTGAGGTATTTATTTTTTTCACCTTGTTAGTTTCACAGAACAGAGTGGATAGTTTGAAGACAGTTTGCAAATTGTTGAAAATATAAATGCATGAGCAAAATCAATTTCAAAATAACTGATGATGATGATGTGGAGCAACTGGTAAGGGTGAGCTAAATTATGCATTATTACATAGCAAACCATAATAGCAAAGTATGCTATCAAATAAATAAAAAGTTATCTATAATGAAACGAATAAAAATGTAGTAAATTCTAAGTTATGCATGTAAAAAATAATTACTACATTATTGGAATATCATGAGGGTAAGAGTGAGCTAAATTATGCATTATTACATAGCAAACCATAATAGCAAAGTATGCTATCAAATGAATAAAAAGTTATCTGCAAAGTATGTATAAAAACAAATAAAAAGTTATCTACAATGAAATGAATAAAAACGTAGTAAATTCTAAGTTATGCATGTAAAAAATAATTACTACATTATTGGAATATCATGAGGGTAAGAGTGAGCTAAATTATGCATTATTACATAGCAAACCATAATAGCAAAGTATGCTATAAAATGAATAAAAACTTATCTACAATGAAATGTATAAAAACAGTAAATAAAATAAAATAAATAACCCAAAGGAATTACAAGCAATTATTATATATTAGTGGGAGATGATGATGATGAATGTTGAATACTTACAGGTAATGGGGAATACGAAACCTCAAAATCAAACACATCAACAGAAAAGTTCGTTAGAAACGTAATTACGTTTAGCGGCGAAAATAATTGTTTTCTCCGTATATTTTTTTTATCGGTTGATAAAATCTAGAAAGATAAAAAAAATTACAAAATTTTAATAATGTACTTTACAAAAATTGCTATAAAAAATCTAATTTTCATCGCACAGAAAAAATTTTTAGACGTACAAAAAGATAGAAAAATGGCGGAGAGAAAGAAAAAAAAAGCGTAACTGTGACGTATACGGTTTGCACGCTATTGCGGTCGAAATTGTAAACTTTTTTTAATGCGTAAACAGGCGGTTTTCGGTCTCAAAGGTTTAAAATGGATATCAAGGGATAATGGTAAAAGATTTAAAAAGAAACCAAATATGAGATGATTATTGCACCTATGCCATATTCAGAGGTAATAGTAGTCAGTACTATTTGTAGTTTGCTATTTAAATTATTTAACAATTATTCACAATAGGTAGTGCTTTAATTTTTTTGAAAGCATCTTTTTAAGTTATCCTCCACATGAGCTTTTCTCTTTAAAATGTTTTGTAAAACTTCACAAACCTTTGGAAAAGCTTGCTTCTGCTCTCCAGAGATATTTTTCAGAGTTTAATCATTCCAAATTTATTTAAAAGTTTTCATACTATGATTATTTTGTTTTTAAGAGTTTTTGACTGCACAATAATAAGATGTTTCATAATAAGGTATTACTTTATTAATTTTTTGAATGAGTAAATTTTTCATTCCAGCCTGTAATACATTGGCGGTTGTTATAATGTTATAAGATAAAAAATTATATTCAAAAACAGTTTGATGGGCCATTAACATTAATATTTTTGCTGATTCCTTGTCTATTGGAATCAGGTGAATTGCAAACTTCATATTTGAACAATTTTGTTTTGATGCTAATACTGCTCTAACATTTGGTATGGGATGCCTTTCAGTATGTGATAACTTTTACAAATGTGAATCATAAAATCTTGATTTTGCAATACATGGATTTTTTTTATCTGAGTTAATATTCCCTTTTTAACTAAGAATTGAATATACTATTTCATTTTTATTTTTTATACATAAGGGACCATTTATGGTTTATATAAAACAAAGTTTAGAATTTTCCATGATTAGTATTTCAATTGGCAAGGTATTAAATCATCCCACTTTAGATTTTTAAACCAATTTGGAAATCAATATAATATACAATTTATTTATATATGTATGGTACAAATATATTGGTATTTGATAATATTTAAAAAAGTAAAATTCTAAAGATCATTCAAAAGACGCAATTTAGTTAGTATGATTTATTTTTAGATAATGTACAATAAAAGTTATTTTTGTTTTGAATTATTTATTTAATTAAAAATAAAAGTTAAAATTGGAGGGAATAAAAAAGACATGCAGATTACTAATCCAGATAAACAAAAAGAAAAAAGTCCAAATGGAAAGGATTATAATCAGTAAATCCTTTTTAAAGCTAATTAAAGATGGCGGAAATAATTTGTGAAAAAAAAAAGAACTGTGTCGTTAAAAATACAAAATAAATGTACAAGATTATTAGTTAGTATTTTGATAACAAAACAAAATACAATATATGAGCAGAAGTCTTAAAACTGGATCTAGAGTACAAAAAGAATACAATTTTGATCAAGGTCTTATTGGCTTGTTCTTCTGCTGTCTGCCCCTGTGGGGGTCTTAGGTAGTGAAATGCATCTACCCAAGATTACTATTCATCTTCTGAACTGAGTCTTCATACGGAGTGGAAATCTGAGTGTTTGCAGTCACCTTTCTCCATAGAAGTCATTCCAAAAAGCTTTCGAGCCCAGCCTTATTATGGATCAGGAACATCAAAATGTTGATAGTGATTAAAATCAACGGCCACAAGCTCATTCTACATCCCAAGAAAAACCCTGCATGGTATAATCAACTATCTATCTAAACTTGCTAAGCTTACCAATAAGCTACTATTATTCATACCTGATTTTTGACTAATTAGAAGTTTGCAAACTAATCTAAAGTATAAGCTTATAATATACTATCGATAGAGACATTTACTGTTATTCTAGGAACTTTAATTTATGGTCTTCTAGAAGAAACTTAAGAAGATTGAATTAATCATTTGAATTATTTATTAATATTATCTGGATGAGCATGTGTATGTTCTTTCCAATTTATTGGTAATTCATGATTTATTTTAAATTATATTAATAAAATATTTTTTTAATATCAACTTTTCATTGTACATTATTAATTTTAAGTTTTCTAGATTTTATTATCATAAAAGATTATTTTTAGAAATGGATAATTGCCTATGCCAACATGTTTGTTTTAATCTCCAACTGCTGGAGAAAATTCTTAAATATTATGTGACAGAAAAGTAAATCACAATCTTATTTTAGTTATTTACTGCAATTGTGGAATTTAGTGTGTTAATAATCCTGGCGCCCTTTCAAATAAATAAAAAACATTTCCCAGCAATGTAAATCATAAATAATATTAGGTTATTAATCAGAAAATATAACCATGTTCTTGAGATATCTAAACTTATACATGAAAAGAAGATTCTTCTTTTTCATATTTTGATTAACTTTCACTTTCTAATGTATAAAATAGAAGACCTAAATCTAACTGTGAATGTCTAAATTAAACCGGAAATAGTACAATATGTATAGTGTACCATATTTGTGGTACAACCAGCATTGGCAATTTAAAATTAAAATTATTAAATTTCTTAAAAGAGCAAATTGTATTTTTGTAAATACAATTTGATTTATTTTAGACAAAGTAAGTTATAATTTCTAGCTAAAAAAAGAAAAGCGAGAGAGAATAACTAAATTTTACTTTTCATTTTTACCGACATAAGAATATAAATTCTTATTATAAAACAATTCCCATTAATTACAGTTAAGAACACGGCATTCTTTCCATAATTAAAGATGGCCACCAAAGGGGGGAGATAACTTTGGAAACAACAATACAGTAAATTGATCAAAGTTAAAAAGATGTAAACACGATGTGCACAGTAGACTAAAAATTATGGAGGGGGTACAAACAAAAACCTCTGTAAATGCTTGTCTTTATTTTTTCATCTTTTACCTGGTGTTCTGTGTGACCTCTAATAAAAAGTTTGCTATAAACTAATCTTTTTTTTTTGAGGCCACGAATAAAATATGCCAAGATATTTTTACCAGCAGACTAAATCATTATCCCATGTGTGAATAGAGAAGAGTTTGCCAATACTTTTTTTTTGGAATCTTGATAATGCTGTGAGTGAAGCCCATTGCCTACCTGAATCCTTGAACCCCAGACTACCTACCAGCTGTAATAAGATCATTCAATGGATCCCATTAAGAACAAACAAAACCATGCATGGTAATTCTCGAAGTGCTCTAATTGAACATTTGAAACTTACTGGTAAGAAACTGTTTCATGTGTTACAAGTGATCACATTCTTGAAACTATAAGTAATATTGAATGCTGTGTTAAATCGTATTACAGAAAATCAAAATCTCAAGACCATTTACTTTTAATAATCACCTAATTGTAATATATTTTATTCTCCTTATTTGTTGTCTATAAATTTATTATTAGCATATTAGTTATTAAATTTCTATTATTATTTTGCCAAAGAAATTGCCAATTCCATATCATACACTATAACCTTTATGAGTGTAGCAAATTCTCATTTAATGGTGACTAATAATGATAGGAGGGGGTAGCCAGTGGATTGATAGAATTCTGGTTACTGACAAATTAAAAACTGATTTCTCTCCGACTATTAGTAAAGTTAGTTACCTTAAGCAAGGTTGTGTGACCAGGAAAAATAATTACTTTCACAAAAACACCTGACATATTTTAATAAAAGAATTAGTAGTGTGGATTTAATTTGGTCACTGAATACTTGAAATTTAAAATGTATAAACCTTGAAAATCGTGATAAATGGTACAATGTCATCCAGCGTGGATTCTCATGTGCTACAATAGCATCCCCGATATAGAGTTGAAACTCATAATCTGACAGTGGAGTAGTAATGTAGAAGGAATAAATTTTACAGTTTAAAAGTTATTTTGAAAAAAAAAACACCTTAGTGTGCAATCATATAATAAAGAAAACAGAAATTGAGTATGGTAGAGGAAAAGAGTAGGCACACAGATGGGAATAAAGTAGCTAGAAGGAAAAGCGACAATAGGCAGAACATAGGTTGGTGAAGGTAATAGTGAAATAAAAGTAATGAGAAAATAAAAACCAAGCATGATATACGTGTTATAAAGAAAGATAAAAAGTTGATAATAAATAAAATTAAGTGCAAAAGATAGCAAGCCTATGACAATACAAGAAAAGCCTAGACAATCTGATTTGTGAATGCAATAGAGACAATAAATTTTGCATCACAAAAGTGCCGAAAACTACGATACGGAGCATATGCATTGTTGACTCGGATAATCAAATAACGGTCATCAGATTGTATATGGATGCGTGATTCAACAATCTTCAGATGTTCAAACTGCCAGTGAGGAAAATCCAAGTTATGTTGGCAAATAATAAAAAGGCACAACTGGAGACAAAACAGGTATTGGTATGAGTAAAAATAGTAAAGAGAGATATCCAACATATGATGCTGATATTGTAAGGACTTCATGCACAAAACATAGTGTTGGATCAACTATAAAGAAAGTAGTATCACATGTGAAGGGCAAGTAATCGAGTTTGGATCACGGGAAAGAACATTATCAAGAGATATGTAATATCCAATGTAAGATGAGAAGATATAAGCAGAGATACCAAATGAGGAGTTAACAGATAAAGGGAAATGGAAAAAGACTAGAAGAATTACTAGATACATATAGTACAAATTTTTCAGCCACACTGGGGATAATTAAGTGATATGAAACACAAAATTAAGATTATCAGTGGTACACCATATCAAGCACAATATTATCATGTATCTGATCAATACACCTGGGTCTCTTTTTACGCGGACTTATTTAACACGATTTGAAGTTACACAATTCATGTTTCACCGGAAGTCGAACTCCGATAATGCGCTATTACTTTAAATAATAAATTTCGCGCACTTACGTTATATTGAAAGTAATAGCACATTATTGGAATTCGACTTTCATCTTAGTAATTTCAATATTTTCAGTGCTTTATGATAGTAAGATTTTATGTAATAATGAAATTAAAATCATGATTTCCACATTTTATGTATACACACATTAAATTTTACAAGATTATAATGTAAATTTGTTCAAACATTGTGCGTGTTAATTTTGCATTTTAAATCACATTCTGTTTTTGCATTTTAAAAAAGAACATAATCAATTATTAATCATTTAGTGTCCACAAGTTTATTTTTAAAAGGTCAGTAATAGCAGTGGGCACAATTAAATTTGACAATTAAAAATTAAAATCTGATTTTTAATTGTTATTAATAATCTAAAAATTACTTACGACGACTTGAAATTAATGTGATGTGAAATTTAATTTTTTAACGGAATTGAAAATTAAAAAATTAAAGACAAAAATAAGAATTTAATTTTTAGTTGTTTCATAAACAATTAATAAAATCATCATCTCAAAGATTAATTACATTGTCACCAGAAAACCATTGACACAACATGAGTGTGAATTTGGCGCTAATTATATTTCCTCTTGTGAAAAATTGATTTACGAACGTGTTTTTGGCAAGTAGTGATAATAATTAAAACGTGTATAAAAAATGTAAATTACTGTACTGGAAATTATGCATAAAAATATATTATTTTGAATAAAATTAAATATTATAGTTAAAAAAAGTTTGTCTTGTATCAATTTTTTTCAAATTTGAAATTATTTATTAGTCATATTTTATTTCCTTATTTTTTTTTTTTTTGCGTGAATTTTAAAGTAATTTTACATTGGTGCTTTGCTTTTACGTGAATTTTGAAAAATCGCAGACCGCATCCCCCCATTTTCAATGTAAGTTACGTCTATTTTTGCGCAATTTGGTTTGCGCGTGTTTTCTGAGGAACCTATCTATCGCGTAAAATGAGACCCAGGTGTATAGCAGGTTGAAAAACAATTGTCACAGATTGGAGGAATGGGGATTTATAAAAAAAGGGTCATTACCATATAACAACCTCTTAGTGATAGTAAAAAAATGAATTGGTAAGAGGGTGCTAGACAGCTGAATAGGATTACCTGGACTGATAAAAATGTTCCTCTACCTATAAATAAATTATTGAACAAGTTCTGTGATAAAGAAATTTTTTCAACATCGGACTTGACTGCCAGTTACTTAATATCAGTTATACCCAGCAGATCACAAGTATACAGTTTTTCATTATAATGGCATATCTTGCAAGTTTAACAGAATGCCATTTGGTTTAAAGAACAGCAGAGCAGGGTTGTTAAAATGTCTGGATAGAGTACTATCTTTGGAAATAAAGAGTTTGGCTACCATATGGATGATATAATCATTGCATCCAAAAGCTCCTTTGAACACTTGCATTTCAAATCAATTTACAGAAAAGTATAGCTGTGGCAGAAGAAATTTTCTGGAACATTTGATTAGTGAAAAGGGGATTAAGCCCCACCTTATTAACATATTGGATATTAGGGATTTCCCAGCTCTGAGGTCAATAAGACATCTTATGTACTTTCCAGTGGTTGTATAATTTCAATAGCAAATTTTACCAGAATTTTGCTATAGATGTGGAGCCATTGCTGCAACAGTTATGCAAAAATATTTCATGGGATTGGATAGAAAAAGATGAAGCTGTATTCAATGGCATGAAAGAGAAATTTTGGAGCCAGGTGACGTTAGTCTACTCTGACTTAAAGAAACCTTTTATAGTATAAGTAAATAGCAGTGGATATGGATTGGGTGCAATGCTGATGCAAACTCAGTAAGATGGTAGTCGAAATGTAATGTATTAGCAAATCTTTGAGGGAACCAGAGATCAATTACTCTGTAATGGAGAAAGGGGCATTGGCAATGGTAGGGAATTCCTAGGGTCGAAGGTGATTGTCAAAACTGATCACAAAACTGAAATTCCATAACCACAGCTATTTGACAAATAGTAGGTTAATTGGTTGGAGTCTTTTCCTTCAAGAATTATACTACTCTGTACAATATTGTAAGGGAACCGAAAAGGTGCAACCCAGGGCCTCAGGTCTCTAGCCACTTGCAAATGCAAAATGTTAAACTGGCAGTGGTAGGAATAGAAGTTGCTACCTATGTTGAAGACAAACTTATAAACACTTAGGGGATAAACAGAAGCAAGATGCCAGGTACAGAAGAAGTATGAATAGATGTGAGAAGTACTCGAAAAAAATGATTTAAAGAGGGAGTTTTGTGCTGTTTAACAGATATAAAAGAAGTGGAGAATCGTAGTGCCTAAGTGTTTATGAGACAGTTGATCATATGGGCA
Organism: Epiperipatus broadwayi; assembly: GCA_028023455.1. Taxonomy (NCBI): domain Eukaryota; kingdom Metazoa; phylum Onychophora; class Udeonychophora; order Euonychophora; family Peripatidae; genus Epiperipatus; species Epiperipatus broadwayi. The sequence continues at coordinate 21,323 of JAQFVV010013258.1, forward strand.
TTATGGCATTAATAATGTAGAAAGTGTTGAAAAAGTGGTTTTACTGGCAAATATGAGGAAGCGGATATCCAACACATTAAAAGTATGTGAAGTATGCCAGAAGACAAAACCTGCCAACAGATTGTTCGCAAGTGTGTTGAACCCCAAAATTCCTAAGAAACCAATTGACTTGGTAACTTGATTTTTTCAGGCCATTACCTGTATTTCGAAAGATGAAATATATATTGATAGTTCATGATGTGTTTTCAAAGTAAGGTATCTGCATACTCTATGGTGGAGGCTAATACAAGGAATGCCACATGAGTATTGGAGATGCAATATTTCCCTAAGATAGGAAAATGGCTATTTTATCTGATTACGGAGCTTCATTCATAGCAACTAAATGTAGGGGGTGGATGGAGGGGGGGGGGCAAATTCATGTATTGTCATCAATTCATAAACCACAATCAAACCCGTGCGAATGAGTGATGAGAGAATGGGGACATCTTTTCAGAGTGCATTCATCATCTAACCCATAAAAAGTGGATGAAGCAATTGCCACATGTGCTTAAATACATCAACTGGACTGAGAACTAGTCAGCTGGCTTCATACCTATATGACTACAGCTTAGACAACCAATACTGAGGTTGTGCAGAATGTGTCAATGAAGAGACAGACAAGATGAAGGAAATGTTGAGTATAAGGCATGCTTCTGAAATAAGGACAGATAGAAAGGGTACAAATGCCAACAGTTTCAGAAAAAGGGATAAGATAAATCCAGTTAGCCAAATTGAAAAAGGTATTTGCAGGAAGTTTCAGAATTTGTATGAAGGTCATTATCATTCAGAGAACTGCTCAAATGCATTTACTCTTGCAAATGAAAGAGAGTATATTGGGACTTACAATGGCAGGGCATTAAAGCCTTATAGAACAAATTATCTAAACAGATAATCATAGAATGAACCGTATGGACTGATCCTCTGGATATGTATTATTAATATAGAATAAGACTGATTGGTAATGTATTTGGAAAGTTATTAAGAAGGGCTAAACACCTTATTTGATTCTTTTCATCAATGGCAGAGGTGTACCATATTTGTGGTAAAACTAGCATTGGCAATTTAAAATTATTAAATTTCTTAAAAGAGAGAATAGTATTTTTATAAATAGAATTTGATTTATTTTAGATGATGTAAGTTATAATTTTTAGTAAAAAGAAAAGATAGAATAAGTAAATTTTACTTATGATTCTTACTATCATAAAACAATTACCATTAATTAAAATTTAGAACACAGCATTCTTTCACTGTAATTAAAGATAGCCACCAAAGGGGGGGGGTAACTTTGGAAACAAAAATAGAGTAAATTGGTCAAAGTTAAATTTATGCGGTAGACTAAAAATTAGGGAGGGATATAAAAGAAAAAAACCTCGGGAAATGCACATCTTTATCTTCATCTTTTACCTGATGTTCTGGATGTTCTCTAAAAACAGTTTGCTATAAACTAATCGGTTTTTTTGAGGCCACAAATAAAATGTGCCAAGATATTTTCACCAGCGGACTAGACCATTTTCCCATGTATGAGTAGAGAAGAGTTCGTTTGCTGACGCTTTCTGGAGTCGTGATAATGCCGTAAATGAAGCCCATTGTCTACCTATATCCTTGAACTCTGGACCACCTACCAGCTGTAATAAGATCATATAATGTATCCCACTAAGAACAAACAAAACCTTGCATGGTAATTCTCGAAGTGCTATAATTGAACAATCGAAACTTACCATTAAGAAACTATTTCATGTGTTAGAAGTGATCACATTCTTGAAACTATAACTCCTATTAAAGGCTGTGTCAATCTTATTCCAGAAAATCAGAATCCCAAGAACATTTACTTCAATAATCATTTAATTTTAATATATTTTATTCTCTCCTTAGTATTAGAAATATTTAGTATAGTTATGATTTAATAAAGTGCCAAAGAAATTGCCAATACCATTTCATACACTATTACTCTCCTGAGTGTAGAAAATTCTTATTTAATAGCAACTAATAAAGATAGGAAGGGGGACCAGTGATTTCACATGTAGAATCATGATTCCTGAGAAACAAATTACAAACTGGTTTCTCTCTGATTATTAGTAAAAATTAGTTATGTTAAGCGGGGTTGTGTGACCAGGAAAAATAATTACTTTCGTGAAAACACCTGTCATATTCTAATAAATGAATTAGCCATGTGGATTTAATTTGGTCACCGATATGTGAAATTTAAGACGTGTAAATTTTGAAAATACCGATAAATGGTATAAAAATAAAGTTTATCATATTGAGCTCAATTCTCAAAGAATTGAATTCAGTTTAGAATAAATTGTATTTTTTTTTTGTTTAGAATTTATAAATTTAATTTTGATTTTTGAAATGTAATGTAACTAGAATTTTTGACACTGGGTGTGTATATATATACTGTACACCTGGATCTTGTTTTATGTAGTAGATAGGTTCCTCAGAAAACTCGCACAAAAATACTCTTAACTTACCCTGAAAAATGGGGGATATGTACTGTAATTTTCAAAAATCACATAAAAGTAAAGCAACAACGTAAAATTACTTGAAAAATTTGCATAAAGAAAAAATAAGGAAATTAAATATAACTAATAAAAAATTTCAAATTTGAAAAACATTGATACAAGATAAACTTTTTTTATTAATTACAGTATTTAATTTTATTCAAAATAATATATTTTTATGTGTAATATACAGTAATTTACATTTTTTCATATATGTACAGTATTTTAATCATTATCACTATTTGACGATATGTAGGTTTGTTTGTGACATGGCAAGATATCAGATTCATCACCAGAGGAAATACAACTAGCGCCAACTTCATTTTTTTTAATTGCTGTTATAGTGGACTCACCCAAACTAAAATGTTATCCAATCACTGTTGGTCCTTCCCATTTCGCTAAGTCATCTAAAATTGAAATTTTTGTTTCCAAAGAAATTCATTTTTTGGGGTGTTTTTTTTCCTCCTTTAGGGTAAACTAAAAGTTTAAAATAAAAATAAGAACTTAGACTTATGGTAATAAAAAGACACTACTCACCACTCTTGGGCAAAATTTAATTAAAACTAACAATTAAAAATTAAATTCTTATTTTTGTCTTTAATTTTCAATTCCGTTTAAAAATCACAGTTCATTATTTCACATTACATTAATTTCAGATCATATCACGTAATTTTTAAATTGTTAATTAGAATTAAAAATCAGATTTTAATTTTTATTTGGCAAATTTAATTGTGCTCATCTTTTAAAAATAAACTTGCGGACACTAAATGATTAATTGATTATGTACTCCTTTTTTAAAAAGCAAAAATAGAATGTGGTTCAAAATGCAAAAACAACAACATGCATAGTATAGGCATCTATAACCTTTGAACAGATTTACATTATATCTTGTAAAATTTAATGTGTGTATATAAAATGAAGAAATACTGATTTTAAGTGAATTATGAACTTTTTTATTGCATAAAATCTATTACAGTACTATTATGAAGCACTGGAAATATTGAAATTATTAGATGGAAGTCAAACTCCGATAATGCGCTATTTAAATATGAGTGCGCAAAGTTTATAATATTTAAAGTAATAGCGCATTATCGGAGCTCAATTTTTGATCTAATAACTTTTATCACATTAAAAAAATCCACATAAAACGACTCAGGTGTATACAGCGTAACAATTAAATACTGCCTAAAGCTATACTGGTAACTATAAATAAGATTAATATTCATGTAACATTATAACACTAGCCAAAACAAAATTTTACTATTTGTTAATAGATAAAACCATGGTTATGCAAGAATTTTAATAAAATTGTTTTTTTTTTGGTTAATATCATAATGTTATATGAATTTCTATTTTACATACTGTAACACTATGAATGTATGCAGTAACATGGTGTGATAGGATAACATTATCATTCCCAATTAGTAATTAAAAGCAATGAGGAAATATAAAATTATAAATATAAAAAGGAGCACGAGAAGCATCAACATTTAATAACAATATAAGTAGTTATATTCATGCTTATAATAATTATAAGCTGTATCACCAGCATTGAACAAAAATAATCAACAGTCATCAAAGTAGTACATTATAAACAAATAGGCTAATAATTATCCAATGGTTGGCTTAGAACATGATATACACACAATTATCTAGATACTCATAATTAATTGCCAAAGTATTTATCAGAATAAAGAAACATGCTGGGATCTTGATACATGCTGATCATCATCAATGCTATGACTATATTGTACCATGATTGTACAGGCCAACTATAAACTAAATTTCCTCTAAAAAGTAAAATGCAATTAATGGGTTTTAAAGGTGATCTTGACCTTTACAATATCCAGATAATTAACTGGATGTCTAAACACAAATGTAAACCCCACATTTAAATATATTACCTGTTATTGCTCTAAAGATAGCTCAAGATTATAAGGACCCTACGGACTGTGGCACCATCAGGCCAATTGAACCTGAAAATTTATATAGGCCGGCAGGTACTTACAGTAAGATCCAGAATTTAAATAAATATGACCGTAATGCTTCATTCACTAGCCCGTAGAGCAGCAGAGATAATATATTTTATTTTAAAGAAAGAAAGATAAAAAAAATAAGAATCAGCCACTGCCATATTAACAATACACAAAACACATTTATTTTACACATATATAAAATTCAGAATTATTTATTTTAGTATAATGTTTACTTTAGAATTTAATTTACATCTTAACTTTTTATTTTAGATGTTTGCACAGATGGATTAATTAATGTTTTATTAGAGTGTCGAGTATGGATAGACTACATAGATTGTACTCGAAATAGAAAATATTCTACATTGTTTATTTAACCTTAGGCCAAAAGTTCGCAAACTAACGTCAATCTATCTGATATATTGATGTATTCAATGCAACATAAATACAACAGCACAATACTGCACTATCAGGAATGTACATCTGTACAGCATGGTTATCTAGAAGAAATGTCCCTCGTCCAGTATAGGAATGCTACATCTGTCTGGTGAGAAGAACAATAAGAAAAACACTCCTTAGGAAGGGGTTGTGTTCCTTTTTGCCAACTTACTATCCCATTCCATAGGCTAAAGGGGGTGATCCAAGAAGCAGGGAATACCGTCTGCCTCCGATGTTCAATAAGAAATCGGAATATTTTGCCCAAGTACAGCGTATAATGTGATTCTGCATGTAGCAGATCTTCATACTACATTTACTAATTACACCAATACATCCAGCCCATTAGCCCAATTTAACTGCAAAACAAATAACCTGAGATTAACTTTCCCTGAAACTAACATAACTTTACGAATCTATGCAGCCATACTCACCCAACTTAAATTTAACATAATTTAAAAGTTTCAGCTTAATGAAAAAAAAAATCGTAATAATCTCTCAAAACGACAAAAAAAAAAAATTAATGGAAATGATTTAAAAATACATATAATAAAAATGATTATTAATAAATGATTTAGTTTGAGGAATTCATATTTTTATTTAAATACTGGAAAATGTTTTATATCTAAAGTTTATGAGTTATATAGAGTTCTAACGGTTTAAAAGTCCATACTTTATAGTTGCTTGTGATTTGGATCCCATGTTGTTTCTAATTCCACAACATCCTGGTGAGACTGGTGTACTGTTAGCCATTCTATTGGTATTCATCTGGAGGTCCTTTGCTCTAGCTGGTATAGCTCTTTGCAGGATTTTATTGCATGATCCTGGGGTTCGCAATATAGGAAAATGATACTTCATTTTTTTTCTTTTGCAAAAATTTAAGGATCTGAAAGTGCGTCTTTTCAATCCCTTCTCCTTCAACTCTTTCTGAAAGTGAACTTTATTTCCAATCTTTTCTTTTTTATATCAAAACTCTGGATTAACTGAACATGATGTCATAATGATGATGATTCATTCACTTGGTCCATTTCCTGAGGGATTTTATTGCTTATTCTGTTCTATTGTTTTTATCTCCTATCTGACCGTTAATTATAAATTTTGAGATACCCAAGGGCTAGTTTACTTAGACTAATTAAAAATCATTTTCATTTTTAGCATTTTACACAATAGAAGTAATTAAATTTTGTACATTCTTAAAAGAAATCTTATCTTTCAATCTTAAATTTTTTTTTTCCATTTGATTTACTTTTAAATACTTTTCTTAAATATTTATTTTTCTTTACTTTTTCTCTCTTTTTTTTTTTTTTTTTTAGATCTAATAGTTTTCCATCTGTGCGATTTCATATATATATACGAGTTTAGATGACTTAATTTTTAATTCTTAAAAACATTTTTATTTGCAAACTTTTTTATTTCTAATTTTATTTATTAGAATAATGTAACAGCATGTGTGCCCATTATAATATATATATATGCCTAAAGTATTTTAATTGAAATAGTCTTATTTGAATAATTTTCAAATTCTTAAAATATTATGCTATTATTCAATCATGTCACATACATAGCAATTCATAGAATAGATAACTGGGGGAATAAAGCTCATCACCATTATTATTTTTGAACTATTTAATAAATTAACTAATAAATATATGTAAGAAAATTGGGTAAAGATATAATATGATAATTCCAACCAAGTTAAGTAACAAATTATAGATCTATGCTTGTCCAAATTATAATAATCTTAAATAGTGCTAACACACTTATTACATAAAGCTCGAATGTTTGCCATTGCTAAATTACACAAGCCTAACACGCCATTGAGGCTGATGTTGGACTTCGGAGGAGTGCACTATTATGAATCAGCTAAGAAGATAAATCAGTGGCTAATCGACAGCGTGGGCTTTGGTGAGTATACTATAAAATCTTTCGATTTTGTAGAGCGAATCAAGAATGCGCAAATAAAACCCGAGTTTAAAATTGCTGCTTTAGATATTTTCGAATTACATGGGTCTATCAATAGAAAGACTTTTATCGACATTATACAACTAGAACTGGCAAATAATAATGTGCCTCAAGCCCATGTTTGTTTTATCACCGTATTTTTGAGATGGTTGGATAGAAATATAATGGCAAAGTTTGAAGACAATTGGTACCACATGAACGATGGGTGGCCCATGGGTTTACCCTTGAGTGGCATTATGGCTAGCATTTATTTGAATTATTACGAAAAACAAGTATTATCTAAATACAACATAGTAGATAATCATATAATATATATGAAGTATGTGGATGACTTGTTTATTGCTGCTTCAGTAAACATTGAGCAAATCAAAGATCAGTTACAGACGTTCACATACTTAGATTTAAACATCACATGGGAAGATAAGCAAGAAGTAAAATATTTGGATATTAATGTACACAGAGAATGAGATACACTTAACTATAAAATGGTCGTGAAGCCACCAGAAGTTCGTGGACAGATTTACCTGAATCATATACACCCATGTCCCACATGTTTTCTGGGTTGACATCATTTCTTTTTAGAAATTACCATTTGTGCAAATTTGAGGCAGATAGAATTATACTAATGATCTAATCAAATCAGGATACAAGTGCAGTATTGTTTATAGTAAGATTAGACATTTTATTAATAATATAGGAACACACAGAGTTAGAGATAACAAACCATGGCTGCTGTTGCCTTATGTGCCCTCTTTACATAAGACATTCTATAGGACTATGGAGTTTTGTCTGAGCTTTCATACACCTCTCACAACTAATAGGCTTATTAACAACACTAAAGACACCATAACTTTTGATCAGACCCCATAGGTTATCTATAATGTTGCATGCCCTCAAAATGGATTCAAAGCCACATATTACAGTGAGACCAGAGCTACCGTAGGTCCTAGGTTGTCACAGCACAAGTACAGGTACAACAAGTCACATACTAATCCAGAATGTACTTCAATTTTTGTACATCAAAAAGTATCCAGACACGAGTTTGAACCCGCCTCTGCAAAATTAGTTTGTATTGAGAGGCATGATATTAAACATAAGGTAAAGGAGGCTTACTTCATAGCAGAAGATTACTTTGCCATTAATCGTAAAGAAGCATGTTTTGCTATATCAAAAAGATGGGCTAATTGACTCATTTGCATAAAGTTTACTTATTATACACAAAGAATCATTCCAATGAATGAGTCACAACAGCCTATGATTATGAGAAATTCATTTTTTGAAAGCGCTAAACCATTTAAATTTATTAATTTATACAGCTTTATGTAATAAGTGTGTTAGCACTATTTAAGATTATTATAATTCCAAGTTAAATACATTTTTATCAATAAAATATAGCTTCATATAGTCAGTAATAGTAACTTGTTGACTTTTACTAATGCAGTTCATTAACCTTAAGTTTAAAACAGAATTATTTTTCCCTTCAATGATTACAATTGTAAAACAACATTTCAAAGATAAAAAATTTAACCTTTGACAGAGCAGCCATATTGAATATTAAAAAAATTATGTTAAGCCACAAATTTTATCATAATATATGTTTGTATTATTAAAAAATGACAATATATATATATATTGTTTTAAAGATCAAACATCAAAGAATGTATTTAAGCTGAAAAAAATATAGTCATTGATATTCAAAGTAATAAAAAAAAGAATAAAAGTTAATATTTCTATTAATTATTTTCATATTATTTTATATATTCTAAATTATCATGCATACAACTTAAAATTATATTTTTGTTAGTAGGTTAGTTGGATTCATCATAAAATTTCTAAAAAAATAGTATATAATATCACCTAAGGTGATCCATCACTTGAAAACTTCATAGAATAAAGACATTAGTACCTTTCATTTTTCTCAATAGCCCTTCAAAATGTATTTCCATACAGGGGTTTGCAATGTATATGTCATCCCTAATAACATCCTTTTATAACAAGTAGTTAATATTGATCAATAATTGGTATAATTTGAATATTATAATAAAGAATTTTAATACAGTTTGTAATTTATTAAAAAGTGAATGAAATAGCTTGAAGTACATAAGTTAGTAGTTTAGAGTCAGTGTGATGTAGTATTATTTATCCTATCTTTATAGGTTTTGAGGGCTCATATTGCATCATGCTACTATGACCATAAATTTGGTAATAGCTTCATCAACTGCCACCTCTCTTTGCATTTCATATGCAGCTTTGAAATTTACATTGCAGTAGTGTATAATCGGCCTAAGTTTATATACTGTCAAAATCTTTACTTTTAGCATTTGCGTATTTTTATTATTATTAAAATGCAGATAAGATATAGAAAAATCTAAATCGGGTCATAATATTTGCAAAATATGTTTATCTTTATGTCATATCACTTAAATTGAAATACTGGACCCAAATCCACATAATATTAAAAAATGCAGATAATTCGATATAAATGTACACAATCATGAGCTTTTTTTTAATGTTAGTTTCAATAATAATTTTTTCGTATATTTTTTATCAATATATATATATATGAATAAAATAATTAAAAAATATGCAGCTTTGAAATTTACATTGCAGTAATCTGTAATCAGCCTAACTTTATATATATACTGTCAAAACCTTTACTTTTAGCATCTGCATATTTTTATTATTATTAAAATGCAGTCAAGACATTATAGAAAAATCTAATTCGGGTCATAATATTTGCAAAATATGTGTATCTTTATCTCATATCACCTAATTCAAATACTGGACCCAAACCCACATCATAGCAAAAAATGCAGATAATTCTCGATATAAATATACACAATCACAATCTTTCTTTTTTTTTATGTTAGTTTCAATAATAACTTTTTTGTACCTTTTTTATCAAATATAAATATATAAAAATAAAATAATAATTAAAAATTATATAAAAATGGAAATAATAATTTAAAAATATACAAAAATAAATACTTACCATTAGACACCCTATAATGTTGTCTTCAAAATACATAGGAAAAAGTAAAACTTTTTACTGACGTATTTTTCACGGTAAAATCTTTTCCAGTAACTCAAAAAAATGAGAGAAAGACAAAAATTTTCAATTTACTTGATCACAAAAATTAAAATTTTTTTGTCATAGAGAAATAAAACTTACCTTTATGGAAAGAAGAAAGAAAGATGGAAATGATGGTGTAAAAATCGCATGTGTAGACTGCATAGATTTCAGTTAATATTACATTGAAAATAGTTATTTACATTTTGAAAATGCTTGCCTGCATTATGCGTGTATAGGAACAAGGAGATTAAATTATCTAAAATCCTCTCTTTTCTTAATGAAAATGAAATGGTTTTATACAATTACATTTTCAAGGGAAATGAGATAAAGAAAAAAAATGTTTAAATAAAAAATTAATAAAATTCAGTATCACCAATTATTATTTAATTAAAAAGTTATTTATAAATGTAGATGTATATGTGCATATTATAATACCTTAGATTACCATGGGTTTTTAGAGTCCTTCTTTGGTAGTTGTAAATTTCATTTTTTTTTTTTTTTTTTGTGTGTATGATCGCTTCCATTGTGGAGTTTATACGACCCTTTTTTTAAATTGACAGTTTTATTAACTTTTCCTTTTATAGGTTCAAATTTCCATTATGATAGCTTCTCTATTAACAAATATTTCCAGGGTAATTATATAGACTGAATCTATCCATTGTTTAATCTACTATTTACAGCCAGACTAACACAGACTGAGAGAATCGTACTTTTGGATTAAAACAAGGCTTGTGGCAGATTTCCTCAGGGTATATTCTACATTTTTTAATGAATGCGTTACATGGTGAAGCTTGATGATATTCAGCTTCTAACTAAAACTTAGAACATAGTTTTTCTCAATTTTAAATTTTTTTAAATTACTAGTCAATTGATGAGTTTTACCTCAGACTACAGAACTTTCTCATTATTCTCTTCACAACTTAACTTCTGCTTCTGTTTTGTTCAACAGCTGAATTTGAAATAACTGCTTCTGCTATGCAGCTTATAATTATTATAAATGTAATTATTAGTATAACTACCTATATTGTTATTGAATGCTGATGCTTCTCATGCTTTTATATTTGCTCATTGTTTTTGATTATTATTCGGAGATAATGTTAACCCATGACTCCATATTACTTCTTATGTCTATCATTAGATATGGTATTGGGTGCCATTTGTAATTATACATAATGGGGAATGAATATGGAGAGATGGGAAAACATCCCTACTAAATAGTCACAATCAATTAACATTGTCATTGAGCAGTCATCAACATATGAAATGAGCTTGAGAATCAGCATAGAACAAAAATATAAGTTGTTATAATAGCAAGTTATGTTAATAACAAATTCCCTCACCAGCTTTAATCATTAATAATCAACAGTCATTCTTTATGATGATATAAAAGGAATACAATTGCCAATGCCAAATTTAGGGCATGATATACAATAATCTCTGGATGTAAATATTTAAATGCTAAAGTATCTTGTACAAAATAATGCTGGTATCCTGATACGTGTTGATTATCATCACTTTCTCATGGCCAGCTGGTACTTTAAAAATACTGGCCATTAATAAAACAATAATTTCAGAAAGTGAATGAACTTTAAAGGTGACTTGTTACTTTTGCACTATTCAGAGAAACATCTATATGTTCAAAAACATATACCCATACTTTTCTATAAACTAACCTTTATTGCTCTGACTAACTAGAGATGCAAGGATCTTAGGGACTGTGATGATTGTAAACAAGAGAAAATACAAACATATACTTTAAATCTATTTTAGTATTAAATAACTTTACTGCAATAATTTAAAATAATGATAGATAAATTTATTAATTAAAAATAATAAAAATTAATGGTCTATTGAGTACTTTATAAATATAAATACATCATTCTTATTTGGATTTATAAATAATAGAAAATATATAATTTACAGATATATCAATATTTATATGACACACACACACACATAAGTATAGATGTGCCTGTATAATAATATAAATTTAACATATTCAAATTGTTAATAAACTAATAAAAAAATTCCATTTTAATGACATAAGTAATGATTGATTTTACATATATGAGTACACATATATGTATGTGCACATACTGGCATTTATATCCGAATGATATTGAATTTGTCAATAATAAATTTATTAATTCCATATGTCTATTATTGTATTCTCACCAAGCATATTTACTTCAATATTGAAAGTATATATAAAACAAACATACACATATATGTATATTCTAATATAAAAAAAAACCAGTATATCCTCTTACAAATCGATTTATTAGTACATTACATTTAACCCCTTCAGTCTAAAACACCATATTGAATTTTTTAAAATATTGACCTGAGACACAATTTTCACAATAACTTCAGTTTTAATTTTGCTAGATCAAAAAAATTACGTTAATAGAAACTAGAAAAACTAAGGCAAACAATAAGCATAAGATAAATAGGGATAACTATATAAAAATAAGGAAAAAACTTTTCACATCCGAAATAATTATTATTTTATTGTTTGTTCATAATTTGGAAATTAACATTAACTAAAATTCAAATTACATCTTCAGTGATAATTTCTTTGTATTCCTCGCAAAATTATCTTTTTAAACATGTCTTACCTGAGATAATCCATAGCTTCACAATCTCCAAAAGAAGTCGGATATGACTTCATTTTTATCTTGTACCCCAAATGTTTTAAATGTCAAAGGCATCTATAAAGAAAAAGGTTCATCCTAATAAAAGATACAAAAGAAATCATCATAGCAATTGACTTCTTGTCTATCTAAAACTAGAAATTGTAAGCTACTTTATATATCACTGATAAAATGAGTTTCATCTCTTCATTTTATATTTTTTTGTGTACATCAGTGATGTTTATATTCTTTATGGACACTAGTGATGTTTATATTCTTTATGCACACAAATTTTATTTATATTCTTTATGCACAGAAGTGATGCTATCTTTTTATATTTATTGTATCACATAGATATAATTTATTTGCATATAGTCCATTTGTTAGCTATAGACTTAAAAATAATGTTATGAAACATGTAGCAAAACCAGAGTGACTCCAAAGCATGAACAAGAATAAACAAAAACCAAAAACATAAACAAGAATCAGAATTTGATTATATGCCTGCGTATTATTATTAGTTTTATAAATCATTATTTGTAAACACAAACATGTTATATAAACATAATTATAAATAATAAATTATTAAACTTTTTATAAAATAAGTGGATTAGAATTTTAGAAAATTATGGTAGATATGAATTCTATATGAGCATAAATAAATATATAATTTACTAACTACAAACTAAAATTAATAAAAAAGATAATTTTTTCAAAAAATTAAAAAAAAAAATTTAATATTATTAATTAAAAAAATTAAAATTTTTATACTTACGAGTCATTAAGTTGAAGCTGTAGGCCTTATTTGTGAATAACACGTGGCAAATGTTGACTTGCATTCGGTAAACCATTTTTTTTCTTTTATCGTTTCGTGATAATTACAAAAATTATCAAAAAGCAAAAAAATTAAATACTGTGGTCGATTAAAACTACTGTCAAAAATCCAAATTTCAACAGATTTTTTTTTTTAGGTAGGCATTTTTGGAATCACATGACAGAGAGCTATCAAATGCCTGTATTTTGGTTGATGTCATGCTTATACTTTTTATGTCAGTAAAGAAAGAAAACAACATGCCATCCGACAAGCGTTCAAAGAGCGGAAGCAGTTAGTTGTAAATAAACATTTTTAAAAGCAAACATTATCTTTAACAGTCCAGTCTGAAAGTTCTTTTAAAGCTCATTAGCTTTTATTTCTTCATTTATAATGTTTAATAAAGATTTCTGAGTTTATCTTTCTAATTGCAAAATAAAATATTTTATGAATGATAAGTGGAAGAAATTGTCTGAGACAAACTGATCATTTATTCTTTTTTTTTTTCTCTCTCTTTTTTTTTAATTGCATAATTTAATCAAAAATTTTTTACTTTTAAAACTTATAAATTAAATATTTAATTTTATTTACAAAGTTATATGTTTGGAATAATGTCATTTTCAATAGACATATTCTACTCACCAATTAATATTTGTTCGTGAACTAAATCAATAATATGTACTGTATATATATGATTGCAGTAACTTCATCTTGTCATTCTTTGTATATAGATGAAACAGCACATGTATAAAACATAGCTCAGTAATCTCAGTAAGCTGGCAGCACTGAAATCTTGGAAAGTTGGTCTATTGCAATAATGTTCAGAGCTGTAGATTAGCCTATTGGCATGTTTGGGTATGTACATATTGGTTAAATGTTGGCAGTCAGTTAGCTCTATTCTGTCTTTATAGTTTGATGAACTTCAGGCAGGCAATAAGTCTAATACACAGTTATGGGCTATTAAGCATAGAAAAGTCAGCTTCTACTTCCATGCCAGTTCGAGTTCAAACACTACTGAAGTAAAACTAGCAGCAGCTGGCTTGCATTCTATATCTGCACTTTCTTTATAACTTAATAATGTAGTCGTTTTTTTTTTTTTTTTGAGAACAGGATAAGTAAGTTTTTTTTTTTTTTTTTTTAAATCTTGATCAAAAAAAGTTAATAGCTCTTTTCAATTTACATTAATCAAAACCAATTTTTATCTAAAAAATTTCTTAATACATCAAACAAAAACTGATTGTAAAATTTAAAATCATGGTATATTATGAATTAAAAAAAAATACTTTTCCAATATAATTTGCATTTATCAAAAGTTGTTTTAATTAATACTTTTTTTTATTTTATCCAATTAAAAATAGACAGGAGAATTTTATAATTACTATCTACTATAAAATGAAAACAAGCTTGTTTTAGATTTTTATTTTTATCAAAATCAGAATTAAATAAAACATTAAATAGATCTTTTTTTATGTGTAATTTAAAATAATTTATAATACTTTTAAATATCAAAATTATTATTTAACCATTAAGCTGTTATTCCAGTGTATATATTTTAAATATAAGAAATTTTGTTTTGCTCATTTATTATTTTCCTTTCAAACTTTATATGTATGCGTTATACACTATTATATTATGGTGTGCCCTGAGACATTACTATTTCAGTATTGTAACAAAATCAATAAATAATGTAATACAACTACTATGGCATGGAAATGAAGTGTGGCATCGAGAGCATATATATTATATTTTGCAAATATTTATAATTTGATAATGCTGATGAGCACCATGCAAGCTAGATATTTCATTTACAATATGAATGTTTCTTTATCAAGTTACAATGACCTTATGGCTTGCAGTCAATGCGCATATAACATGTTATGAATGTTTTATATCATAATTTTATTATGAGAGTAACACAATGAATGGATGCAACAATCCAATATAACATCCATCATTGACAGATTTAAATATGATTTTAAATATGATTTGCATTAACTTCAACAAAAGAAAAGCATAAATAAAATTTAAAGAACAAGATCACTGTGGCAACTGATAATAATACTGATTTTATTGTACAAAATATATTACATAAATGATAATTAAAATACTAAATTAGTAATAATAAAAACTATAAATTAAAATTTTTCTCTATTTTTCATAATAATTTTACAATATATTTCACTTCTGTTAAAATGCAAAATTATATAATATTGTTGGTATGTTTCATACTAATATTTAAATTTAAATCCAATAATTATAGAAGTAAATAACATATACATTACTCAAGAAAATATATTTAATAGATAGCTACAGATAAAAGTTAAGGCAAATTAGAGTAAAATTAATTAGCGTACTATTGAAAGAAAGTTAAGCTATATTAATATAAATAATAATAAATATTTGCTTAAAGTAAACAATAGAAATTAGTTGCATAAAATAAATTCTTAAAACAATCAAAGGTTAAAAAGACTAATTAAAAATACCAGAGGGGAAACAGACATTGGTATCAGAAGAAATAAGATAGTGATCAAGAATTAAAACTGGAAATCAATGAGAGATACAATTAGCATGTACAGAAAGAGCGACAGAGAGTTTTTGCTTTTGCGGAATTACCAGTGTATTCTTTGCAAACTATTTTAATTGTGAATTGTTATTACTCTGTGTTTGGAGCCAGCTGTAGTTAGAACAGAGCTGAAAGAAGCCAATGAGAAGCTGTCCCGGAAGTAATAGGTGGTTCATGCACCTAGGGAAACAATCCCAGAGACTGTGCCTCTGAAGGTACCAACAGCTGGTTAGAGACTAAAGCAGATTGCACAGATCTTGTTTTGTTTTTATATGCCTAATGGTCTCTATGAATATATTCATTTGTTTAATTTGTACTCGGCCAGACTTGAGCGATAGAATGTTGGAGTCAGAGATTAACCCAATAGTGGTCTATATATATATAAATAGGGTTTTATTTATTTGTGTGCCGAGCAATCAATATAGCTGTTGGTGATATTTTGCAATGAGAGTCAGTGCTAAATTCATATTAGTTAGCATTGGTAATCCCTTATTGTAATTTTTTTCCTGTTAGTAATTTTTGTTGTTATTAAATTTCTGTTTATTAATTATTTTGTTGGTATCCATATAATATATATATACACAACAATTGCAAAACAATTTTATCAAACTCTTTTATTAGAATTTATTATTATACAATAGTAATTGTAATAATCTAACAGATACATTTATTTATCATTTATGATTTAAGTTATTTTTATTTGGAGATCACAATTAGGAAACGAACAGAAGTATATCTCATTAATTTTTAACAATATTTAACTCTTCCACATATGATAAAAATATATATCTGCTCTGCTTCCAGTTAAAAGTATTTAATATGTAACAAAAGTTAATAACTATAATCATAGTTATTTATTAAATATTTTAGAGGTTTATCGTATGAATAAGAATATAATTTAACTAAAATAATGTGTGTACCTCCACTTTATAAACATATCTCAATTATTAATACACATTTTTTTAAAAATTAATATTTGTTAAATAAAAGTATTATTTATATTATTATTTTATATAGAATGCTGGGAAATTGCATTATTTTATGAAGTGAACATAACATAATATTAACATTTATTATTTATTTAACCTGAATGATGCAGTATTGAATAATGACTATCAATTGTCTTTGCTTGTTTTTCGGATCCCCTGAATAATCCATATTGAAACCAGCAATGTGATAAGTGAGTGGAATTATTATTATTGTCCATTAGCTTTAAACATCCAACTTTGTTTTTGAATAATAAATTTTTTATATCCTTTTTGATTCCTAGTTTGCTAAATGTGTGTGTATATTTATGTATACACAAAATATGTATAACTAGTTAATAATTATAAATGTAAAACTAAACAGATTGCTAATTTGTATTATAAGTTATAAATGATATATTAACGCTAAGTTAAAAGTATGTGTGTGGATGCCAAGGGCATTCACAATATTTGATAAAGCATTAGACTAATTAAATAGTTTAATTAAGGAGAAACTATAAATAATTTATCAAGAAGGATTAAGATAATGTAAACAAAGCCATTGCTTAAAATAGACAATTCTAAAGTCATGGCCTTATCTAATCAGGGATCGAATAGTAACTAAAGAGATGACCACCACGAGGACAGCGGATGGCCAATCAAGGGAGACTTCTCTAAAAACTAGGAGAGAGAAATAATAGATCTAGAATTGAACTGAGATGAGACACTTGCTAAGTGAACCTCTTGAAAGGCAGATGTGCCATTTTCTCGGGTGCTCCAGTCAGCTCCTTCCTTCATTTAGCCTTGCAGAGAGGTTTACCTCCGGACATTTCAAAGTAAACCTAAGAACCATGTAACAAGTCGTATTGATCTCATTATTATTTTGTTACACCTTCGGGCCCTTATTTATATATAATATAGCATGTGTATAATAGTCATATTTTGTATATATTAACAAGAGTGATTAACTCATATATAACTCTGTAAATAAATTCTTGTTATTTGAATTTACTTGTCGAGGTTGCCTCATTAATTATTATATTGTGTTTTTGATATTTGCAATCCAGCGAGCAATATAGTTTCGCTGGATACAGCAATTGGCGCAGTTGACAAGATTGGACACAACATAGTTGATTGAAAAATATATACATTAATCTTGAAAAGAGATTTATGTTATACAATTCACTCATTCCATGGTATGGTTTCATAGTATATTTTCCATGTTATGTTTTTCATCCAAGTTCTTGGAAAAATATAGTAGCAAATGTGGGACAAACCTTAACTCTATCTTATTGTCTTAGAAATTCATGTCTTTGATTTCTGATCTATTTAAAATGTATCATTATTCCGTAAAATCATGCTCTTTTATTAATCAGGTGACCATTTCAATAAACGTTTTATTAATTTTCCAGCTTTCAGTCTAACACACCCATTTACATAAATAAAATTTTAAAGAATAATATTTTATAGCTTGCAATAATAATGATTATTAACAAACCAAAATAATAAACATTACTTTTTTATTATTTATTATAATTAATAACCAATGATAATATTAATTTTATATAAAATATTTTAAAATTGATGAGTGTAATTTTATTATGATTATTTATTATAGTACAGCGTGCGCACACACATCATATACTTACCAGGTTATTTATACATAGCCAATACACATAATAACTTTCCTAATTATATTTTAAATAAATCTTTTAAATACAACAATAATAATAGAGATTTTGTTTTGTGCATAGATTAGATTTTTCAATTTGTGATGAATATCTACTTTTAACTGACAGGAGTTTTCAGTCTTTTTTAAACATTAGGAATACAACTTGAATATCTATCTTTTTTCCTGGAGATATTGTTTTTATATACTTTTACTGATATCAATTATCTGACAGTTCATCAGAGGCAAAATGGAATGTCGCATCACTCCATTCCAGCAATTAGCTTTCAAAAAGCACATACCCTTGTCTTTAACCTAATACAGAAATATGGGCATATGCAGATTGCCGACATAGTTCCACCTATAGACAGGCCTCCTCCTGCTACTAGTTGCTGGCTTGACATCCTGCTGTTTGACATTAATTTTCATTACAACGTCAAACAACGCATTCAAGTCCAAGCTGTCTCTGTGGGAAGCAAATCAGCTTATTAATCCACAAGTTAGCATTAGTAAGCCAACACTTAGAATAACCAATCAGAAGCTGATAAACTTATTCAAATTCTGGGCTTTGGAGCCTAAATTTTTAGACTACCTAGTCAAAATAAATCTCCAGGCTATGCCGACTAGTTGGTTCCTAAATTACAGGAGACAGATTGGTTCCATTGAGCCACTCTGTGTAAATTGCCACCGGCAGGATGAGACCTTTGAGCATATAATCTGCTCATGCAATGGACTTGGCAAGATCAAATTGATCATTTACCAGAACTGCAGAGTAGACTTTTACAAAATTATGTCCATCAAGGACTGCGTAGCTACTAGAGAGATTCTTACTATTAGATTATCTACTTTCTTGGCTTATTCCGTGTGGCTGTCTAGGTGTAAAAGACTATTCACTGTACCACAGCCAGATGTAGATATTTTCTTTCTACAAATGCTAAAGAAACTTAAAGATAAAGACAGAACTTTGTCGTCTAAATTTTTGTTTGAACTGACCTGGTTACCTTTTAGTTTCCCTAAATAGTCACAGCCTTACTAATAATTATATAAACACTATTCAATGTTTCGATTTATTTTGGTTATTTCACACTGTTTCATGTTTTGTTCATTTTCTTATCATGTATTAATCAATGATGCAGTGTGTGTATAATTCTCATGATACTAGCTTATATTAGACATTTTAGTAAACTCATTTAGAGCAGACAGGAGGAAAATATATGATATGACCATTGTTTGTACTGCAAATGTAATCTTGACTTATTAAATCAGCTCTAGCTCTGTGATAGACATTGGGTGTATACCTTGTTAAAGTACTCTTGTATTATATCATCAATACATCAAATGCAAGTGGGTTATACATACTTGTGTATTAATACTTGTGTACTAATATAACTGATTTCAGTCCACCCTTTTATAATGTATTGATTACCTATTTAGCAATATTTGTCATTTATTGACATTAAATGTTATATATAAAGAAAATTAAAAAAAAACCCTAACCAACTTTGAAAATAGTTTTTTTTTATCCCAACAAAAAATTTTAAAAAAAAATTTATTAAAATAAGATTTTTTTTTTTACATTAAATGTACACCTTCTGTCAAATGTAATCTTATTATGTTTCCTAAGTTCCTACTGAATTTTGGGTTTTATAACCTTTTATTGTAATTCAATAATTTCAGGTCTTATTCCTTTTGTCACATATAACCTTGTATTATTTTACCAATGTATCAAATGTAAACATGCATATATTCTGTTAATAAAGTTTTGGAATAATTATCTGACAGTTTGAGTAAGATGGTTTTTTTTTTTTTATAGTTGGACTGCCTCTACTTATGTATATATATATTAAAATGTAAATAAAGTTTATTAAATTTTTGTAATTACATACAGACAATACGTGTATAATTGTCACCTTTCATTAGTATTATCACTATAGAAAAATTTACTTGCAAACTGAATATCTTTCAATGATAATAAAAGATAAGATAATAGATATAAATAGCTTACATTATGCAGGGAGGACTAATATAAAACTGTGTGATGGTCTATAAACGTTGCGTTGGTATATTGAATATATAAGTAATCATCAGCAAAATGTTGGCTGAATAATAAATGATTTTTATAGAATCATTGTTTATACAAGATATACAAATATCTATATTTAAGAAATTATAATTAATGGTAACATATAGTTATATGAACTGTATTCATTTATGTGTGAATAAGTAATTCATTCAACAGCGATTATAATGGTCTTTAGAGATTATGGAGTAATTTCTAATTGCTGCTAATTTTTTTATTTATATCTTGACACACGATTAAACTTTTGTTGTTAAGTTTAAACTGTGTTAGTTTTTTAAAAAATAAAATTATTGATGCTACTCAGCTAGTATTGCAGGAAACATCAGAATGCCACCGTTGATAGTTGTTAGTCTGTGTATGATTGCAACAGAATGTTGCAGCTGTTGGGATTTTTTTTTGTTTAGAAGAACATGTAAAAACAGTAGAATGGGACAGTTATCATTGTAGAATAACTTGTGCAAGCATGGGGAATGGAACATTTTGATAATTAAAGAATCTGCTTAAACATTTAAAATAGTATTGGTGAATAATATCTGTGAATTTGATGTAAATAATGCTTCAGCTTGGAAAATATATGTTGAATATGTATGCTTATTAATTGAATTGATAACAACAAAGTAGCTACACTTTGTTATTCTCAGGTATAGATGTATTAATTAAAAGACAAGTTAAATGCTTATTTTCAGTACACAACAACTAAATGGGTGGCATACCTAAGATTTAAGAATAGAAAACAGTCACTTTGAGAATGTTGTCAAGATTAGGATTGTAATGGTCCATATAATCCACCAAGCTGGAAAAGAGAAAAAGTCACATCTAACTATGGTTGGACCCTGGGTCTTTGAGTAGTATGCTGGTAATAACACGAAATGCATAACCAATGATTGAATCTACTTTTAATTGACTAGTTCTATACTCATTTATTAATTTCAGATACAATTTAGGTTAGTTCATCCACTTCTTTACCCTTTCCGGTACCATTATGCCCTCACATTCAATGCAGAGAAAATTTGTCTTTGACTCTCTTAACAGGTATAAAGAGATACACAGAGCAACTTTTGCACCTTTATATAGGTTACAACTAGCATTATTGGTACTCAATTTGTTA
Source organism: Epiperipatus broadwayi (assembly GCA_028023455.1). Taxonomy (NCBI): domain Eukaryota; kingdom Metazoa; phylum Onychophora; class Udeonychophora; order Euonychophora; family Peripatidae; genus Epiperipatus; species Epiperipatus broadwayi. Next base: position 43,135 of record JAQFVV010013258.1, read on the forward strand.
TAAGACTATTATATCAATATAGGAAATTTGAACACAGACTTTCAAGCCCCTTCACTATCCACACTACCTTATACTACTGATGCCCATGATCACACACATACAGAAAAGATAAATAATCACCAATATATGTATTTTGTGCTAAACCAGCTCTCATCAGTTGGTCCAGATTACCATCTCCTGTACATATATATATATAATCAGTGCTCAGTTTATATTAAGATAGCAAATCCTTAAACTTGAATGGACAGGCTTCAACCTACTCTAGCCTCTAACTCTTCAGACATCCATGCCATTGAAAATCTGATGATAGAATTCCCGAATTCCACGCTGTCATTATTGTTGTCATACCCATGTTGACCTCAAGTCACTCTGACCCCTCACATATAGGACAATATCCATTTAGATATGTAGAAGAGGGATGGGCAGAATGCAGGCTTAATATATAAGATTTGAAATACCAGGCATGCTTATACCTGGAGCCTAATTGTAAATATAGGGGATTTGAACACAGACTTTTAAGCCTCTTCAATATCCACACTATCTTGTACTACTGATGCACATAACCACACACATGCAGAAAAGATAAATAATCACCAACATAGTATTTTGTGCTAAACCAGCACTCATCAGTCGGTCCAGATTACCATCTCCCATACATATATGTAATCAATGCTCAGTTTTCATTTCCTGTTAGATTGGTGTAGCCGCTTATTGTTATGTTCGTTTCATTAATAATAAAAAAATAGTAAAACCATAGTTTTATTTTCATATTCAATTTCCTAGTGACTAAACTTGACATCAGCTCATCTCCAAGTTTACATAGTTTCAGTTTGCGTCATCTTTTATTGTTCAGTTTAGAACATATAACACAATATATTAAAGCTTGTTTAATAGTGTATATATAATTTCTCTTTCTATAATATTTTGCTGTACTAAATGATTCATTATATATAAAAAAAAAACTAATCTTTCACAACTTTCGTTTGTTTAAATGTTACTATAAATAAATACCCATATTGTACATATATATTTTGCTAAAGATAATCAAATAACATCCCCATTATTAGTACAAATTTTAAGATGGATTTAATTTAATAAGTGGGATAATCAAAATTAGAATGATTAAGTTGTAAGCTACCCTTTACAGGATATTGTGCTAAGAACACTTGCAAAAGAATGTACTTTTAACAATGAGTTTGATAACATGCTAATGGATCAATTATTGTATGGAATGACAGATCCCAACTTCAGGAAAATCCCAACCTTACTTATCAATATGCAGCGGGAAAATATTTTGTATAGGAAGTAATGTTAGAGAATGCTTCAGAAATTTATACTACTACATATATACAAAAGATCCCAATAGCTATTAGATAAAAAAAATCTGATAGTCTGAGTCGTAAGAGCTCAGATAATGTTTTAATCTGTTACTGCTATGAGGAAAAAGGCCATGTGAAGAAGTATCATAAATTTAGTAGGGAAAAATATAGTGTCTGCAGTTTAATAGAATATTTAGCTTGTGTTTGCCAAAATAAAAACTGGAGTACAAAAGCCAAATCAAGTTTGGCATTTAAATAATGGGAGGTAGTGTAAGAAGAATGGTATTAAGGAAATTAATGATACAGAAAACAGTTGTATTCTATTGGATATTATTATCTGTGAGCAAAGAACTACTATGGAAATTGTTCTGGTTTAAAATTTGTGAAAAAAAATGAAATGAAATTGTTGCTCAAGAAAACAGACTTAGTGGCAAAGAAACTATACCTGTTAAAATCAATTCCAAAGTAAAATTAAAATTTATAATGAAGAGACATTTTTAAGTTCTTTTCTGAGGAAGAAATTGATGTCAATCTCTTGGAATTTGTGTCAACATTATTAAAAGAGTATAGTTGGAAGCAGCAGTCAAAAATAAGTTCCTATGTTTAAGTTAGTATCAGCTAAATTAAGAACACACCAATTGATATTGAACTTGTGAGGGAGCCCAATCAATAGTATGTAAACTGCACAAGATCCCATTTGCTTTAAACCAAGATTGAAAAGATTATTAAGGATATGGTTAACAAAGGCATTTACAATTCTGATGAAAGTCTCTTCATGGGCTATGCTTGTCATTGTGATTATGAAGCTGTACGGGACCATTTGTCTATGCAGAGATTATCACATTACACTTAACAATAACATTAACAAAGGAGCTTAATCTGTTTCAAGCATATACAAAGTATTAACATCATTATAGTAGGGCATGACTATTCTCAATGACCAATATGAAATTTGCCCTTCCACCAAATATCTGTTGCAGCTAGAACTGTTCAATTTTTAACTATATGTAACCAAATGTTACTGTTTAAATGCAACAAGTTACCTTAAGGCATACAGTTGCACCTAACATTTTTAGTGAAGATACAGTGTGAGTTAGAAATATGTGTGCTAGAAGTTTGTTTGAAATCGGACAAAATAGGAGCAAAGATTAACATGTCAAAATGTATTTAACTTACCTCTAAGATTAAGTTTTGGGATACATAATAAACCAAAAGAGAAAATATCTCAACCCAGATAAACTTAAAGCAATAAAAAATGCTGCAAAATTTAGAAATATCAATTATTTGCAAGCGTTCTTAGGCTTACTATTTTATGATTTTTTTTTTTAGAGAAAAAATCGCATGTCATAATACCTTAAGCACTGTGATGGACTGAATACCATAATTTAACCTTTCAAAAAGCAAAGAATGTCTAAACAGCTTGTACATTATTGCAGTTACCAGGTGATGATAACCGATGCTTCAGAATATAGAATAGAGCCATTATTTCAAACCACTGTTTTGGAGAAGAACATCAATAGTGTATGCTTCGAGAACACTGATGGCTAATGAGAAAACATACAGTCAGCTTGACATGGAAGCCTTGGTAATTGACTTCGATATTAGAAAATTTCATCAATATTTATATGGATGCATTTTAGATCTATACAGATTATTATTCATAATTAGGAATTTTCAACCATAATAAGAAAACTCCAGAATATGCCAGCTAATGTTTAATTTGGATAAATGCATTAATGATCTATGATTATGAACTGATTTATAATCCCACTAAAGGAAATGACTATGCAGATGCCTTATCACAATTACCAGATGCTCGCAAGTCTCAACAGAAGTTTACAGACGTAAACTACATAAACTTCATGAATTGTAAAACATTGAACAGTTCAAAGGTTTGACAATTGGATGAGAAATGACCCTGTATATAAAACTTTACAAAATTGGATTAAGAATGGATGACCAAAAAGTCAAACAAACTACATAGCAAGGTCCATTTGGAATGTGTGTTTGTCTACATGCAATTGTTGCATCCTTATGACTGACTGAAGTCTGAAAGCAAGTGCTTAGTTTACTACCTAAAAGACATCCAGTAATAGTATAAATGAAAACCTTGGGAATATAATATGTATGGTGGTCTAAAATGAGCCAATAAATAGAGCAGATGATGAAGAATTGTTACAAATGTTAATCCACTGCTAACTTGTTTTTAAAAAGATTGTAATTCTGGTCAAAGTTTTCAAAGCCATGGAAAAAAACTACACTTGCATCATGTAGGCCAACGAATGGTTACATCTTTTTACTTGCTATAGATTCATATTCCAAATGGATGGAGTACAAGCTCACCAAAAATACCAGCACATAGTGTACTATCAAGGCATTAAAATAAATCTTTGCAAATCAGGGATACCCAGAAACCATTATGATTGACTGCAAAGTGCTTTTGCCTCATAGATATTAAAGGATTTCTTTAACTGATAAGGGAATTTGCTATGTTTTGATATGGTGTACTATCCCGAATCCAATGATCAAGCCAAAAAGGCTGTTCAACATCTTAAAATTGATGTTGATTAAAATCACATATGAAGATATAAGTGATGGGCTAATAGTGACAATGTATCTTTTATGTTGCAATGAATTCACTGGCAAAATTGTTAATGGATCAAAAAATTTGCACACATCTGGCATATAATTTGTGAAAATAATTTAGACCTTGTAAATATTCAAGTCGGTGAGCAAGTTTGGATTAGAGACATTTTAAGAAAAAAAATGTCTTCCTGGTGTGATAATAAAAGTATTGGCTAAACAAATCAGAATAATCCAATTGGAAAATGTTAATCATTTACAACCTCTCAATAGAATGAGGCCATGGACAATTAGCCAGTAAAAAAAAAAAAAAATTCTATAAACAACATGAGTGCACTGATTTCTCCTCAGCTGCACAAAATAATGAATTGCCTACTGATAACCAGACAGAGGAATTAGATATCACTGAAATTAAAATTTAAATCCAACAATCAAATTCTAAAGGCAAAGAATCTATTTTCATCTAAACAATATGATAAAGAAGAAGTAACTTCTGATTATGATGAAAAAGGATTATTACCATCTTCAAGATTTATTTGAAATCATTGGAAACCTAGAAGATTAAAAGACTATCCTTGGTAACTTAATATCATTTTGCTAAAGTGAGGTGAGGAGTAGTCTAGAAAAATTTACATACAACTTGATTATCTTTGAATGATAATAAAAGGTAATGAATGTAAATGAGTGTAGATTATACAGGAAGGACTGATATAAAAACCTACAATAGATTATTCAAATATTGTGCTCATATATTGAATGTATATATAATCATCAATAGGGTATTTGCTGAATAATAAACGATTATTATAGAACATTGCTTGTACAAGATATTTAAATATCTGTTTGCCAAAGAAACCATAGTTAATGGTAATACCCAGTTAAATGAACTATATTAAATAATTGAGCATATGAATAAGTAATTCATATATCTGCTGATTATAATGGTCATTAGAGATTACAGAGTAGTTTCTGGTTGCTTTTAATTATTTTATTTATATATTAGCAGTGAATTTTTTTTATATAAATAAAATTAATGATGTTACCTGGCTGGTATTGAAAGAATACCATCAGATTACATCAATGTTATATGTTGGATTATTTCTATATTGAGTTGAATTATTAACATTTTAGAAAAAAATCAATCTAATTATATTTTTCTAAATCCATTCAAATGTCAATAATAGTTTGTATCACTTTAAATTCAATATTCATAAATTTAAAAATCATTGGTTCATTTATTGTGCTAGTTATCCCTGTCATGTCAGTAATACTTGAAAAAAAGAGCAAAAAACTATTTGAAATTTTGTGTTCTATACTGTAACGGTCACTCAACCTGATCACTGCGTATCTGGAAAATTTGTTTACCATGATCAAAAGTGGATGGTGATGATGGTTTGCACCGACTAAACCAACGGAGACAGCAAGAGATCTTAACTATTATTCAGACAATTGAGAAATAGAAGCACTAAAACAAACATCAGCAAAATTAAGTTTAAACTAATTTGAAAATTTTATTAAATTCAATAAACAAACTAAATTAAATCTAACAAACTGAATACGAAAGTTTGACCTACATTTTTATGAGCGTATTCATCAGAGATTGTACATGAGTTCTGCAAATATTAAAAATTAAACACTTTGGCAGCCAAATTCTTTCTCTCACCTACAAATTAAAAGGGAATTAATAGTATCTTTCTGCTGGCAATTTATAAAAGAACAACAATTCTAGTTTCCTAATTCAGAGATATAAAAAAATACGGTCTTGTAGGAAATCAGCGAAACAGTGTCAGCGAGCATTTCTTGGCCCGGAATAAGGTGTCGAGACAAGAACATCATTTTTCCGGCAGGACAGCTCCTGATGTACCACGTTTAAGGCAATTCATGGTTGATTTTACATACAATACAAGATAACTTGAAGAAGATTACGATCTTTATGTAATCTGGAAATGTCACAAAATCTCTCAACTTCAGAAAAACTAGAATAACAAAACACAACAAACCACCAGCCAAAAGATTTGCGGTTTGCAATAGATGCAAATTAAACGTATTTCAAATTAATTATTGAACACTAAAATAGAGATAGGTGAACAACCTAAAATTTACGAAAGACTGCCAAAGCATTTAGCAATAATTAGTCAAATAAAGGGAGACATATTAAGCATATAAAATATAATCTCACAATATACTCTCAGATAACTAAAATGGAGAATACACTTGGAATCTTAAAACTAAGATTCCAATGCATACTTTAAATACAATGATAACACTCGGAATACACGCTCAAGATATTTTAAATTTAAATAAACAACCAATATAATAAAAATAGGTTACTTTTAAGATTAAGCTGAGACTTTTACAATCCTGGAAAGAGTACAAGAAACAGGTTACCTCAGGGTATAAATTTAAAACTGCAGAGGTCTTTCAGCACAACATATATAGTTCATTCCATGGGGAACTCTGGTGAAGACTTTAGATTTCCATTGTGTTGAGAAGGCAGGAGGCAATGTTAGGGATCAATTCTGATTTGAGCTCTTATGGCATGATTTTGCAGGACGATTTGGCTTCAGGACTTGACTTTAAGTTGCCTAGCACGACATGGTGAAAATAATATTGAAGCAGTTCTTCTTTGGATATAGGTTTGGTATTGAAGAAATTATAACAGCACAGAAATTCAAACAGGTCTCTAAATTGGTGTACTAATTGCAGAAAAACTAACAAGCAGTGTCAACAATAATAGCTGGAGAATAATCAGTCCGCAATCCCAGGTCTATTTATAAGAGCTCTTATCTTTCCAAAACATTTTTTTTTAATTAGTGGTTTTTCAACAGGGCAACTTTATTTCAGTCTTAATCCTAATTAAAGATTCTCCCCAGGGTTAATTTTATTCATAATTAATTCAAAAATATTTAAAAACAAGTTTCAGCTTAGTTAAAATAAATTAGAAACGCTTATAATCAAATGCAATTAAAAAGTTTGCTTGCCTTTAATTACTTTGATTAAAAAAAAAACCAAGCAAGCAAAAAGAAAACTATTTTAAAAATAAAATCTATTAAAAAAAATAGAAATGACCAAATTTTAAATAATTAAGTATGTGTGTCCTTACATGTACTCTTTATAAACAAACTTTTAAATAGCTTTCTTTTTAAATATAGAAATAAAACAAACTAACTCCTTTTTAAAACTTGTTTTTTATATGACTATAATCATGAAAAAAAAAAAAAGACTATATAAAATAGTCGAAAAGTTGGATTTTTTTTTCATGATTATAGTCATATAAAAAACAAGTTTTAAAAAGGAGTTAGTTTGTTTTATTTCTATATTGGATATTTATGAACTATTTTGAAAAGAAGAATTGTGTGCTTTATATATTAAATTATTTGATTTATCTTTCTTTGTAAACTTTAATAAAACCAAAAGTTGATGTTATTTTTTTGTGAAGCAACGTTTGAATCAATCGGATAGTTTATCCGGTTCAATACTAATCTGTGTTAATATTACTAATAGTTGAATTTATTTATAAAAGTGTAAATAAAATTTGAATTTTTCTAAAACAATTTGATAATTTAACTAGATAATAAAAATATTCTAACCTACAACTATATGTTTACAGATAGCATGTACTGCATTAAGCTGACTTTGTTGAATATTTTTCAATTGCCATTTTTATTGTCATCTGTTTTATTTTTCCAGTTACCAGTAGTTTTCTTTTTATCATGATCTGTCATCTGGCAACTTTCATTAGATGACCTCTATTTTTTGGAGATTTTGTATTTTATAATTTTTCATTTTCAATTGCATGCTAGATGCCCCCCCATATTCCCAAATATTTCCCATAGTTGAAATTGTATTCTTATTCCATTTTTTTTTTTTGGATTTGCATCTCGATGACAGCTTTCTGTTTTTCCATAGGAGTATTTTTGAAGTGTGTGTGTTTTTTGCATTGGTTTAACAACTAATTCATATGCTAAATTCTTCCTGATACCATATAAATATAGGTCTATGTCATTTCCCATTGGAATTATTCAATGAGAACCTCCTCCATGAAATTTATATATATATTACTTTCTTAGCTTTATTATATTGATATATTTGCATTTACAGTCTCCTTTAATTGTTTATTTTGAAAATGTAATCTAGTAGTCATATGTTATGATGCTAGTCTAAAAAAATATTCATGTTTTCAATTATTTTATTCTAAGGTAATTGTACATGCTTTGACAAATCATATATTTTGTTTGTGATCTTGGTAACCTTCTCACAAAACCTAATAATGTTATTGGTTCTTTGATTTATCATAGTCAAACTTATTTATTAGGAAAAAAAGTACAAAGGTTATTCTATGGCATTGTTTAGTCAAAATTTGCAATAACTGTTTATCCTATTTATAACACTCTTTCCTCCTATCCATTTTTACATATGCATAAAAAGTGCATGGAAATGGATTATTCTTATTTGATCAGTCTAATTGCTACATTTGAATGCAAAATCAGCAAAAAATTTGATAGTGCTAGTGACTTGGAAAAAATAATTTTTCAATATGTCTGTCTTCCATCTAAGTTGGTGGACTAAAAGATTGTTAACTGCATCGTGCTAATACATATGATGGACCAACTTCTTTTGTGACCAAGACTTATTTCTTGGGAGTCTAAGGATCTTCCTCTTAAAAAATGGAATGGACAAATTATAAGTTATGTCCTTCTAATTTATGCCAAATTTTATTCCTAAATCACATTAGTAAATCTACCTATATATATATTAATTAAAAGATTTTCTAAGGTTTGAATAATGTAATAGTGAAAATATAATTTGAATTTTCATGTATTTACTGGAGAGTTAGGTTAAAAGCAGTTCAATATTTTAAATTTAAAGGTAAATTGGATAAAGATACTATTACTAAATAGTGTAATTTAAGTTAGCATTTATCAATTTTAATTATTTGTTTGCTTAATTATATCATGATTAAAGTTTATCTAATATTTGGAAAATCCAATTAAATTTTTAATATTTTGTATACATATATATAATTTTACACACAGAACAACTAAATTCGATATGCTCCCATAATAGCAATTCACAATTCAAATTCAGAAAAACATTTTAACAGACATATACATACAAGGTTAACACACAATGTTTTTTAACTACACAGTAATCTGATAGTTTACACAAATAATACTTAAAAATTTATATCATTTTTTTTTCCTGCACTTATTTGTTAATCTATAGCGTGAATACTCTGGCATTGAGTTTCACTTCTAATAAAACACTATAGCTCTTTAATTAAAATTGTCTGATTATATTGTCTTTGCAGCTTTACTAGAATGTGTTTCTTAACTAGTAATTAATTCAGTCTGTTTTTTGTTAAACAACTTACACTTTATCTTTTAATTAACTTATATTCCAAATTTCATCTTTATAAGGAGATTAAACTTTTACATTTTTTTTTAGCAATTTTGAATCTTTTTATTCGTGATTAGTGTATAGAACAACCGTGATATCCACTATATTTTATTTCAATTTTCCTTCACATATAATAATTCATATTTTGTTGATAAACTGTGATTATAATAGAATATGTATACACACATATATATATAAATGCAAAATCATAAAACAATACAATACTAGATTAAATTCAAAATTTTACCAAAATCCTTACACAACCATGGTTTCATCTACTACAAATAGACCTTCTCAAGTGAAAATCAATCTAAAGGAAAACATATATATATACAAACAAACAAACCTTCCCATAATTCATATATATATATATATATATATATATATATATATATATATATATATATATATATATATATGTTTTCCTTTAGATTGATTTTCACTTGAGAAGGTCTATTTGTAGTAGATGAAACCATGGTTGTGTAAGGATTTTGGTAAAATTTTGAATTTAATCTAGTATTGTATTGTTTTATGGTTTTGCATTTTTATTTTTGCTAGTATAGTGTTAAACAGTTTTGGTTTTATATATATATAATGAACACTTTAATCAATGTTTTTACAAAATAATAATAATATAATTATTAATAATAAATTGAGGGCAGACATGTACATATTTTTATTGTGTATTTACTCATTCATTCACTAAAAAACATAAAAAAACTTCTGTACCATTTTTTTTTAAAAAAAATAGCAAAATGTCTAACTGTCATTGCAGTTAAGTAGCCTCTAGGTCATAGTCTTTTTTTTTTCAATAATTTATACATATATATATATATTGTAATGATATATAAATATGCCGTTACATTAATTTAAAATAAAATCTTAAAGTTCACAAATAAAAATAAAATCTATTTAAAAAAAAAACTAAATGCTAAAATTAAAATGTTTGTTAAACGTATATATTCGCACAGATGCAAAACTTTAAAAATATTTTTTTAAAAAACAAATAAATAAGTATTTGAACGTACTTTTTTATAAAAAAGTACAAGATTTAAAAATAAAATATTTTTGTAGATGGAAATGATTGTTTATTAATTATCCAAAAGCTGTGTAACTAAAAAGTCAGATGAAAAATAGATAAGAGAATAAAGAGATTTTAGCTTGACCAATGGAAGCAAATAAATGCCCGGACCATAATGAAAAATGGAACAGGGACGTTTTTGTTCATGGAATCCATAGGAGGACTATAAAAAGAAAAATATTGAGTTCCAGTCAGTTCCAACTTGATTTTGTGAGAAGAACGATAAGACACACTTGTCGTTCTCTCTCATTTATTTTAAAAAATGAAAAGACTGTGATACCAGGATTTTTCCAGCTAAAGATGCCTTCAGATAGACCGGGTTTCAAATAAGGACTCCATGGAAATTAACACCAGGAACCGGGAGCTCTTCTATCGTAGGCTATATGAACTAAACATCATGAAAAAAAAAAGAATAATTAAGAACTTTCGTCAGGGTTTGACAAATTTAATAAACAAGCCAACTTAAATGTTAAAATGGACTCTTATCTGATTTTTGTAAGTTTCAAATCAATTAATAATGTTTAATTTTATATGCTTGCGTTTGATAAAAAAATCATTTCCATTTATTATTTTATTTGTATTAATATTTATTGTTTAAATTTTAAATGAGGAAATTTAAGGTTGGGTATAGACGTTGCATAGATTCGTTAGCGGTTGATTATGTTGTGGTTTTCACATTCGACTAGAATATATAGGTCATCAATGTCACTGCAGCATCTTACGATGAATGCTATTGGGTTTTGTGTATTCCTATGCAATTGACGTTATCGATGATTTTGTATTTTGATCAGTTGTGTTATTTTGAAATGTTTTTAACCGTGGAATCTGTGCCGCCGATCTATACTCGACATTATAAAACAAATTGTATAAAATTCATCTGTGCGAACGTATCTAAATGTTAAATTTAAATCGGGCGTGAATGGCTATATAGATTTGTAAAGTTATATATATAGTTTAAGGGAGGGTAATCTTAGGTTATTTGTTTCGTAGTTAAATTGGGTCAGTGGATTAGATGTATTGATGTAATTAGTAAATGTAGCAGATCCGCTACCGGCAGGATTGCATATATACGCCGCACACCCCCTGTTTGCCTAATGGAATTGGATAGTAGGACTGAAGACGCGGTCCATTCCTATGGAGTTTTTTGTTTATTGTTCTTTTCGCCAGTATAGTATATTTAGTGCTGTTGTATTTTCATGCTACATTGAATACATTAATATATCAGATGGATTGTCACTGGTTTGACTGCGAACTTTTGGCCTAAGGTTAAATAAGGGAAAGAATATTTTCTTTTCAAATGCAGATCTATGTAGTTTATTCATACTTGACCCTCTAAATAAATATTAAACTCATTATTGCAATCTGTTTAAAATTAAAGGTTAATATAAAAATATAAAATGTTAAATGTATTTCTCAAAGTTCTTTATACATGCGTTAATAAATATTGTTTCTGTGTTAATTACTGGCAATGGCTTTTATTTTTTTATATATACAAACTAAACAAGTTATTTCTTATTTCTGCATCTCCATGAGCTACTGACAATGGGCTAATGATCTGAATATTTAAATAAAGTGGAATCTTAACAGCACGTATCTGCCTACTTTATAATTTTTTTTAGGTTCAAATGCCTAGATGGCGCCCTTGTGCAGATTGCGGTTAGATTCGATCTCCACTTTCTTTTGGATTGTTATAATATATATAGAGAAACATAATAATAGTCTTGTTATTAAGAAATTACAATGTTTTGAAATCAATATCAACTTTAAGTATGTTCTTAAATTTTGTAAAACTTTTAGCATTATAACCTAAAAACATTTTATTATATAAAATGTTGCCCATCAAATTTGGAAAAGTTAATAAAAGAAGAATAAAATATACGTGTTTTCAGCATAAAACTGAAAAAGCTTATTAATAAACTTGATCACATGGTGCTCCAAAATAGAAAAAGGGTTGTTGACATATTGTTAAATTTATATTTATTTATTTTTTTACATAGTCATATATGGCACTCAGAGTGGAAAAAATGGCTGTTTGTATATCATAAAATCTATTAACTTTACAAATTTTAGTGGGGGTTTTTTTTTGTTTGTTTATTGATATTTTTATTTGTTAATTTACTTTTTTTTTAAAAATATTGCATAATTTTGAAGTCATGTATATTGATATAACAGTTTGCTGCTGCACTGTAATGAAAAAAGTGTTAATACCATACAAGTATCATTAATTCCTCAATATATGTTTGTGTAATCTGATATTTCATAAGGAACATTTGATGCACTCACAATTTCAGAATACATTCCAAATCTTCAAAATATATCATAAATAATAATGCAACTTAATGATACAGAAAAGATAGGAGGGTATTTTGTTGTATTTATTAAGAGGAGACTAAATTTTATTAATTGCAACATGTCAACTTATCCACCCGCATTGCGCAACACAGATATCTATATAATCGAGCCAAAGCACACTCTGAAAACCAAATCCATTTTCTTTGAGCATGAAACCAAACTAGGACACAGCTTTGAACCTACATATCTGTTCTAAACATAATGATGCCAAATGTAAAGTGAAGGAGGTCTGGCATGCTATCACCAAAAAAGAATCTTCTGTTCCCTTTCTAAAGAAATGTCTCATCTGAACAAACTTATTTACAATTCGAATATTATGCAAGTGCTATGTCTATGACTGCTCAGTAGTCGAAAGCATGCTAAGCTTACCATTCTATTATGATTAATAAAGGTTTTCTCTAGATACTTTGTATGTATTTATTTTTTGAATTATATTGTTCTAGAAAAAGTTTATCAAAATTATTTTCATAATTTTTTTGATTTAAAACTTTCAATTATTTCATTATTTGACTTTAAGGAATAACTGAATTATTATTACCGATTTTATATTCCAAAGTTTTGGTTGAGATTATTCAAAAACATAATGTAAAAAAACAAAACAATAAAACAATTGTTAATTAATAATTTTAAAAATATTAACAAATGTCAATTTTAAAAAAATATTTTTTTTTTGTTTTGTATATCATATTTTTTAATTTTATATTTGTCATTTTAATTTATTGATTGCATGAAAGAAATATGAAAATAGAACTGAGTCAGTTGTGTTTTTTTTTTTTTAAGTTTTTTTTTAGAACAAAAGTAATAAATACTATGTATCAATTTGAAAAAAAAATAGTTATAAACATTTTTGGTTTTTTCAGATATCTATGTAAAAATTCTATGTAAGTATTATTTTTCAAAAAGCTGCCGAACTATCTCTCTTTTATAACAATAGCATATGTTATATTTCTTTAGCCAGATCAAGTTATCTGTATAAGTTTTAAATAATTTAATTATGTCAACTTATTTTAAAATACTTATAAAATTTTTTACAAACATCAAGTGCCAATAACAAGATATAATCAACAAAAAATATTAATATTAAAGATGATGATACAAATAACACATGAGAGAGAGGGGAAAAAACAATAGAAAACCACCACAAGTAATAACTATATCAACAAAGAAATGATTATAGATAGTGAAGATCTTCAAAATATTAATAATAAAACAAAGCTGTATATAGTTTCTTATGATAATAAAACAATGGGTAAAGAAAAACTGGATTATATTCACAGACCAATAACACATAAGTTTATAAGAAAAAAGTTACCCTGAAATTAGTATAAATATAGTTGCAAAACTAAATTTTTGGCATGAAACATTTAACCACTTGAGAACTTCTGATGTTCCAGTGTTTTCAACATTTTTTTTTTAAGTGTCATAGCATCGGCTGGGACACGAACCCGTGACCCGGGCAACTGCCTGCAAATGCAAGGCAGTCGCACTGACCTCTCGACCACCAATGCAAGACAGCATTTTATTTTATCGATATGGTATATAAAGTAATCAGATTATCTTGAAGCTTTAGATAAAGTAGGCGTCATTGATAAAATAAACTTTCTCAAAAGATTTTTAGTGATTGTATATTTAACAATGGAAGATCAAATAAAAGCAGATAAATTATTCAAACGTTAAATGGAATAACATTTACTATGTGTAAAAGATGTAAATCTGTTAGTTTTTGGTAGAATAATTTCAGGTTTGACAAACAAACTTTTTTTAAAGCAATACAAAATTTTGCAAATATCTTTGAATTAAGATATGCAGTGCTTAAAACTAAATAACTTTGATTTAAATCGGAAAATAGAAAAAAAAGCCAAGGATAATTAGATATATATTCATGATAAATTTTCATGCACAATGCACATCAAAGGCTGTCAGTCTACTTAGCTGTGTTTAGTGATACAGTTAAGAGTATATTGTGTCCAAATTGTCTTACAAATAATTACTTGTGGCCTCTTTGACAGAATTGGGCACAAATACTCCATGCCTCTAAACCCACCATGATTTTAAGTTATGCTAAAGAAAATACTAATACAGAGTTTCATATTAAGAGCAGTTGTGTTATGGTGTTAGAGTGTAGGGAAAATTCAAAAGAGATAAAGCAATCTGATAACAGCAACTTCTTTTATACTAGTCATTAAAGGCAAAACTAAACTTTCAAAATGATGAGTTGATTCAAAGAAATTGAATCAACCCATCTAGCAGGTCAAATAGATCGTCTAAATTATTATTGGTGAAGAGAAAAAAATCATTCTCAAAGGAAAGACAAATGTGAAAACATAAAAAACAAAAAAGATCTAGCAATCCAGATGATGGGAAAAAAAATCAGCAAGATCTAAAAATACTCTTAATGTGAGGGGCTAAATGTCTTGTCTAAAATTCATAAATTTAATCAGATTCTTTGATAAAACCTTTGATATATTTGTAGTTACATAAACAAAATTCAGTTAGTATCAATATAAATATCCTTAAATGTTATCCCACTATTAGTATGCCATTCCTTTTAAAAAATCGTCCAATAAGAAATGCCACTTTTTAATCAATAAAGGGGGGGGGGTGTTTAATAGCTCTTAATGTGAGGGGCTAAATGTCTTGTCTAAAGTTCAGAAATTTATCACTTTCTTTGACAAAATATCTTTTGATATATTTGTAGTTACATAAACAAAATTCAGTTAGTATCAATATAAATATTCTTAAATGTTATCCCACTATTAGTATGCAATTCCTTTTAAAAAATCGTCCAATAAGAAATACCATTATTTTTAATCAATAAAGGGAAAAAATATTTAACAATATTTGAAGCATCATCAGAAACATATATAATTATATTTTTGGATACTTTAAACACTAAAATTATTGTCTATAGATAATACCAGGTGGAAAAGGGTATTGGGAAAATAATCAATTAAATACAATCCTAACAATCAATAAATCATGTAGTACATTGTATCATAGGGAATAACTTTTATTATCAAGTGCAATAAGTCCCTAGGAAATTAAATCAATGTTTATTATTTCATAAATGTATATACTCTATCAAAAAATGCATATATATTTTGAAACAGCAGTTCTTCAAGAAAGATCATTCTCATTGTCTTCTAATTAAAATCGTCCAATAAGAATAGTCACTATTTTTAATTAATAAAGGAAAAAAATATTTAATAGTATTTGAAGCATCAGAAACATATATAATTATATTTCTGGATAATTTAAATACTAAAATTATTGTCTATACATAATACCAGGGAGAAAAGATATTGGGAAAATAATCAATTAAATACAATCCTATCAATCAATAAATCATGTAGTACATTGTATCATAATGAGTAACTTTTATTTTCAAGTGCAATAAGTTCTTAGGAAATTAAATCAATGTAACTTTTATTTTCAAGTGCAATAAGTTCTTAGGAAATTAAATCAATGTTTATTATTTCATAAATATATATACTGTATCAAAAAATGCATATATATTTTCAAACAGCAGTTCTTCAACAAAGATTTCTCTCATTGTCTTTTTTTCTAATTTTTGATTAAATCCTAAAGTTAATATCATGTCAGTATTTCTTAACTGACCATAATATGGTGGAATTGAGTGTAATACCAAATATTATAAATGGAAAAAACTTCACTACATATGTTTAAAAAAAAAAGCTAAATACTGATAATCTGTTAAATCATTAGGTGCCATAGAGACAAGAGACTCACTCCATCATCGATTATTGTGGAAAATATACTTTATTCCAGATCTAACATGCTTCTCAAAATTTTTTCATTCTTCAGGGGAAAGTTCTCCACTCCTCCATCTGACTACAGACAGGATTCAACTTGGGATTCTACAACCTCTGACCATGGCATTTTGGAAAGAGATGTTCTGGCCAAATCAACCTCGGTGCCTGAATGCCCATCTGGGGCTACATGAAATCCCTCGATTCCTACTGTTCATCATCATCATCAATCATTATCAATCCATTGCATGATGAAGGTCTCTCCAAGTTCAGTCCATCTTCTCTGATCTTTAGCTTCTCTTCTCCACATCACCCTTGCACACTTACTTATTTTATCCATTCATCTCACATGTGGTCTCTTTCTGGTTCTTTTACAATCTCTTGGAATCCAGTTTAAAATTTCAATTGTCCATCTATTATCATCTCTTTTAGCAATATGTCCAGCCCAACTCTACTACAGTCTTAATTTTTTTAATGAGGTCACTAACACCTGTTGGTTCTCTTACCCATACATTGCGTTTTTGATCTCTTCTTGTTACTCCCAATATGCATCTCTCCATACTTCTTTGAGTGGTCTGAAGTCTCTGTATTGCTCTTCTGTTAAGTGTCCAGGTCTCAGATCCATAAGTAAGAATTGGGCAAAACACATTAAAAACCTTCCTTTTCAAACACATAGGCATATTTCCTTTTATTATCAAGTTACACTTATCTAAATTCTCTGTTCCAATCATGTACAACTTAATTACCTTTCTTCCAATGTTCGAGGCATCAGTGGTCTTTATCCCATAGCGATGGCGCCATTCTTAAAGCACAACATAATTCCTTCTCCACTGGACAAACTGCAGCCCATCTCTATGACTCCACTGATAGTCAAGGTCATTGAGTCTATTATTAGGGACAAAATTCAAAACAAAATTCTTCCCCTTATTTTGCAATACCAATTTGCGAAAAAGGCAACTCAACTGCAAATGCCATCAATTTATTTAAAATCACTATTGACACATCAGATCCTCCAGGCAATCTAGACCCATGGTTGTGCAGCTCGACATCATCACTGCCTTTGATTCTATCCAAAATCTATACCCTTTTAACCTTACTTGGCGAACATGACATTTCTTCTGAAATCATCAATATTATTAGGAACCTGCTCTACAATCGTGAAGTGAGCATCTCGCTGAATGGGAAGCTTTCCCCTCTTTTCTCCACCACATCCTCCATTCCACAGGGTTCTACTCGCAGCGCCCTGTTTTTCATCACTTACCTCAACCCTCTGCTCCTTCAAATTGAGAGTTCTCTTCCTGGCATCTATATCCCAACATTAAATACATCAATTCATCACATCACCTATATGGATGACTTGGCCATTTTTCTTCCTTCAAAAATTACTAATCCCCAGACTTCTTTCAGTACTTAGAGAGTTCTCGGATCAAACTGGCCTCCAATTTAATATGGCCAAGTCGTCTGCCTGGTATTTATTTTCTGGTAAGATAATTCCTGGCCAATTTGTGCAAAGCCTCAGAACTTCTTAGGCTTCCCTATATTTCAATCCGCCTCGGCCATGAGGAGATCTGTCCAAAATAAGCTACTTCAATCTACACAGAAGGTCACATCCTCCCTATCCAAAGTTTACATGTCCATGTTCACCAAGTCCTCGTTTATCACTATGCTAATATTTCCCAGAATATCCTATTTCACCCCAGTGGTCAATTTCACCAAAGTCTTCATCAGGAAGATACCGATGTGCACTGATTTGATTAGAGGGGGCAGAAATGCAACCATCAGCTTGAGAAGCCTGCAGACAAAGTTGAATGGGTTATCCCTACATTCCATAGATACATTTATATTTCAATGTTCCTACAACTCTGACTACAGAATGTGCCTGCAGTATCCCAACTCCTTGCCATTTAAGGAGATCACTCCCACAGACAAGCCCCCCTATTAACACTGGTTGGCTAGAAACACACATCTCTTATCTCCAAATTTACTACTCTTCCTAACAAGCCATCCTCAATGAAATTCAATTTCTGGGAAGCATATACCTCCTTAATCCTGATGTTTCTTCAGGATCAACTCTTCTCCAGCTTAACAACCATCTGCTAATCAAGAAATTTAAGCGATGGTTCCTTAAACCCAAATTCTTTGACTTCCTGTTGAAGATAAACCTCATTGCATTTCCTACTAAATATTTTTTGTACATCGCCAAGGATTCTCAAACATAGATTCCACTTGCAACCTATGTCTCAGAGAAGAGGAAACTTCTCTTCACCTCCTCTGCTACTGTGTCTTTCTTCAACCCTACAGAGACCTTATAACCTCCTTACTAAATGACAAAAAGCCTTTATCTAATCTCATTGACAATATACTGCGTGGATCCATCCCAGAGATACGCTCATCAACATTTTTATTGTTTTTGTTATGGTACACCCGATGCTGGCTCACCTTTAATCATGCACTGGAGCGCCCTCTTGATTTATACATTAACAAAATGGGAAAAATTCGGAAAAGAAACCAGAATTTGGCCCCCTTCTACATCTACGATGCCACATGGAAGCTAATTGATTTGCCTCCCTAAGGCGGATCCCTTTCATACCTGAATACATATCTTCTATCATGGAAATGATTAGTATTATTATTTTAATGAAAAAAAAAATAGAAGTCCCTATTGTTAAATAAGAAATGAGACTTTTCCTATAGTAAAGAAATATATTGTTACTTTGAATTTAAAATAAACAAAATTTGATTAAAACAAAAAAAAAAAACTTTTACATAAGTAAATCTAAAACTACAGATTATTCATGTAACCAAAGCAACCTATGTAAAACCATGTAACTAATCCACAGTTTGTAAAGATTCTTGTAATCCAGTGTAAAATAATAAATCAACTTTTATATATGTAAACCTACAACTACGGATTGCCCATGTAAACTCAGCAATCCGTGCTATGTAAACTCTTGTAACCCTTCAAGACAAATAAAGCTTATCATTATAAAAAAAAATACACATTCATTAATCAATTTTATAATATTTTTACAGTTCACTTGTCAAATCATTTATAAGAGATCATCAAATCATATTCCATCATATTTTATGAAAGAAATCTTCAAAATATGAAAAATTATTCCTTTATCAGTTATTAATAATCAGAAAATTAACCCTCTAAAAAAATCAACATTATAAATTATATAATTTAAAAAGATATGCAGAAGCTAAAATTCAGAAATATATTTGGATCGTAAAATAAAGTGATTTATATAATTATGAAATATATACAAATGATCATATTATCAGAGAATAATTCAAATTTTAAAAGAGCAAGATGATATTTGATAATAACCTATCATTGAACTAATTGAAATATTCAGATTTATCACAACCACCTTTGTTTTTCTTTATTGGTATGATTAAGCAATCAGCCAATCTAAAACCTGTAGTAGCATTCGATTTTCAAACATATCTTAAATAAATATTTGAAGTGTATGATGGCTAATCACTTGACGAGTTTAATTTATCTCATTTATGTATATGTGGTTAAGTCAGTTATTAATAAACAAATTTTATGTATGGTAATGCAGAACCTATAACTATTGAAGATATACATACATGTGCTAGAAAATTGCTAGGAAAACTTCAGCCTTTTTTTTACGCAAGTACTGCATGTTTATTAGACACATTCTTCATGTAATCTTAGCATACTATGTAATAGTAACGTATGAAACAATGATCTGTCATGTGATTGCAATAAATATTGAATTGCAAAAATGCCTTTGACTATGTTGACCTTCATTATATAGCTAAACAAATATCCAGTCCTCATATGGATTAATAAATTATATAATAAAAAAGCTTCCTGAGATTCTCCCCAGTATTTCAGATAATAAAAGTTATTGCCTATGGATCTCCATTCTTTTTTTTTTGTTGTTATCTATACTAATTAACTCTTAAGAGAATATAATGATCTTGTTCCTGGAATATTTGATTAATAACTTTCAATCCAAATAAGTACTAGCTGAGAAGTATTTCAAACTTCAGTCTTTTTCTTTTGAACAACTAAAGTGCTGCCTTTTTTTTAAATAGACACATTCACCATGCAATCTGTCTTTGATCATGTTGGCCTTCATTATCTGTCTAAACAAATATTTTATATTTTTCCAGAAATCAAGTCCTCATATGGATTAATAAATTATATAAAAGATTAACAGCATCAAAAAAACTTCCTGAGATTCTCAGTCTCCAGGTTTTTTGTAGCACTTCATTTGTTTGTCTGTCACATTCTTCTTTAGATTTTGTTTTATTCATTGATTTCTTTGTCTTTTGAATTGTTAAGACTAGCATTAATATTTTAATCTATTCCAGAACAAGTTCAAATGTATTGCCTCTTTTAATAGTTTCTTTGTATGTTAAGTCAGAGCCTGAACTATTGTCTAACATTCATCCAGTAATTTGTTTTAGCAATTTTACCAATCCTAAGTGCTTCTTTTAAATGATGAAATTTTAAAGAAATAGCTACTCATTCATGAAAAGAGAAAACAAATCCAGATTAAGATACAAACTGAGAGATTTCAGTAGATAGCCTCATTTTGCATCAGACAGCTTTAAATATAAGGAGAGATTAGCCAATGTTTCACTGATAGGACTAACTTTAAGACATTCATTGCAACAAAGCAATTGTTGTATTACATTGAGAAATTGATATGGACTTATATAAAAAATATTGAGGAGACTCTATCTGCCAATAATGAAGCTGCTACAGTGGTGCCATGAACTACACTATATTTTGTTCCAAGCCCCCTTGCATTTAACATACATGATACATAATATCTTTTGTTGACAAACATTGATTAGAATAGAATATATACTGTTTATTGAACTGCAAGTGCACAATACTTTTCAACACACATGTAACACAAAGGTTTTCTTAAATATATGTATATATAAACAAAAAATAATAATAATATAATTATTAATAAAAAATATGTTTTAAATTTTGTGAAATTTCTAACATTACTCCTAAAAAATAATTTCTTTGCAAAATAGTTGTTAATCAAATTTGGGAAAGATAAAAAAGAAAGAATAAAATGTATGTGCTTTTCAACATAAACTGAAGCATTCAGAGAAAAAAATGGTTGCTCAAATATAAACTTTGTGAATTTTAATGATTTCTTTGTTTTTATTTACATTTCTTTTTTTGGATAGCGCATAATTGAAGTTGCATAGTTAGATGCAGCATAGTTTGTGGCTCCACTGTACTATTTTCCTAAGCAAAGTTATTATCATGTTTTAATAAGATGGCACAGGAGACAGTTTTTCCGGTTAGTTGGAGTAATACAAGACTAAGATTATTATTTAAAGGAAAGGGTAAGGATCATAGAAAGTTAAATAATTATAGACCGATAGCAGTAACATCAGTTTTATATAAAGTTTTCTCATATATGGTAGCTGGAAGAGTTGTAAAATGGATGGAAGAGAATAATGTAGTGGGGGAAATGCAAGGAGGTTTTAGGTCAGATAGGCATATAGGAGATAGTTTGTTTGTAGTTACACAACGTATGGAGATGAGGAGGAATTCAGGTAGATCATTATATATGAGTTTTATAGATATAGAGAAAGCATATGATAGAGTAAATAGAAATAGATTATGGGTAAGATTAGCCAATTTGGGAATGGATGAAGCTTTAGTAAATATTATTAAGAAATTATATGAAAATAATTATTATACTTACCAGTTAGGGGATATAGAATCAGTTAAAGTTAAAAATGGGGTAAGATTAAGGCAAGGATGCCCTATGTCACCTATTTTGTTTTTGTTGTTTTTGAGTGAAATGGAGAAAGCAATAGAAAGACTAGGAAGAGGAGTAGAGATAACATTAATAGGTGGCAAGGGAGTATATATTTTGTCGGGTCTTTTTTTGCAGATGATATCTTTTTGCGTAGAGAAGATATATGGAAATTATGTTGAGGACATGTGCAAGGGTGGGTAAAGAGATGGGGATTAAATTTAGTGTAGAAAAATCAAATATAATGATGGTTAATACTGGGGAAAGAGAAGATGTAGAATTTTTATTGGGGGATATAAAGTTAAATGTGGTGGATAGATATAGGTATTTGGGAATCATCTTATGTAATCAGGAAAATTGCTTGGATGAATGGGAGAAAAAATTGGTAAATGAAGCAAAGAAAAGAAAGGGTTTGGTAAAGAAACTAACAGTATTTTCTTATAATAAATATGATGTAGCTAGAATAATATGGAAGGGAGTTGCAGTAGCAGGGTTAACATATGGTAATGATGCATTATGTGTTAGTAAAAGGGTTTTAGATTATTTAGAGAAAATACAAAGGAAGTAGGAAGACATGCATTATATGCAGAGATGTGGACAGCAAAGGAGGCAATTCAAGGAGAAATGAGATGGTCAAGTTTTTATATGAGAGATGCAAAAAGTAAAATGAAAATGTTTGGTAGGTTGCAGTTTATGGATAGTAAAAGAATAGCAAAAATAGTGTTCAATTGGGTTATGAGTAAAGGGCAGGCAACAAGATGAGTGAGAAAGGTAATGTGGTATGCGAAAGATTTGGATAAAGAATTTATATCAGTATTCTTGTATAAAAGGTGGGATGATTGTGATAGGAGTATTGTTGAGTGTTATAGTGATAAGGAATGGGATAAAAGAATAGAAGCATTAATAAAAAATAGGGAGTTGGAAAGATAGAGAACTAGTATGGAGGGTAAGAAGAGTTTAAATATATATAGAAGTAAACGGAATATTGGATGCGAGTTAATTTATGATAATAGTAAGAAAGTAGTTTATTATTTAAGGCTCGAACGGGATCTTTAGCAACAAGAAAATATATATGTAAATGGAAAACTATGGATAATTTAGTGGTCAAATTGTGTAAGGAAGATATAGAAAATATTAGGCTTCTGTTGATTGAATGTAAATGCTTGAAAGCAGAAAGGGTACAGATAATGAAGTTATGGGAGAATAGACATGAACAAAGTGACTATACAGAAAGTGAGTTATTAGTTTTTATGTTGGGTTTGCTAAGAGATAAGGGGGGATTTAGATATAAAGGCCATAGAGTTGACAAAGATTATGTTGTGGAAATGGGATGTATGGGAAGACTTAAGAGTGGGGAATGGAGAATAAAATGGCTAACAGGTTTATCTGGATATAATTGCTGAGATATTCTTGACTTCGTTTAAGGAGAAGCCAAATACATAACATCATCAGAATTTAAAAAAAATTATGAAGGCAGAAAACTCTTCTCATCCATTGTTTATTATGAATAAAGAACTTTTATTTCTTTGAGACAATGTGATTAAATTATCTCAGATTTATACACATTCCATTCTGCTGTCTTTTTTCATAATTGCCTCATTCTATTATTTTAATTATTTTTTATGATAATTTTAATTTGCATATGTATTACAATTTTTTGATTAAGTGGATACTATATATATATATATTTTTTGTGTTTAACAGATTGTGTTTTATGCGAGCATGTTTTGCAAAGAAGTGTACATACATAAAGACACCACAGTACAGTGTTGCTACTATCTATTTGTTTATGCTATCTACTAAGGGCCTTGGATCCAAATATAGTGGATATTGGGATTAAGGTTACAGATAAAACATTTCAAGTTTTTAGATATAGCAGTATATAAAAGTGGTTGGATATTTTTAGCATTAAATACTGTGCAGATTAATATATTTTAAGTGTTTGGGAAATTGGATAACTTAATAAAAATAGTGATAAAACTATTACAGTGAGAATTGCTAAGGCTAAAGGGGCCTTTTAATAAAAATAGTGACTATTTTGTAGCTTTTTGAAATTAGATTTAGAAGCACTTTTATTAAATGTATTGTTTGGAGATTCTAGAGATAAGGGTTTGAAAGAAAATAATAGGTATAAGTTAGAATGATGTGATTATTAATGTAAAAGTATTGAGATAAGGAATTGTGCGAGATTGAAGGGGACCTGTGAAGGGTAAATGTACAAGAGGTTTGATTGATTGATGATTTTAAAAAGGGAATTATAAATAAATTTTTTGAGGGGATATTGCATGAATCAGAAATGCTCATCCAAAATGGACAATTTGTTATGCAAGATTTACTTAATAACTGAATTTTAAAAAAAAAAAAAAGATCAGCTAGTTGTAATTAGACATTATTGAATTATCAGCATGGTGCAAATTGCAATACAAGTGAGAGTGCTACAGTTGCATTGTATATATTGTGGAAAGGATAACAGGAATCCGATAGAGTTAATATGGAGAGAACTGAACTATCAGAAGTACTTCATGGAAATATGCATGCACTATACATATACTAAGAAGTTTGACATGGATGCTGCAAATATCATTAAATTGCCTGTACAATTTAACACAATGATATAGTAATGGTCTCTAGAGCTTTGATGTTACTGGATCAATTCTCCACCGACTTTAAAAAATATATTTTTGGTTACTCGAATGGAAATATTGCGTGCAACCTTTCACTTGAGCGTTCAAATCTTACAAGTCTCGCCAAGCATCTTTCTTTGCGATTATATATGTATACACACACATTTGTTTAAATTTGCTTAAGAAAAGTCATTGTTATATATATATATCTTTAATTCTAATATTATTTACAAAAGACTTTAGTTTGCATATGTGTGTGTATATATATATATATGCACGATTTTTTAATATTAAAAAAAAAAAATTATTTAAAAGAAAACAAACTTGATATCTAAACGTAAGATATTAATATTCACATGGTCGTTTATCTTCTGTAAGATAATTTAAATTAGTTCAGATCATTCATGTTTATATATATTATACAACATATATATATATGCGTCAATATAGTTTTAAATATTCGGTATATAAAAACTATTTTCTTGAAAAACATCGAACTTTTATTAAAATGATTTTTCTTTAAAAGTCATTATTTAAATTTAAAATAACTTTTTTAATTTTATAGTTAATTTTTAAATTTTGTTAAAAATAGTTTTTTTTTTTTTTTTCAAATTTAGTGAACGAGATTATTATAAACTTAGGGAGCCTAAATTAATTGTAGTTTATTTTCTGCTTTTAAAAAACAGGAGAGAAAAATCAATTGCTGAAATGTCTCCTTTCAAAAGCGGCAAATAATTGTTTGCCTACTCTACTCTTTTAACAATTTCCATTTATTTTTCAAATCTGTTAAAATGAGAAATCATTATTAGAAGCATTTAAGAAGATGATAGTTAATTCTTTACTCTCTTATTATTAACAATTAAATCAGAGATCAAATAAAATTAATTTTGCTGCCCAAAGGCATCTAAGAAAAAAGAGAAAACAACTGTTACCTTTCAATTTGAGCTCTAAGGAGAAAGAAAGCAAAAAAATCATATCTATTTAAATTTCTTTCTGAATTAAAGCGTTTAGCTTTTTGAACTGGTTCATTGAAACTATTTGCCATAACTAACTAATTGAGTAATATATGTATAAATAATTCTGTAACAAAAAATAAACTAAATATTTTATGAAACTTTTTTTTTAATTATCAAAATATATTTTGATTGATATACATTATAAAGTTTAAGCCAAACGTAAATTAGTAACCAACTTAAGCCTGATTGTTAGCCAATCCTCACATCTAATAATGAAGCTTAAAATCCGAAATGGCTAATATGAAACAGGCCTGTCGTGAAGTTGAAATTTATTTGTTTGATTTAATCATTAGCTTATATTCTAGAGTAATAAATTTAAACGGTTTATTATACTTTGTTCATATTATATGCTAGCCCTTGTTATAAAATTTTAAATGTAATGAATTTTGAATAAAGCGAGGAAAGTCATGTCCTTAGAATTTTATACTAAAAATTATACGTATACTGAGCTGAAATGGGAGCAGTTTTGATTAGTTTAGTTTATAATTATTATATATGGTAGATTTTCTTGTATATCATTTATGGATGGATATATAATTTATGAATGAAATAATAATTTTTCCATTATAGTATCCACAACAACAGAAGAAATGTAATCATAAATTACTTTCACTTTTTAATTTATCCTTTATAAATATTAATTAAATTAGTAATTGTAATACAAATCATTAGTGATCTGCCAAAACGCATGTCTCGTATAACCATCTGAATCACATTTCCCAAATCCTTCCCTTACTTTACTTTTCAAATGTTAAGAGCTAATGTCAATCTATTATTTTCTTAGCCTATCTCTTCTCTCTCTTTTTTTTTTTTACAATTCTTCCAAAACATTTTTTAATTGCCCTTCTCAACACACAGTATATTCATTATCCAGTTTCATTTTATTACTTATAATTTTAGCAAAGAATAAATAATTTATCACGTACAGTTTACAACACTTCTTATCTCTAAAGATTCCTTTTTTTTTTCTTCTCACTTTTGCTAATTTTTTTTTCTTCAAATGACGATATACTTCAAACAATATTTGTTAGCAAGCCTCTTTAATTAAATCTAGTTTTATTTGGACAACATAATAACTTAATATTCCTACTAAAAGCTTGTTTAGTCATTGCAATGCTCATTCTAATTTTTTTAGAATCAATTTCATCAGTAAAAATATTTTTAAACATTTTTATAATGTTCTATCCAATGTTTATTCTTAATCTTTTCTCTATCTGTTTTCATTGTCTTAGTTTTATTAGCATTTATTTTAATACCAAATTTTTTGAAAATCAGTAAAAATATTTTTAAACATTTTTATAATGTTCTATCCAATGTTTATTCTTAATCTTTTCTCTATCTGTTTTCATTGTCTTAGTTTTATTAGCATTTATTTTAATACCAAATTTTTTGAAAGCTTTGTCAGTACTACTTAACATTTTATTTAAGCTTATCTTTAATCACTACCTTATAAAATATGATACAATTAACTCACTTAGTGCTCATTCCATTCTTCAAATGTATGAAAACAGCATTATATATATGGGATACAGTAGGAAATAGACAATACCCCTGCCTTATCTTTTTATAGATATTTATTTCATAAGTATTTTCTGATTCATATACCGTTTTGTCAATAAATAACTTTCCTTTTATTCTACATCTTTTTTCACTACATTCAATAAAATAACTATATTCATTTATCAAATGCTTTTTCAAGAACAGTAAAACAAATATTAATCTATTTTTCTTTTTCTTTATGTCTCTCATATTATTCCAACTGCATCTATTGTTTCTTTGACTTTTCTAAATTCAAAACTGTTTTTCAATTGCAGACACATCTGATTAATTAGAAATTGTTTTTTTTTCCCAGATCCACAATAGGATCTTAGTCACATGAAGAGATTAAACTTATTATTCTAAAATCTTCTCATTCCATTGAATTAGTCTTTTTATTTTTTATGAAATCATACTTGCTGAAAATCTGTTGATCAATCATGAGATTATAAATTATCTAACAATCAGTTAATTCAACTGCAATCTTGTCAATTCCTTTTTCATCTCAGATAATGCTTTTATAACTTCATCCTTCACTACTGTGTAATTAATTATATTTTATCTACATGTCTTTTTCACATTACAAATTTTAAACAAATATTTGGGATTTTATTGCATTAATGCACTCTCCAAGCTGGAATGAAACTATGATCCATTTAGATTTTATATAAAATTGAAAAAAAAAACTTAGGAACTTATAGATTTCGTTGACTTTTTACAATTTAAAAACTAAAAGAATTATCTTCCTTGAAAATATGAAAGATATTACATACACATAAAACTTACTGTGAACCAGCAATTAGATGAATGTATTTATGAATTAATAGGAATTCTAATTTTCATTTTTATATAAACTAGTGTTTTGTATATATGAAATAATAATTATTATTATATATTGTCATTATTTCCTATTAGTATTATGTGTGAAGATTGTAAATTCTCATCATCACTTGTGTAGCCTCTTGCATGATTTGATGCATTAGTAGAGTGGAAGACTTTGAAGTTCAAATTCTATTGATTATTGGAGCCAAACTCATCACTTTCAACACTTAAATTTTTTTTATTAACCCTCTGTTATAATTAATAAGCTAATACATATAGACATAGGCATAGTTAAAATTATTTAATTTTTATTTTTTTAAACATATATAACAAATTATTTAGATTTTACTAATTTTACTAAATAATATACATAATGTAACGGTCAGATTTGTACATTCACATAATAAAATCCAGAGTTCAAGCAAAGGATATCAAAGCTGACCAGAAGTGAGATGATGAGATCTCAGATCTGACTAAACTTCAACTCATTTGCCAGTACTTCGTGATTTAACACCTTATGATTGACATTTCTGAAGTTACACACGATTTGCAAGCTGGCTTTGAACGGGAAGGAACGGGAAGAAACATGAGACTCAAGGGCTAACAACTTAATTTAATGGCTGTAACAGGTCACTTAACACACTAATTATTTTAACTAAAACAATGTATATTCACTATATAAAATCATTAAGAAATTGGAATAAAATAATGTGGATTGGATTGAAATAGAACTATGAGCAAGAAAGATATGAAACAAATTTTATATTTTAAACATGTTTATTAAAACAATCACATAAAATCAAGTAAAAAAATGACAAAGGTTATATAGTGTTCAGTATGTGTGACCAACACATGCAGGCATTTACATAGGGGATGAAACTATTATCAGTACAGTGGTCTCATCTTAACATATTAAAATAAATGTATGTGCGGTTAATAACTCATGCCTATCCTATTGCTCATGGTTTGCTAACGTTATAAGATAATAGCCTAACCTGAGATGATGATACATACAGCTCTAAGATGGCTGTTATATATATTAACAGTGTGAACTAATAAATAAGCTCAAGATAATGCAGATTCAACTTGATAACCAAAATTTGAGTTTCAGTCTAATGCTGAATAGTTAATTAATAAGGACAAAAAGAACTGGTTACTTTTAGATTCGCATATATATACTATGGCGCTGAATAAAATGCTAAAGAACAATTCTGTGGTGCGAGTAAGAGCTTCAGCATCAAATGCTCTGTGCTCTGCAACCGGACGTTTTGCTACAATTCGTAGGCTTTATAAACATGATCTGGATCCTCTTGTTCCAATTCTAATAAAGATAGCCATACCTGAAATAAAGAATGGTGCGGTCGGTCATAATGAACCCATTTAAAAGGTGCAGCAAAACGTAAACATACGAATGTGTACTTTGTAAAGACACATTCGCAACACACACACAAAAGACCAATAGGTATATGTATAATCAATTAATTGTGTGTAAAACATAGCTTCTATCTGCCAAACTAACACAACACAGTTCTTAAACTAGCATTGTAATTATGATAACCATAGGGCTTAAATTAAATTCTAACCTAAGTTAAAATACCGAATCTGCATATATATATATATATTTAATCACAATTAAGGAGGGAAAGTATATTTGATGGGCATTAATAAACATTAACAAATATACTTTAATATTGTCTCTAGCTAGCATATCACTTCTGACTAACAGATATCAAAAGTCATTAATTATAATAATTGACTAAGCAAACTCTCACGAAATGTAATGCAATTATAACATATATAAAATCATGATAACAATGAGCATGTAGCGATCAGTTACTATCTATCAATATAATATTTCGAAACTGATTTAATATGCCAAATAGCATGGAGATTTTAATTATCTCCGTTGAAAATTAGTTAACAATTATTATTCGCTGTTTCGAAAGATGGGCATATTATAACATATAATAAATTTAAACAAAATAACTAAAACAATAAATCTAGGCATGACCGCAGTTTTGAGAAATTTAAGATATAACTGATTGCAGTTATTTATAGATTATAAAAAAAAAATAGTCTTTTACTTTATAAAGGTGAATTCAGGCAAGTTTATAAGGTTAATTTATAAATGATTTAATTTAACAGATTTTAAGAAACAAGATTGATAATAAATTATTTTATATTATACAGAGGAATTCAGGCAAGTTTAACATAGTTTTACTTTACAACAGATTTAATTCAACAGATTTTTAATATTAAATGTTCATTACAATAAATAAGCTAGTTTAATATTACAGATTTAAAGATTAAACTATAGAGCTATGCAGTCTTTGAAAAGAATATTACTGGTCTTTTTGGTGGTAATTTGTAATGCAGGCACATCAAATGGTGGACATAGTGGCACTCTCCTCAGGATAGGCAGCTTAAGATTTTTTCTTACGGTAGGCTGCTAAAAGGCTTCCCTTTCCCTGTGATGATGAGCATGCCATCAAGCATGTAGGGGTGAACAAAGGTCGCCATCTTCTGCCGAGAGACAGCAAACCTATGTTTGCCTAGCCAGACATGTCAGGATAAAACTGGTATGAATTCTGTTAGACAATGCTTCACAAAAAATTATAGAATGAACCCCTGCAGCAAGAAATCTGGCCTATTTATACATTTCAAGGATTAGACCACCTTGCTGTCAACAAGACCATTTACATCTTGAGAATCACTTAGCACCCCTTTGAAATTCTATAATTCAATACATTTAAACTTTCCTTTTTTTTTTTTTAATAGAATATTTTCTTTCAAACTTGACCTTTTAAACTCCTAATAACTTTAATAGTTTCAGTTCGGATATGTTGTTTACTAAAATTATGCACATTTGGAAAAATACTATTGTTTAGAAACAACTTAAAATTACCTTGTCAAGTGGCTTTTGTTTATGATTTATTTAAGGTTAAAATTGAGAATTGTTGTAGCTTTTAACATTATACCTCTATATATAACCTGGTCATGTGTAGACCACACACAATTTAAAATATAAACTTTTTTTAACAAAACAAAATATATAACCAAAACTTATTTTAAAATAAATATACATGCTGTAATATATAAATTGATATCACAGTCTTTTGCCCACCTAGATATGTATGATGATACCTATATAACCATGTTGATGCTTATATACATGTACTCAGAGAGTGTTTAAATCCGACCCAGACGAAGCTATGGGGAAAAATAGGTGAAACAGTTATGAGAGAAGGAATGCACTGTTTCAATAATATAATCAAAATATAATTACATATCTTGTTAATAAATTTGGGAGTATATAATATAAAGTACTAATGTATTTTTATTTAGCTCGAAATAAAATAAAAATTTATTCAGATGTTAAATAATTTTCACTTTTTAAAAAATAAAAATGAAACATTAAAGAGCCTGTACTAATCTTTAATTTGGAAGAAACTTTTTTAGCTAGTCCTCTGCCTCTGTACACCCTCAATATCTTCAATTGCAAATGTCTATTATTGAACAAAATATGTGGTTTTATTTATTAAACAGATAGCTCTTATTATAAGCATATTTGGTGATATACGTATATATATATATTGGGGTAGTACTTAATTATTTTGAGCTGCTAACTATTAAAATTACCAAGATTAAAATAACCTGTACAAGGGCACGACAAGTGGATAGCATAAAATCATCTCGAGAAGGATCTTTGCAGGATTTCCTCAAAGACTAGCATTTATTTATTTACGTAACATGGCAATAAAGCCTTTTATCATAACCTATTGCAAACTAATAGTTTGTAAAACTACCTCCCCAGAGGATTTTTTTTTAATATTTTATAACTAAAATAAAACACAATATACACAAGTAAGTATTATCAAATAAGAATCTTTATTAATTCTTTGATTCCCTTTTTCTCTTCCCTCCTCTTCTATTTTCAAATCTGAATGACACTATCTTTGAAAATGACTTTCTAATGAGCTTTCTACCAAAGTATCTTTCATTTAAAAACTAATCCTTAATATAACTTTTGTTTTATGATTCTCTTTCCCTGAGGAAAATATGCTGTACACTTATTTACAAACCAACCAAGACCTGAATTTTTTATTGGAATCCTGTCCAAATAGGAGTGTAACTATAGACATTATAATATTGAGTTGTCTCAAAACCTCTATCCTTTTTATGTTATACAACTTGCTTCTTGACTATCAAGTGATGGGATAAGTGTCTTTGTGTCTATATGTTTGCATTTTATCTTTACCTTACCCCAATTAACATGGCAAGGTCCCTTTTTTTTTCTTCCAAAGATCGGTCTATTCACTACCACAAAATCAAAATCCATACATGCACACATCTATATACCAATAAAGATTACAAAAACAAAATAAAAAAGAAAGTTTACTCCCAAAATTATGTCAAAATTAATAATTACTCTAACACATTGATAAATAGATATCTCAATAAACCCCATGCTTTGTTGTTGAAATGTTACACTAGAATATATCTTATTACTTTTATAAGTAGTTGAATCTCTAATTGTACTTTATGAGATAAATGAAATAAAATTCAGCTTTAAGGAACAGTTTATATTTGCCCAAGTCGTTGCAGCACTGTTAAAATGATTGAACTGACACTGACCTTCTGCGGCAAAACTAATGGGCAGCTACCAGAATGTCAAATTCAATTCTTAGTGCAAAGTTCATGGGTTTGATATTATCTCCTTCTGGGCTTCTTGCGTGAATCAAAACTGTCCTTTTTTATAGTCATGCAACCTCAGTTAGCTGGCTGGCATCACTCATTTCAGAATGTGGTAACTCCTCGGACAGCATCTAGTATGGCTAAGATGGCAGAATTTCCCCGGGAAATTTTTTTATTTTATTTCTCTAGCCGGAGAACATTGTATGGTTTTTTTCCTTCAAAAGAAATTTCAATTTGTACCTTTTTTAATCTCTCCCCCACTTTACTTTTAATTAATTTTCCTTTTGAAATAGGCTTCTCACCTTTTTTGGTATTTTTAGAAATAGTAGCTAATTAAATGTTTTGTCCTTTTGTTTCCCGCTTTTATTTTATTTTAATTTTAAAAACGTCCTGAATGGTTAAGCAAAAATATAATAGTGACTTATTTACAATACATTTAAATTATCAAATTGGTATCTGCAGTGATATTCAACAATTAATTAAAATATTTTTATAATTCTCTCTCATTTTTTATATTATTAATAATTTAAAATAGAATTTATATATATAAAAAAAACTTTAACACTTCCTGTAATAAAACAAAATATTTCAGCTAGAACAATTATCAAACGAACTAAAATCAAACTTTGATGTCTGATTTTTTTGCAAGATAAAAAAAAAAAACTTTTAAAACTGATTATATATATGGTAACACACACATTATATATTTTTATTAAATTTTAAAATACGAAATAATGGGAACTAATTAAAAAAAAATAAACTAATAAATTACATATTTACAGATGAGATGACAGAAAATACCATCTCAATATATATATCAGAAAATGAGAGTGCATACTATTTAAAAAAATCGTTATAAACATTGCTAGAAAAATAGAGAAAACATTAATGCTTTATATTTTATATTCATAAATTTAATAGCTAATTATTATATAATAATAATTTAATTATGTCTCTACATATATAAATATAAAGATCTTATGTAACTTTTGCTTATCTGCTTGTTTGATTCCATCTAGGTTGGATAAATTTAAAATGTTTTTCAGTACCTTTAAAAAAAAATTTCTAGATAGTTTGCCCATAATCAATCTTGCTTATTTATCCAATATTAGTCAATAAATGGTTTATCTTAACCATTCTTGGTTTAGAGAATGAAACAAAAACAGAAGTCAAATTTTCATAATCTGTCAATTGTCATGCCTAGTCACTATTCCCTTTTCCTTCTCACTGTTTCTTTCTGAGAGACTGTTAAAGAGGCTTTTGTACTGCAGTTTGCTATTTAAAGGCTGTTTTATGTTTATATATATCTTATTTTTTTACAAGTGATTTTTTTATTTCTATCATTATTTTTTTAAATATTAATGTGAATCATGTATGATATCTCTTTCAATTAGTAATGATCATGCCATATTTCAGTTA
Source organism: Epiperipatus broadwayi (assembly GCA_028023455.1). Taxonomy (NCBI): domain Eukaryota; kingdom Metazoa; phylum Onychophora; class Udeonychophora; order Euonychophora; family Peripatidae; genus Epiperipatus; species Epiperipatus broadwayi. The sequence goes on from JAQFVV010013258.1 coordinate 77,526, forward strand.
ATGATCAATTCAAGATATTAATCTCACTATTTGGGTTTGGATTTGGAAAATCTTAGTTGCCATTACTTAGTATAATTATTTAAATTTTTTGACTATAGCTATCAGCTTTTCTAAAATTTATAGTAATTTTCATCTTTTCTTTATCATCCCTTTAACAAGTTTATCTGAATCTTTTTGTTTTTATGTTTATGACTGTGCTGTTTTTTTTTTTTTTTTGCTTGCTTTGTTCATCATTTTTTCTTAATATCTTTTAGAACTGTTTATATTGGACATTAAGGATATAGGTTGATATTGGTGGCAAATTACAATTATCTCAGCAACAAAACCTTTTTTCAAACTGCATGGGAGAAAGGAATGTATAGTATTGAAAATCTATGAATAGGCTAAAGCTATTCACATAATCTCCAGAAGTTTATATCTGCTTAATGGAACTTAGTATTTATAATAATAATAGCTAAAAATACTTACTGAAAAAGTATTGAAATTATAATGGAGTAGCATTGTCTGGATGGTAGCCTTTTTCTTCAATAACTTTTTCTCCCATAGAAACATAATAGCCAGTCTTATTATCAACAGACAAAGCTTCTCTAATTATTTTGATGGTTTTAAGTCTGATCAATTTTGGAATCTATATAGTCAATCCTATTTGCAGTTATTCATTTTAGTTTCTCTGATAAACTTTTTATACAAACTTTTATTGTAACAGTTAAGAAAGATACTTTATGAAGTTTCTTAAATTTCATAAAAGTTCTAACGTTTTTTTACATGAAATGTTATACCATATCAATGTTTTGGAACAAGAAGAAAAAGAAAATGTATATTCTTTCAGCATAACTTCAAGAAACGTTATTAATAAATGTAATCACGTATGGCACTTTGAGATAAAATAGTTGCTGCCATATCATGAAATTTATTAAATTTACCAATTCTAATGTGTATATAATTTTAATGCGCAAATACGCGCACAACAACCGAGCTTCATCAGGATTAAATAACAATATATTATAAACTCAAAATAATTATAATATCTAAAGAATAATGCCCGAGCGCTTTCAAGAGAACTTAGCTCTCATAATCATGGGCAACAAAGAATAAGCATAGCGTGTTGGTATATGCTAAAATATGCTGATATATGTAAATTAGTTGAAAATAAATGCGTCAGCTCTAAATGATCCATTTCTTAGAGATTTTGTAACACGCATCTTTCCTATTCATAGCCTTATCATCAATAGCAATAAAACATGCTTCTTTAACTTTTCTCTTAATGTCATTTCTCTCCCTGCAAACTATTCTTGCATTTTTAGGTTCACATGCATGACCAGCTGATTTCTGATGTATTGCAAATATTGAGTTGCAATTTGGGTCTACTTGGGCCTTATTGTAAGAATATCTGTGCTGGGATAGTCTTGTAGAAAGAGTTGCTTTCGTTTCCCCATAGTATGATGCCATGCAGTTATTTTCTGGACATGAAATATTATATACGGCCTGAGAGGTGTTGTTGGGTGTTATAATGTCTTTGGTGTTATTAATAATTCTATTTGTATTAGGGGGTGTATGAAAGCTTAGTTGAAATTCTTTATTAAACACTGAGTAAAACTTTCTATGGGTAGTTGCAATATATGGTAACAAAATTCTATTTTTCTGCTGCTTAATAACATTGCTGTTTAATTTACTGTAAAATTTTCTAATCTTCCTATCAATTGTGTAATGCTTGAAGCCGAAATCTAATAAATCGTTTCTATATAAGATTAAGTTTGCTCTTTTGTCCGATTCAAATCTGCAAAGTTGCTCATTCCTATGCAAGAAAGACGCTAAACCAGCTAATTTATGAATAGAAGGCGTGTTTGAAGTAGGTTGAATATTGCCTCTTTTTTCTATTGGTTTTATAATCATTGTATAATTTAGTCTTTGATCTTCTCTTTGCACATACATATCCAAGTATTTAGTTTTCCCTTCACGATCTTCCATTTCTGTGTTTAGCTTCAGCTGCGTACTGTCTTGTATGTCCTGTTTAATTTTATCTATAATTTCTTCAGTAGCAGCGATGAAAAGGTCGTCAACGTATCTTGTGTATACAATTAACTTAAGTGTTTGTTCGTATTTAGGAATAATACTTTTTTCAAAATAATTAAGTACGATACTTGAGATGATACCGCTCATGGGTAATCCCATCGGCCATCCATCGTTCATTTGGTAACATTGATTATTGAATGTTGCCACAATGTTGTTGTTAAGCCATTTTAAGAAATTAATTATGAAAGCTATCTTTTTTTGATCCACGTCGTTGTTCATAAGTTCTTCTTTTACTATATCAATGGACCTATTTCTATTAATTGATCCGTATAACTCAGTGACATCAAGCACTGCAATTTTAGTTTCTGGGTTTAGAATTTTGTCCTTAATTCTGGCTACAAATTCAAATGAAGATTTGATAGTATATCTTCCAAATCCAATACTGTCAATCAGCCAACGATTTATTAATTTAGCTGTGCTAAAATAATGTGCACCCCCAAAATCCAGCATTAAGCGTAAAGGAACATTGGGTTTGTGCATTTTTTGCATTTGCAAAAATCCGTGGTAGAATAGTGGCAGAAGGATATAGCTTATAATACTCCGTTTTTGATATAGCTTTGTTACAATGTGTCTTGAGAATAGAGGCAAGTTATTGTCAATTAATAGAAATAGGTCCATTGATATAATAAAAGAAGAACTTATGAACAACGACGTGGATCAAAAAAAGATAGCTTTCATAATTGATTTCTTAAAATGGCTTAACAACAACATTGTGGCAACATTCAATAATCAATGTTACCAAATGAACGATGGATGGCCGATGGGATTACCCATGAGCGGTATCATCTCAAGTATCGTACTTAATTATTTTGAAAAAAGTATTATTCCTAAATACGAACAAACACTTAAGTTAATTGTATACACAAGATACGTTGACGACCTTTTCATCGCTGCTACTGAAGAAATTATAGATAAAATTAAACAGGACATACAAGACAGTACGCAGCTGAAGCTAAACACAGAAATGGAAGATCGTGAAGGGAAAACTAAATACTTGGATATGTATGTGCAAAGAGAAGATCAAATACTAAATTATACAATGATTATAAAACCAATAGAAAAAAGAGGCAATATTCAACCTACTTCAAACACGCCTTCTATTCATAAATTAGCTGGTTTAGCGTCTTTCTTGCATAGGAATGAGCAACTTTGCAGATTTGAATCGGACAAAAGAGCAAACTTAATCTTATATAGAAACGATTTATTAGATTTCGGCTTCAAGCATTACACAATTGATAGGAAGATTAGACAATTTTACAGTAAATTAAACAGCAATGTTATTAAGCAGCAGAAAAATAGAATTTTGTTACCATATATTGCAACTACCCATAGAAAGTTTTACTCAGTGTTTAATAAAGAATTTCAACTAAGCTTTCATGCACCCCTAATACAAATAGAATTATTAATAACACCAAAGACATTATAACACCCAACAACACCTCAGGCCATATATAATATTTCATGTCCAGAAAATAACTGCATGGCATCATACTATGGGGAAACGAAAGCAACTCTTTCTACTAGACTATCCCAGCACAGATATTCTTACAATAAGGCCCAAGTAGACCCAAATTGCAACTCAATATTTGCAATACATCAGAAATCAGCTGGTCATGCATGTGAACCTAAAAATGCAAGAATAGTTTGCAGGGAGAGAAATGACATTAAGAGAAAAGTTAAAGAAGCATGTTTTATTGCTATTGATGATAAGGCTATGAATAGGAAAGATGCGTGTTACAAAATCTCTAAGAAATGGATCATTTAGAGCTGACGCATTTATTTTCAACTAATTTACATATATCAGCATATTTTAGCATATACCAACACGCTATGCTTATTCTTTGTTGCCCATGATTATGAGAGCTAAGTTCTCTTGAAAGCGCTCGGGCATTATTCTTTAGATATTATAATTATTTTGAGTTTATAATATATTGTTATTTAATCCTGATGAAGCTCGGTTGTTGTGCGCGTATTTGCGCATTAAAATTATATACATGTATAGTAAGCACCTGAGTTTAATAATTTCTTTTTACAATTCTAATGTGTTTTTGTTTGTTTATTTATATATCTTTTTTGGTTAGCATGATAATTGAAGTGGTACATACTAATACAGTGCATATTGTGGTTTCATTGTATTTTTGAAATATATCTTTGAAAAAAAAAACTTCCATTTTAGAATTGGAAATCTTTGCTTAGTTTACTCCTTATATTTTTGCTTTTCATATTTTGCTTGTTTAATTGAATTGCAGAATTAATATAGATATTTTAAAAGTAATTACAATTTTATAATTAAAAAAAAAATTATAATTTTAATTAAATAAAATAATATTGAAAGATAGTTTTCAATTTTTATTAGATTACAATTAATATATAAATCCTACTGAGTTTTAAATTCAGAGTTATCTTATATTTGAAGAAATACAGTAGTTATTTTATTATCTGATATAAAATTAACAAAACAACTACCATATTTTTTTTGAATATAAGATGCCCCTGAATTTAAGACTCCGTAGGATTTTAAGCTTGGAAAATTGGGATAAAAATTTTTAAATGATTTTATTGAAAAATAAACATTTTCACTTACTTAAATAGGAACTAATATAAATACAATAAGTTTACCTAATTTATTGCAAAACTTCAGTTATACTTTTACTTTATACATCTTCGCTTTCAGAACTTGAATTATCATCTTCACTAATCCACCAGGGTCCATCATCTGCAGGCCATTTAATTAAATCATTAGCAATGTAACAATTTAAGAGAGATGTTTTTGATAATTTCTTCTGATATATCTTTCCAAGACTGCAAAACCCATTCAAAATTATACGAATATTGTTTGCATTAGTCTTTTTTTGTCTTTTTAGTATAAATACCTAAAGGTGTTTTTTTTTTTTTCAAAGAAAAAAAAAAGATTTTAAAATACAGTATATACATTTAATTTACCAGTGTAACAGTCATATTTGAACATTCATGCAACAAAATCCAGAGTTTTGGTAAATTATACCAAGGCTGATCTAGATGAGGGTTTGAGACCAAATCCGACCACACCTCAGCTCCTTCACCAACCCTCCCTGACTTACTACTTTATGAATGACATATATGAGGTCACACTCATAATCTCTTAATTTCCATGCCGGCAGTAGCAAAGGGTGAAGTGAGAGACTTGAGAATAATTACTAATTGCTTGATAGCGTAACCAAACACACGCACAACTTATGGCTGATTATCTAATGCATATATTAATAACTATGGATGGTGATTTAATATAAGCAAAGTGAATAATACTACAGACGTTAATATGTTTTAAAATAATTTAATATTGACAAAACACAAACAACAACAATTAAATGTACTGCATATTCCACTCGCAGGTGGGATGGTCAAAATACGAACTACACATTCTAATCAATTGTACTTGACGATCATCATTTTATTACAGCGTTTATACATTAATAATTATTTCTATGTCTAAATGCCTAAATTATGCTCTGCCATTCCTACTAGGGTGTTAAGGGTTAAATTTTAAGAGAGTGGCAACCTTATACAATGTGTACTTAAATTTATTATTACGTGATGAGCAGTCAATGCGCTCTTTATGTAGATATTATTAGATAAATGATCTGAGGTTCAGATCAATGCTGAACAATTAATATAACTGCAGGTGAACTGGCGCTTTGTAGCATAACTTCTGAGGCTACGGCGCTACACAAATTACATCAGAGGTGCGGCTTGAATTTGCCTTTACTCATGAGATTCAGTAAAGTTTACTTGGTTCTCAGGTACCGATCGTTTGCTATATGTGAACATTTAGTTTGGATGATCGAACGGCCTTAATATACAATGCTGGATTCCGGTGTTCCAGTTCTGAAGGAGGTAATGGGAATGACCCTTAAAATCATTGTTCCATTCAAGAGAGAGGGCTGTCCGAATTAGGGATAATAAGATAGTCCTTAAAACCTAATCTTATCTTAATAATTATATGATAGCAAGGCATAATGCACCACAGTACTTCGTAAAAGCTCATTCACAATGCTTTCTAAATATTAATTATTATAACCAGTAAAGCACGAAATCTATAGTTTCTTCTGCAAGACTACCCTATCCCAGTTAGTTAAATAAGCACTGAAATTGTGATAAAGAGGACTTTATTAAAATGATCTAGTTTACTAATTAACTACACATTTTATGAAATAAATTAATGGGATCTAAAGCATATCTGGGACTTAAACTTGGCTAACTACTGAACATGCCTTAAATTATCACTCTCTCGTATTTAACTAAACAGACCTTTTAATAAGCAACATATATGCAATATTAAGCTAAACATGGCAGCTCAACTAATATATCAAAGTAGGTTTCAGAATGGAGATCTATAAATATGCCAAACAGCATACATTAATTTACTTGAGAACAAAAATGTCTCTTTAGGTTTATAATAATTAATAATCTCTGTTCTGAAGGCATAGCATAAATCAATAAATGCATTTTTACAATATATATATATATACATGCACAAGTATAAACGTAAATAGAGCAAATAATAAGGCAATAATAATCTTTTTATAAGTTGAATTTAAAAAGATTTAAGAGAAATTGAGATCAAGCAAGATTTACATTTTAACTTTTAAAGTATTTTAAAATTATACAGATTGAAATGCACTTATCTAATACAGTTTAATTAATTTAATAAGAGAGAATACACTTATTTAACATAGTTTATTTAATTTATGTAATTTCAGTTTAAGAGTTTGTGCACATTATTTATATTATATAGCTAGCTTTAAGAAAGATTTAGAAATTGTTATAGCATTAAGTTTAGCTTGGTTGAGAAGTTGTTACCAGTTGTTTACTCTGAAGGCTTGTAGCTTGACAGTATGAAACACACACGCATGGGCTGATTTATCTGAGCTGGTTCTCATCTATGGGCTATTCTTTTAGGTAGGCTGTGGTTTGGGTCTTCAGTCTCCATAAACAGTTCTGGCCGCTGAGGAGATAGCAATGACGGTCTCTTTAGCCAATGGTTTTCATAATAAAAAATGGGTACACTGTCTGGATATGAGTTAACACACGAGTAAAGCAAAATGGATCTGATTTTTTTTCAAACTGGCTTATTTATATTTCTTTTACCCTCTCCCCTCTTACAGGCCATTCACAATCTTTATTTTTAGACCTTAAAACTTAAGAAGTCTTAATTTCATCAACTTCCAACGAATCGGCTGGATTGATTTCAGGCTTAATGCTTATTAATTGTTCCCTTTTATTTCACAAGATTCAAATTCGGCTGGATTTTATTGCAGCCTTAATTGTTTCAATTTTTTATTTTATAAGAATCATAAAGTCTGGATTTATGGCAGGCGGTATTTTATAAGATTTACAAAGTTTTTTTTTTTTAAACAGTGAATTTCTTTTTTTTTCTTTTCTTGAAAGAGATTTAAGCTGCAAACATTTTAACATACACCTGAGAAACTTACATTTGTCTTTAATTACTATATGTGATTAAGTAATTTATTAATTGGATAACTTCAAGGACAGTTTGAAATAATTTAGAGAACTGTTCTTATATATATACAATGTCCACAGCTTAAAACAAATTTAATAATTTAAAATCATAAAAACAAATATTTATATGAAATTATAAAGGTGTGTACATTATATATAATAATATCAATCAGATGCGAATATACAATTTTTCGCAAATAAAAATATTACCAAATGTGTATACAATCATTTAAAATAGCAGATGTGTGTGCATATACAATTACACACATATACGCGTAAATATACGTTTTTATATATGCTAAATTACCAAGTATACTGTTATATACATGTACAAATGAAGACTACTATTTTATATAGTAGGTGAAACTGTATGATGACCAAATCATACTGTTTCACCAGTACAATTTTTTTTTCTGATTAAAAACCTTTTCTAAAGTGCAAATTAATAATTTGTCAGATTATTAAAGTAAATGATCTTTTTATAATTGGCAAAAATTATCTATATTAGTCAATATAAAACGTATTTTTGCCATCCAATTACAAATTGCAGCTATACATCGTTGATTTCTGTCTCAATTTATTTTTATATAAAAGTGATTTTTTTTTATTACAATCTGAATTATTCTTCTAAAATTATTAATATTTTCATAAATATTCTGTGTAAAAAAAGATTCTAAAACACATGTTTTCACTTCAAAAATCAAAACAAAGATATTGGAACTGTCATTGACAGATGCTCTCTTTTATAGACAACAAGAAACAACCAGTCAGAATGAAGGCAGATTCCTATCTCATATTGTTTTATTAGTTATAAAAAAATTATAAAGGTTATTCAGTATAGTTTTTCTCAGTAAAATACCAATGAAATTGGAAAAATAACTTTAAAAGATTCTAAAACATTTTCACATTGAAAATTAAAATGAAGATATTGGAACTATCAAAATCGTTGATGTGTTCTCTTGCATAGAAAACAAGAAATAACCAATCAGAGCGAAGATAGGTTTTTATCTCCTATTGATTTATTAGTTGTAAAAAAATTCTAAATGTTATTCAGTATAGTTTTTCACTAAAATTATGATAAAATTAGCAAAATCACATTAAATGAATCTATAATATAGATTTTCACTTTGAAAATCAAATCAAGATATTGGAACTGTCAAAATTATTGGCAGATGTTCTCTTGTTTAGAGAACAAGAAACAACCAATCAGCACAAAAATAAGTTTATCTCATTGTTGTATTGAGTTATTAGTTGTAAAAAAATTTAAAAGGTTATTCAGTACAATTTTTTTGATAAAATAAAATCAGCAAAATAACATTAAAAGTAACAGTTTAAGAGAGATGTAAAGCCATTTACAAAATTAATTCAAAAAAATTTTTTTTCTTTTGATTAAAAAAGATTTAGTGCACTATTTTATGCAAAGATATCAATATTCATGATCTTAATACAATGCATACATGTATAGTGTAAAGCAAAGATTCACAGAAATAAGATGTTAAAAATATTAGGTTTGAATTAAAGACACCCCTTTTACAGGTCCAAAATTTGGAAAAAAAAGTATCTTATATTCAAAGTAATACAGTATTAATTTTATATTAGATTATTGACCTACTGTCGCCCCTCTTTACATTTTTAAATGAATTTTTAATCTTGGTTCATTTGTTGTTTGCAACATCTCTACATTATATTTTAAATACCCCCCCCCCCAGATAATAGTAACAGCTATGATCCAGTTGAAATATTGATACAGTCATATTGCTAATTATATATTGATGTACTTGGTTTATACATATTATACCATCTTGGTCTAGATTTAAACCTGGAGTCATATTTCCAAAAAAGAAAAAAAAAAGTTTTTTAGCTTTTTTTTTTTAATTGTTTTAGAAAAGTTTAATAATTTGTCTTATTAATAATGATTGATAGTACATTGTAATATAAGATAATATTCATAATTTTAATTTTAAATTTTTTAACAGACAGTATATCAAATTATATATTGTAATAAAATTAATATTTTATTTTTTAAAAGAATTAATAGGTTGAATTACATATTAATAGATTCATTTATTAATATTTTTATTTACTGTATACATTTAACAAATAATACATGAACATATGTTTGTGTATGCATGTTTTATGTTTATGCAATTAGAATAATATTAAATCATATATATTTATTTTTACAATTATATAATTGTTTCAATAGATATTTAAAATTATAGGATATTTTATATTATATAAGTAATATATGTTGAGTATGCTGAAACACAGCACTAGAGAAGCTGATAAAAATAATGATACAATAGCTAACTTATCATTACTTAAATAAACATACAAGGACTATTCATATTTTTTTTAAATTATGATTTTAAAATGTATTTTAATTTGCAGATTTATTTTAGTATTTTTTTTTTAAAAACATTCACTTATTACTATAAATATAATATAACAATTTATCAATTGTTAAAACAGATAATCTTTAATATAAATAAAATAAAAATTACTAACTATTGCCAAGCGCTTTCAACTCTTACAAGTCCTTATCAAGGCAGTGTAAAAAATTCTATTTTCTCCTAGGCGATAAATTCAACATTTAATTGTATTGGCCAGGAATAACTAATTGGAAAACTGGTTAATTTTGAATTCATAGCACAAGATAAATACAATTCTTTAATCTTGCCGTTTTTATCATGTGTTTCATGCATTAATCTTGTAAAATCTTTTGGACTACATACTTGGCCCTGTACTATTTTGGTGAACATAAAAAGCTGAATAAACTGTATCATCTTCTCTTGCTGTATTATACGTATATTTATGTTGTTGAATGTGATATTTAATATTTGTTTTGGTTTCTCCAACGTATATTGCACTACAATTTATTTGTGGGCATCTAATAGAATATACAACACTGCTTTTATCCTATGATATTAATAAAAGTTCTAGAGATTCGTGAACCTTAATTTGACTGTGTTTTTACAAATATTATTGTTATGTTGATACGTATTAATAAATATGCTTTTTAATGGAATTTTAATTAAGGAACATACTTGATAATTCTTGGATAAATTAAACAGATCATATGTTTTCATTATTTATTTATTTACTTTAGAATGTATGTGTATTAATAAATATGCTTTTTAATGGAGTTTTAATTAAGGAACATACTTGATAATTCTTGGATACATTAAACAGGTCATATGTTTTCATTATTTATTTATTTACTTTAGAATGCACATATTAGTTTATGATACCAAAAAGTATAAACTAACCAAAAAGAAAATTTAGCTTATCTTAAAAACAAAATTTAAATAAACTTCATAATATTATTTTTATTTAAAATCTTATAGTATGTTTGCTTTCATTACATATGTGAAATGCAATAGATCTTATGTATGTTTATATACGAATTACATCTATGACAATATATATTTTAATATACATTGATGATATCATAATTTTGTACTTAAATTAATAATTTTGTGTTGTTTATAATTGTAAGAAAATAAAGCAACAAATGAAATAATTAGTTAAAATTTTTTCATATATTTTAAGTATTTATTCAAAGATAATATATTCTTTCTGTTTTATTAATATACCTTTTGTAACATCTGCTAATATATAGATAAAAATAAATTTATACAATGTATGCAATAAATAAAACATATAATTAATTCATAATGAAATAATCTAACAAAGATTATTTCATTGGCTTATTAACATATATTTTTATTTATTTATTATATTAATACATTTTTTTTATTTTATTACTTTTTGTGATTATTTATAATATATTTATTACACTGTTTTAATATCAACTTCAAGAGTCTATATAATTTATTTGTATATTTAATATTAGCTAAACAAATATTGAATAAATACATACATATGTTAATAATTTGTTGTATAGTTGTGACATTTCATCAGTTATTTTTTATTGACTACAATTAATAAATAATTAATAAAGTTAAACTAATGTTTTTATTGAACCACTTGATTAAGTTAATATATTTATTTTAACTTAAACTGATACAAATTAGTGGTCAACATTATTTAGGTTTTTATGATTTATATTTATTTAATCATTATTTTATAGATACTTCCTTATTAATACAATTTGATATCTCAACTGAATCTTAAGAAAATTCTTTATTTAATTTTATATATCTTTATACTGTTATAAAATTTGATATTTGAAAGTGTTAAGCCTTTTATTTATTAATAAATGATTATTATACTGTTATAGAAATTGAACCATAATACAAGATTTGAATTGAATTAGTCACCTGAGATAATAATAGTTTATTGATTACATTACAAAATTAACATCCTAACATGATGAGTTATTATTAACTTAATAATAGTTGGTTATATTCTAATTAATACCATTATAACTTATTGACTTGCCCAATTTATGGGGCATGATAATCCAAAACTCTAATCTATACCCACAGTATATATTTACATATATTAATTATACACAAATTTTTTAATCTTTAAATAGGCCACTGCAGAGAAAAGATCTCTCCAATAATTTCTCATAAGAAATAGTGAAGGAGAAGACATCACCAAGCTTGCCATTTAAGCAGTTTTCTTTTTTAATTTTGCCTTTTAGTAAATACAATTCTATATCCATTTTTCAATCATTATTAGATACATATCGCCATGTTGGTTATTGGCTTGTTAGATGAAAGAAAAATATTAGGCCTTAATAGAACTTGAAAAAATTCATTTTGAGTTTTATTTACCTTAACCCAAATTATAAGCATGATAAACCACAAGGAAATTATATATACATATTACATATGTTAAAAAATATACATAACAAAAATCAGTATATATATATATATTAAATACGCTTTATCTAATCTTTTCAATTTAAAATCTTTTTTTTAAAATTGAAGTTAATTTTAAAAAAGGTATATTATATTAAACGAAACAACATTTTATCAAACTATCATTTTTACAATATATGATGGTGTTATTGCATTACTCATCTATTATTCAGTTATTTTCTTTATTTTTTCAATATTCATATGACGTGGGGTTTGAATCTGGATGGAATTTCTAGGCAATTTTTTTATTTTTTTAGATAGCCACTCTATAGCTATCCAACTAGTTATTCAATAATTGGGTATCTTATTATTATTAGAGAGTAAAATGATGACATATTTAAATCCTCACCAACTTTGTGTGAGCATTGCTTTTCCAATCGCATTGGTTCTAGCTAGTTTTCATTCTCTGTTTTTAATAAATAACTAGTGGACAGCAGCAATTTCACTTTTTTTTTTCAAAATCAGAAAGATTTTATATTTTTTCTCTCAAGCTCATATGAAGCTACATTAACTTCCTGTCAAGTATTTTTTATAATCTTTTTTTGATTCTATTTAAAAAATAAAAAAAAAAAAGTATTATATATTTTTTAAATTATAAATATTAGTAAAATATTATGCTAATGTGACAGTTGTTTCTGTGATTTTATTCAAAAGTAAAAACATATAGATAGGAAGAAAAATTGAAACTTATGGTAAAAATTTTCATTTTTTTAAATTTTATATTTATATTAAAAAGTTCAGAAATCTGCTTATTATATATATCTTAAATTTTGTATTAATATTGATATTTTTTTTATTTTATTTCTCTTTATAGAAGTTCAAAAGCAAAGTCTTCCTCAAAATATATGCAGATCTTTCAATGTTGAAAATAAAGTTATAAAAAAATATCCAGATGAATTTTGGGTTGTCAATGCTGATACCAAAGAACTGGTTTTAATGGGTAAGTATTTGCCAAGTTAAGTCAAAAATATGTGTACATATTATTTATAGGTTTAATGGATAAGTATTTGCTAAGTTTACAAGTCAAATAGATATATATCATTTATTATAATTTGTTAATAGCATTTCCCAAACTTTTTCTACTTTCACAAGTCCTAAAATTTTAATGGGTTATTTTATAGGGTAGAAAGATATTAATAATAAATAAATTAAGCAAGTAAATATAAGAATTAAGAAAACAAAACAAATATTGTTTTTCAAATTTTAATTAGGTAAAATAAAACACATGGAATTAGTAAAATAAATCAGCATATATATATAAATGTAAAATACAGTAACCGTTATAAAATATTATATATATATAAATAAATAAATTTCAACGGTAAATACAATATTATAGTTTAAATTCTTTTGTAGCGCTTTCGATTACATCCTCGTCAGCCTTAACTGAATTTCAAATTTTCAAACTTAATGTTATGTATATTTCCATAACTGTATATGGCCGTATTCGCAACTTGCCTATTAATAACATCATTCTTATATTTATCAGTTAATATTGCCTTTTTAATTTTTCTCTTTTTATGATTTGTTTCTTCCATTAATATTTTTATTTCATTACTATTAAATGTAAATTTATAATTATAAGTTTTTTCATGGTCAAAGAATACTGAAGTTGTATTAAATTGACTATTTACATTATTTTTAATTCGCTTATATAATAATTGATGCTCCTTCAATCTTTTTTCCACAGAACATCTCGATTCACCAATGTAAAATTCCTGACATCCACATGAAATCTGATAAATTATATTACTTCTTTGCTATTTAGGAATTATATTCTTAGAATTATTAATCAATCGATTAACATTTGGAGGAACACAAAATGAAATATTATACTTTTCTTTAAATATATTCTTAATTAATTTAGATTGCATGTTATTTATAAACAGCATAGATATCCATTTTTTATTATCTAAAGTAACATTGCAAACACTCTTCTTATTATTAAATGAATTTACTGTATGCAATATTTGGTTTTTATCATAACCAACCTTTATAAGTTTATTAGTAAAGAATTCAATATTTAAAATTTTATCACTCTTATATTTACATAATTTATCATTGTGATGCAAAAATGATTTCGGACTTGCCATTTTATGTATCATTGGAACACGTGATTTAAAATGAATATATCCTCTTTCTTCAATAGGTTTAAAAATTAATTTATAATTTAAATCAGTAGGATCTCTAAATATTTGTAAATCCAAAAATTTTATTTTTCCATTTTGTTCATTCTCAATAGTCCATTTTAAATTGTTTAAATTATTCAGATTATATAAAAGAACAGCAATAATGTCTTTAGGACCACAGACAAAAACACCATCAACATCTCTAGTATAAATTTTAATATCTTCAAAATTATAAGAATTAAATATAATATCTTCATATTTTGACAATGTAAAATTACAAATTTGTGCTACCATAGGTAATCCCATTGGCCATCCTTTACCCATTTTATAAAACTTATCATTATATGTTGCAATAATATTATCACTTATAAATTTTAATGATTCAATAATAAAATTTATTAAATGTTTATTTATAGACATATTAATTAATTCAATTTCAATTAAATTTATAGATTCAAGACGATCAATTGATCCATATAATTCCGTTACATCCAATGAAGCTAACAGATCATTATCATTTATTTTTATATTTTTAACTCTATCAACAAATTCATAAGAAGATGCAGTTGTATATCTTCCAAAACCCAACATATCTTGTAATAATTTACCAATATACTTAGCTGTTTTATACATAAATGATCCACCAAAATCAATCATCAATCTAAGAGGATTTCCTACTTTTTGAAGTTTAATATTAGCAAATATCCTTGGGCATGTAGATGGATATATATCGTAGTATGTACAACTATTCATAAAATGACTTTTAGCCTTCTTTAAAATACTATTTATAAACTTCACACATTGTCCCTCCATATTATAACTATTAATAATATCAAATCCCAATTTACTCATTTGTGTTTCAATTTTATCATTATATGCATCTTTTTTAATAAAACACATTCGTAAACCCTTGCCTTCTTTCAAACATATATTTTGCTCAGTTCTAAGAAGATTTTTAAATTCAGAAATAGCATAATTCCATGACCGATCATATCTATTAGTTTTTATTTTATATTTAGAAATCTCCTTAATAATGTTACTACAACCTTGTAAATTCATATTATCATCAAAAACATTCTGCACTGACGCAATCAATTCCATAGTATAATCTTTCCATATACTTTCTACATACTTTGAACCATATTGTAATACATATTTTTGTGTAAAACTAATTTTTTCATCTGTTAAATTCATGTAATTATCATCACCATAACTATTTGGATAATAACAATTAGGTTCTTATAACATAATCAGGCTTGGCCACTTGATGGCGTTCTGGCTCGCCAAAACACCTAACAAATGCCGTTTACAAGGCCTGACTTACGGCTATAGAAAATATCTATGTTTGTCTTAGCCATTAGAAGGCCGTTGATGATGACGTAACACAGAAATAATACAGCCTATTTCTGCTTCGCAGCAGTTACTGTGAATCCACACACTTATCTTTCGTGTACAGTTTGATATATATATGTGTGTGTAGTTTGATTAGTCAAATTTTTACAATATACGTTACACAATCTTTGTATTTGTAATGAATTTAAGAAACCTGACTTTATAGTAATTTTCCAAATGGCCACACCCTTATTTAGAGAAGGTGTAATGTGTAAAAGCTTGCCGAGAGTACGTCAAAAGGAATTTGGCCGAGTTTGCTTGCGAAATCTCGTTTTCATGTGAAATACCATGTAGTTCATAAAATGATTGGCGATCGCGTAACTTTCCGCAGTTGCCGAAAACAGAAGGCGAGTATTTCTGCTGTCCAATAAAAATATACATGATTTTTTGTAAATTTCATAGAAAGCACATATTATAAACATGTTTAATAAGTAAAGAAGCCATTTATATGTGTTTGTTGTTGTTTAAAAAAGTTTGAGTTTCTTTCTTTTGTCCGACTACGGTTATGATTTTGATATTTTTTATTTTAGCATTACAAACAACCGAACCCTAACCCTACACAGTTGTTTTGTTATGTAGAAAGCAATAATTAAGCGAAAGGCATCGCTAAATAGACATCGCAGAGTAGCAGCAATCAATGAATCGATCCCCTAAACCCACCCCTCCCCCCAAAAAAGTTTAAATGTATGTTTAAAGAATGCAAAAAGGTTGTTGTTTTGTAAAGACAAAATTAAAATTAAACGTTTTATTTTTAAAAAAGACAAGGGGAAAAAAGTTCTAGCAATCAATCAAGTAATAACTAAAAAGGAGGAATGATGATAATTTGTCCAAAAACAGCGATTTAAAAATAAAAAAAAAGGTTGTCGTTTACTAAATACAAAATTAAAATTAAAATTGCATGAAAAAAAAAAGTCATAGCAATCAATAAATTAATAACCAAAAAAAATACAACAGCGATTTAAAAATCACACGGCCCCGAAAAATGTACATTATATTGTTTTTGACTGCCAACAACGCTATCAAGTGGCCAAGCCCGATTACTTATAATAACCAACAATTATACAAAAAGTCAATTTTCTTATCAAATTTCTTAATCCAATTTTGTTGATACTTTTTAAATCCAACTTGACAATGTATATAAAATGCATTCCATTGATCCCATTCATTCATATCTATTAAATGTTCAATAGCTGTTAAATTTTTTAATGTCATAAATTTCTTTTTTACATTGCTTTATTATATTGTCCAAAATAATTGATTTAATTTTAGACATATTATTTGAGGGAAAATGTGAGACATCTATTCAAACATATATATTGTAACGTTTATTTATATACGTTACAAATATATTGGCATTTGGTAAAAGCTAAAAAAGTAAATTTAGATTTTTTTTTTATTAGTATAATTTTTGTTAAAACGTGCAATGAAGGTTAAAATTGTCATTCTTATTTTTTTTTATCTAATTGGAAAGAATAAATGACATACAGATTACTAATCCAGATAAATTAAAAGAATTCCAAAAGTATAAGCTAAAAGAAAAATATTTTAGCTAATTAAAGATGGAAGAATAATGCTAAAAAAAAAGAGAACTTTGTAACTTAAATTTAAGAGAGAGTGTATAAGATTATTATCTTATACGCTGATAAAAAGACAAAAGAGTGCGCAGAAGTTCCAAAAATGGAGCGCGATATAAAAAGGAGATGACAACTTCAATCTGGGTCTTCTCTTTTACTTCTAGTTACGTCTCTGAAAGTTGGAGGTTTCCACGAGCATAACCTGTGGCAAGAAATATACTTCTACACAGGTATGCTCCTTGCTGTACCAAGCTGTCACGCAAGCATGGAAACGGGACTTGTGAAGACCGCTTTTTGCAATAAAAGGGTCACTACAACCGTGCCTTTTCTCCAGCTACAGAACGGAACAATAATGGAAGACGCCGGCAGGAGAGACAATGGAAATTCTCATGATCTGGGATCCCATAAACCTACATGAACTTACTGGTAAGTTAAGAATAAATTTTCCTGATAGTGACTTAAAAGTTTGCAAACAATTATTTATCTAGGCTTAGACTACCATCCTGATATAGACTTTTCGTATTCAAGGGACTTTCTTATAAAGAATTTTATACAAGATCTTGGAACATTATTAAATTGCGTTCATTATTTAATCTAACTGTTTTTGTTAATCGATTCATTATCTGGATTAGCATGTGTGTACTTTCCAGTTTAGTTAATTCGTAATTTAACTTATAAATATTTTAGTTTGTTAGAATAAAAGAGATTATACTTTTATCAACCTTTTTCATTGTGCGTTATTAATAATGGTTATTATTCTTTTTAGTATTAAAGTTATTATTAGTTTAATAAGATTTAAAAGTAATTTACCTTGCCAATATGTTTGAATAAGCCCAGCAATAATAATCTCAAAAAAAAAGATAATTCTAGTTTACCGTAAAATTACCGATTCTTAAAATCTAAGACCAATAATTTTAAAAATATTTTATTTTTTTTTTATTTGCGAGACATGCTGGCGACAGATATCAGCGGTCTTTTTAGAATAAAAAGACCTGGTGCCTATCAAATAAATTAAAAGCTGATCTCATCAATAGCATAATTCTCAACCATCAATAGGCAAAGTTTGATCAGGAAATATAGCTGTGTTTTTAAGGAAAAGAAATACAACTTTCTTTTTTCTTTTGATACAGCTTGATCAACTCACGCTCAAATATAAATTTGAGGCGTATAGTGGCCTAGTAATACGAAAAACGTTACAATATATATATATTGTAACCGGACCGCCATACAACCCTTTTATTACCTTGGTTGTAACAATTTCCTGATGAGCATGTTGCAGGAAGGAACTATCGGTTGGCATTCTCCAATGCAGATGTTAACCCCCCCCAAAACAATATTACCTACTCATCAGAGGATGTAGCACCATAGAGACTGGAAGCATCTAGACATTTCTGTGTTTGGTTTTCCAAACGGTGCCACTAGAGTTCCATCTCACTACAACCTGACTTATCTAGGTCTAGTTATCCCAGACGTAGCTCAGGAGGCATGAGATTCTCGTGAACAAGTACACTGAATGATGAGTGATGCAATAATAAAAAAATAGAATTAAACAACTGGATAACTAAAATTAATTTTAAGTAACAATAATTTTATTTAATAACAGGTTTAAATAAATGTCCAACAAACAAAGTATTTCATTGACAGTCCCTTGTATCCCTTCGCCCTACTTCCAATAACATTTTTATATGACTTAAAGAACGTAATTTGTTAACAGTATAATAAAATCCTTCTTTCAATAGTTCTTTAACAGTTTACATCTTTAATCATTTAGTTAATCCACAGAGAGGATGTGATATATTAAGAGAACAGATAATAATGAAGACAACTAATAGCATTTAATTCAGAGTTCCATTTAATTCAAACAAATATTTCATTTACGGTCCATTGTGTTTCTTTGGTATACTTCCAATAATAGCACTTAAAGAATGTAATTTGTTGTATAATAAAATCCTTCTCTCAATAGTTCTTTAATATCCATGTGATGACTCATTTTCAGTTCATTTATGAAAAGGTTAGAAGCAGTTTATTGATCAATAGTTCATTTACAAGTCATTCTAATAAAGTTCATCCTACATTTCAAATGAAGGCTCATTTTGATTTATCTTGGGTAAGGAATTCAAAGAATAAATGTGCATTTATATGCATAAGTTTCATTATTTTCTTTACATAAAATCAATATGCAGGTAAGCATTTATAATCCGTATAGTATTTCATTATTTTTTTAATTTATCAAATCAGGTAATGTAAACAATTCTGGATTTGTGGACTATTCATAATCCAGTCAATGTGCATTTATATGCATAAGTTTCATTATTTTATTTATATACCATTGAGATGCATGTAAGCATTTGTAATTTTTATTTAGTTATTCTAATATATAGCATAAATATTGTTATTTGGTCTGCCACAGATGTATATTTCTACCTATAAATTGATCAGCAGTTGCATTTATTTATTAGCCAGTTAGAGTTATATGTAATAGCTCATTATTTCTGACTCTTCTAAGTATACTTATTTGTATATCAGTAATATAAATCGTTATAAGTATTCGTTTTTAGTTTTTTTTTTTTTTAATCTAGATGCTTCTGCATATAAGAAGTTAATCATTTATGATTTGCCTCATTAAAAATGCCTTTTGATTATAGATATTTTTTTAATATTTATAATTTATCATTAATAAAACATATTTTCACATAATTCATTTTAAGAAAGATGTTTGTTTTGTTTTTTTATTTTTATAAACACGTATAAGTATTGAATAAAATACCTTTTGATTATTGACATTTAAGACATCTAGCATTTACAATTTATTATTAATAAAACATATTTTTATGTAGCTATTTTTATTCATATTTTTTTTTTTAAGAAGAAAGACGTTTTGTTTGACTTTTATAAACACATATAAATATTAAATATTTTATAAAATTGTTACCTTTGTTTTTTTATATCCAGTCTGTTCCATCAAAAAGGGGTCATTGTATTTCAGCTGAATGGCATTGTTTACTTTCCGTGATGTTTACCCAGGCAAATCTTGGAGAACCATGGCTTTTGGATGAAGAGAAAAAGCTGTTACTGCCTAGCCTTCCATCATTATTATTTGCTTATTAATGTTTTCTTTTTCCATTATTGACAGTGGCTATAAATATTATATTCCAAGGTTCCTTAAGATCAGCTGTCAATTAAATAGTCAAGCAACACTTAGATGAAAATTTTAATCTATTAACTCTTCACTTTTCTTACTTTTTAAAATCTTTTTCAAAATCTTTCCAAAGTCTCCTTTTCAAATCTACTTTAAAAATCTAGCCTGAACTTCCAACTCATCTATTTATATTCTCCCTGGATTGATTAAGCAGCATTGCCCAGTGATTTGTTTTACAGCTCTCATTTAAGTCCGAGTGCTTTTCTCTTCTTAAGGATTGTACACTCTACTTTTTGCGGGACAGATAAGAAATCATAAGGATAAGCCATGTTTTCCAATTTGATAAGACTGCCTCAAGCAATTATCACACTTTATACGACAACATCGTTCCAAAAATTAAAAATGTAATATTTTTAATAAATGCCAGCTTTTATTTATATCGTAATTTAAAACTATAAAATCAATAATGATTTTCTTTTAACTATACACTTTTTGCTTTATTTTTTTTTTAATTTGATCAAATTATTTTTCTTTTTTCATTGCTGTCAATTTTTATGACTCCTTTGTTTCTTTAAATTTTTAGTTTTCCTTAACCATTATTAAGTCTTTTCTTTTTTAACAACAAATCATGCTAGTCTTTTTAAATGAGGGGGGGTCTTTTGAATATATACGTGGAATAGTTTATCTGTTTCAATATATATATATATATATAGTGAAATTAAGTTCTTAATGACTGATATTTTTGAATCTTTGAATTGAAATTCTTTTGATATCAGGCTTATTATAGCATCAAATGTATTCCTGTATTTTGATTTGGTTGCAGCATAATATGAAAATCCTACCTTCCATAAATATTTTATTATAAAAGAAAGCATATTGTGGGGTAATCTTCTATTAATTTTATCCAGAAATCATATACACCTAGGTCTCATTTTACGCGATAGATAGGTTCCTCAGAAAACACGCGCAAACGAAATCGTGCAAAAATAGACGTAACTTACATTGAAAAAGGGGGGATATGGTCTGTGATTTTTCAAAATTTGCGTAAAATCAAAGCACCAACGTAAAATTACTTTAAAATTCGCGCAAAAAAAAAATAAATAAAATATGACTAATAAAAAATTTTAAATTTGAAAAATATTGATACAAGACAAACTTTTTTTAACTATAATATTTAATTTTATTCAAAATAATTACTTTTATGCATAATTTACATTTTTTTTATACACGTTTTAATTATTATCGATATTTGCCGAAAAACACTTTCGTTTGCAAACTGAGGAAATACAACTAGCGCTAACTTCACATTCATGTTGTGTCAATAGATTTCTGGTGACAACGTAATTAGTAATTAATCTTTGAGACGATGATTTTATTAATTGTTTATGAATTTAGACTTATGATAATAAAAAGACATTTATTCACCACTGCTGGGAAAAATTTAATTAAAACTAACAACTAAAAATTAAATTCTTATTTTTGTCTTTAATTTTCAATTCCGTTTAAAAATCAAATTTCGTTTCACTGCTATTACTCACCTTTTAAAAATAAACTTGTGGACACTAAATCATTAATAATTGATTACGTTCTTTTTTAAAAAGCAAAAACAGAATGTGATTTAAAATGCAAACTTAACACGCACAATGTTTGAACAAATTTACATTATAATCTTGTAAAATTTAATGTGTGTATACATAAAACGTGGAAATTATGATTTTAATTTCATTATTGCATAAAATCTTACTATGATAAAGCACTGAAAATATTGAAATTACTACGATGAAAGTCAAATTCCAATAATGTACTATTACTTTCAATATAACATAAGTGCGCGAAATTTATTATTTAAAGTAATAGCGCATTATCGGAGTTTGACTTCCGGTGAACTTCAAAATCGCGTAACTTCAAAATCGTGTTAAGTCCGTGTAAAAAGAGACCCAGGTGTATTGGCAGTTCCATGTATTTTTGTTTTAAATCCAAATCACTAATTTAATGAATTTGAATTTCTTAATCACTTGTGCTGAAACCTGTTGGCTTAGCTGCTACTCTGATTGGATTCCTAACCCAGGATTTATTCTTAACCAGACTTTGGGAATATATTACAAAACAGAGTGACTTGTTTGTCAACATAGGTAGGATGAGAAGGTTGGCACTAAGGTGGACTTTGAGCATTTCATCATCCCATTTTCAATGAAATTGATGGCTTAAGAGTTGTGGGGTGGAGTGGTTTGAAGCCTTTCCATTAAAGTATGAAGATTGGCTATCTTAGTACAAGCTGAGCTTTGATTGTATATATGTGTGGAGATGATAATGTGGACCAACTCATGAGTGCTGGTTTAGCACGCAATACATTTATTGGTGATTATTTATCTTTTTGACGTGTGTGATCAAGTGTATTAACAGTATCAGATAGCATGGATGGTTGAGGGTCCTGTGAAAATCTGAGTTCAAACCCCTATATATTATTTATATAAGTGCAGGTATGAAAAAGCCTGTACTGTAGAAAAATTTTATATTTCAAAAGAGTTGATTGTAAATCATTCATGTATTCTAAAATTGTGTTGGAAACTTCATCATCTAGTTTATTTCAGTGGTTGTCTTTTGATAACCGACCACAGCCACTTGATGGTGTTTCTGTGCAAAAATAATGAAATGTAATGTTACCAGGCCAATAATTTTTTTCTTTAAAAAATTTACGAAACATTATTTTCTCAATTCCATTTTTTTTTATTACATTATACATTCTTTTTATAATTACTTGATTTAAAATAATATTTTATAAATTACATTTTTAAAATGATACGAAACATTATTTAAATTACATTTTTTATTATATTATACATTTCAGTGCATAGCGCTGGAAACAGTAGGCATGGGGCCCAATGGTTGTCAGACCCAAAGAATCCGAGTACAAACAATATTTCAAAAGATGCATTACTCTGATAAACCAACCTTATGATTTCCAAAACAACATAAAACATGTGACTTATGTGAAATGGTGCTGGGACATACCCTTTTGCAATTTTTTTCACCTTCAAAAATCTGCAGGGAAGTGCGGTGACGGCCTTGCAATTATTACTATGTAATAGTATGTCAGGTAGGGTGCAACATCATTACATCGAATGCACATTAAAACAGTTATGGTCAGTTGAATTCCAACACCCTCACATCGTACAGTAGCGATCTTTGCAGTATTTGCTATTTCCATAGTGCCGCAAAGCACATCAGTGGACCGTAATATTGGTGAGCTATGCCTGGTAACGGCTGATATGAACAGAATTGTTCTATACGCTGTAAATTTGGCTGCGTAAATGGCATATTTCTGTGCTTTTGCTCAGAAACGCCATCAAGCGGCCGTGAACATTGAAGATTATTTTGTTCAACTATAGAAATTTAGAATTAGATACAATTTTATATCTTGCATTAAAAATATTCTTTTTTTTTTTGTAATAATAAGTTAATTTCATTGCATTTAGTAAAAATATCTGCCAAATATGCAGGGCTTATCAATCATGAAGGATTTGTTAAAAATTCAAAATATCACATGATCACTATTTCCTATGCTAAATTATTTGCTGTGTAAAAAAAATCAGTAACTCACTTTGAAGTTCAAAAAGTCTCAAGAGTATTTTTCTTCTAAATAGCCATCTCACTTTAGTGTGTAATAAAAGTGCAGTATGATCATTATCCATTTCCTCACACAAAATTTTAAATAATCTGGATAGAAGTGGTCAAGATTTCACAGAATTGATAACTTTTATGGCTTTATCCAAAATAGTTTTTAATATATATCAATTTTTTTTTATTAGTACTGCTAGCCTATGCAAAACACAATATTTTTTTATTACTTTTGTAAGTACTTGCAGAATGTGTTATACTCCTTTTATCTTTTCTGCCATTGCTTGAGCATCATCGGTACAAACCATCAATACACTTTTTCCAACCGATTTTCTGTTTTGTAATGAAATTATTAATCTAGTTGACTATATCTTCTCCAGAAGTTCTTTCTTGTAGATATTCACTTGAATAAATACCAGTAATACAATGAGCCCTGCAATATCTGCCAACTTATTTTTCTGCAGTTCATATTCACTGCAGAATCTAAATCGATGAAGTAACTCTTTTATTATCATTTGTAATATAATTATTTTTTCAGCAGTCTGTTAATATGTATTCTCTAATTATATGTGCTTGATCATTAAATGCAGTGCGCCAACTCATACATGATTGTTACACCTTCCCTTTCAATTTTACCAGTTGTAATCATTTGAATCATCTCTTAAACTATATATATATAGTAATCAGCATATTTTATTTCTATATATGTCTACAAAGTTTAGCTGGAGCCATTAAACTATTTGTTAATATTTTATTACATAAAACACTTAATGCATCAGGAACATCTGTATTGTCAATACATATAAATCCCTAATTTAAATAACTTTCATCATATTTACTTTTTGGTATGCTCAAGTAGATCTTGTCTGCTTTTTAATATTAAATTTTGAAGAAGCCACAGTTTACCCTCTTCTAATCATAGATGTATCAGAATAAGAATTTACCTTTTCTTGTTTTAAACTTCTAATTAATTGATAATTTTAGAATACTATTTAAATTCTAATGTTAATCAGAATTGTAATAGAACAAAAAAGTTAATGTGTCACAAAAAAAGATTACAACACAAAAATGTGAAAGAAAAGTATGAAAATGTGTCAATAATGTAAAAGAATTATAATAAAAATGATTTGATAAAATGTTTAGTAACAAAAATTAAAGATTGTGAAATAAATAAGATTATAATATATAAAATCAACTGTAAAATAGTTGAAAACTGTAATACTAAAATAAATACTTAATATAATATATATAAGAAATAATCTATAATTATTATAAAAGAAAAATTATAATAATAATTAAAAAATGTTTAGTCACAAAATTTATGCAGGTCAATTCAAATTATTATAATAAAATAGTCAAAAGTGCTAATAAAGTTTTATAATAATAATAATAAACTTATTTATTTAATCAAAATAATACAATGATGTGTTTAATAAACAAATATCATAAATAATATCTATTCAGCTGGTAAATAAATCCAAATTTCACTTACTTTAATAGATTGCTAACAACTGTTGATGTCATGGTCAGTTTTGGACACACACAGTCTGCCAGTGAGTTCCACATGATCAAACATAGTATAGGATTTAAAATCATATAAGACATTTTAATTTTCATAATTTTTCATGGAACGTTTATTGGAAAATTGCAGAACATTGGTATTCTGCAGAATATAGTTTGAGAAATGCTGAGTGAACACTTTTTTTCAATTGACCAAATAATTTTTTTCTGTCCTTTTTACTATATCTGGAGTCTTTATTATCAGTACTGGGCTATCCGGCTATCCTAGTTATTAGTAATATCTCCCAACATGGACTAATCTCAAGAGTCTAAGATTTGTTCAGTTTGAAAAACCAAAACCAATTAGTTACAAGTGAAGTTATCACAAGCTCCATAAATGTTACAATTATATTTAGCTAGTAACTTTAGCAGTCCCAAAAAAATGTTAGTAATGATCATTCTATCATGATGAAGTTAACAAAGAAGAAATTATAATATTATATGTCCTTAAAAATATACTTCTGGAATCATTAGTGGTGTTAGTTTGATGTCTTAGCCGTCAAGTAAAAACAATGGGTTCTATAAATCATTTTTGAAATGATACTTTTAATTTTTTATATATTGAGCAAAGCATCATATGACTTTCTGTGCTTACTTTCAATATTGTTTACTACTGGTCATCCTTTGCCTTTTCGTTCATGTTTATTTCGTTTTTAATTTTATTAAAACTTATTGTTTTGTCAATTTCATTTTCATCATATGTAAGGGTCAATAAAACCATTACACTCAACATTCCTCCAGTTTACATTTATTTATTTTTTTGGATAACATTAATTTATCATTTCTTCTAAATAAAATATTAAGCAAATCCAGAGACTCTTACTCTACTACACATCATTGAAACTTATGAATAAAAAACATCTGTAAAGTGCAAATAATAATAATCAAATGATTTATATTGTTTGGGAATTAAAAAAAAAAGATTTAAACATCAGAAATGACAGTATTGAGCTGTGATTCATGGATATTTATTGTTCTAGAGCAGTGGTCTTCATCCACCGGGCCGCAGAAGTTTCCTGTCAGTCCGCAGCTAGACTGACAAGAAAGTTTATAATAACAAAATAATAAGATTTTAAACTTTTAATTAATATGAACAATTTTTATTTATTTTTTCATCACATTTATTTAAAAAAAAAGAAACAGAACAAAAACAAAATCTAATCAATCATACATAAATTAATTTGTTTTTCTATTTATCACAGATGTTTATGGGGGGGGGGGTAGAAAAAAGTTTTTTATTACACAAACTCCGGTTGTCTTTTGATAGCCAATCACGGCTGCTTGTCAGCATTGTTAAAACAATAAAATGTAACGTGACTTTTTTTGATCTCTTAAATTTTTTCTACTCTCTCTTAATATTTCATTTTTAGTGGTTTTTTGGCTATAAGTCGTGTTTCTAACTTTTACAGAGTATTTCTCAATACACCCCCACCACCCCAAAATAAAGTAAGATCAAAACTTTTGACTTTTTCAAGTTTCATTTTCTTTTTTTTTTGTTTAAAAATACGCCCACTTTTTTTTGCCTATAAAGCAATATTTTTTTTTGGCTTTATTTGTAAACCGTTAAAATACTAAAACTTTTATTTTTAAAACCAATTTCTGTTACCTTTTTTTAAAAATAAAAACAAACAAAAAGTAACTTTGGTGTCTATCTTTTGTCTCAGTGATGACAACGTATTTCTCAACCCCCCCCCCCCAAATAAAAATTTATCTGTAAACTTCTACTGGTCCGCGAAATCTTATCCTTACTTTTACCGGTCCGCAGGTATGAAAAGGTTGAAGACCACAGTTCTAGAGATTGATGCTTTATCATAGTTCTAGAGACTGATGCTTTATCAGTTTACTAAACCACTATCATTAATTAAATTTAAATATCTGGGGTAAAAATGATATGATAATTAATTGATTATAATAATCATTAATGTATTTATCTAAAGCAAATGGTGTGAAATGCAAAATATTTGGTACTGGTGGATTGAATGTAGTAATTTAATATTTGTAATATAAATGTTCAGGCATTTATACAGAAATGATAACCATATCTTTTTTTTATCAAAACTTTTATTTTTGCCTAGAAAGCTTTCAATATAGTACATATCATATTAAATGAATTATGAATATGATATGTAATATATCAAAAGCATGCTGAACATGAATTAAAATGTTTAGATAAAAAATATATGGTAACCTTTTCTGTATAAGTGCCAGAACATTTATATTTCTAATAACTACATTCACACAGAAAAGAGATATAAGTTTTGGAATTAATTTAATATTTTTATATCTCTTTTGTAAATAAATCAATTTTAAAAAGTGATCGTTCTAAAATGAGGTGTGTTTGCATATATACACGTTATTATCATAATGGATATTAATTCAATCTTTTACTAAAACTATTGTTATTTTTCTCTTAAATTAAGCTTTTTAATTTTTTTTGTCTCTCATATTTTATAAAGGTTTAATGAATTTTCAAAGCAACTCTCAGAATATTATGTGGTGACTGCTATTCTTCTCATTGTAATAGAATTTCCAAAAAAATCCTTTTTTTTTCTATGATCCTGAAATTGTTGAATACCAGATAAAAATGTTTCATCCCAAATTATTTATAATATGAGTTCCTTAACTGTTTTTATAAACAGCTCTATGATATCTTTATTGGAGGTGAAAATTGTACTATATTACAAACAGCCAATATTGGATAAAAAGTTGAATTAAGTTTGGATCAGATATCTGAAAAAAGCTAAACTTCAATGCTGATTTGACACTCATATTTAGGCAAAACTGGCTAATTCTTTAACTATTTCTACTTGATTTTAATGATTTTTGTTATTTCATCTTAAGTGATTTTTCATTTTTTCAATATTTCATTTCTTTTTCTTTGGTAATTGTTTAATATCCATCTCTTTGTTAATTTGCTTATTTGTGCTTTTAATTTTATTATTTAGTTTAAAAACTAAAAAATGAAATATTAAATTATTTAACCTTGTTTATATTTTATTTTTAATATTATTATTTATGTATTATTTTGCAGTTGCACTATTTTTTTACTAATCAACATTAAAATAATAAATTTCAGTCAAAATGAGGAAAAAGAGACCTTGTAAATTATGTTTAGTTCTTTAGAAGTTTTTCAAGATTTGATTAGAATAAATTATACCTCAAAATAAATTATGAATATTTAAGTCATCATAAATTTTGAGAAGCCATTTTCTTAATGTTATCAAGTTAAAAAAAAAGTAAACTATGTGCTCAGCATCTTTAGAAGTATTATATTTCCCCCACCTATTGTAAAGCTGCTCTATTATATTAAATGATAATTTTATTTTGTGGTCAGCACATTGGCATTCATCTGACCTACCCAGATTAATCTGAGATCATTATCCAGCTTAGAAAAGTTAAATTTTCATTTATTGATTAGTAAATGGAGAGACAGTTGAGTTTGCTATGTGTCAGAATTTGAAACCAAACCTATTCTTATTTAGAAATGTTTAGCTGCTTAATAAAATTTCTAAGTTTTCTTGTAAGTCTTGGGTCTTACTCTAGGCACATTCACTATTCCATAAGTTGAAAACACAGAAATCTGATATTAAATAATAGGATTGGAAATAAATTGAGCAAAAATTAAAAAAGATTATAGTAATAGTATATTTGCTTCCATGTTCATGATCTAGAATTTAAATCTGCATTGAGCTTGCAGAATTTTTTTTATATTTAATTGAAGATTTCTCATAGTTAAACCATACAGTCTTTCATTATCAGACCAGTAGTCATCTATCTTTCTTGGCTGGAAAGTTAAAGATGCCATTTATACAGTAATATGAGTGTCCATGAATTAACTTTAAAAATGCAGATAACGATGCAACTTTTACTAATCATTGAGGACCTGCAGTATACTTACATTGGTATTTATTTTATAATTAATTTTAATAGTTTATCTTGCCACTGAGTTTTTTCAGTACTGAATAGTGAATTTTAAAATTAGTCATCTTTGCAGAAGTCTAGAAACAAAAACAATGTATACTATGCATGTGTGTATTATATCACTGTGTAGATAATTTCCTGTAGTTTTAAACAAGATATCAAACAAAAAATGTTCAACTTATAGTTTTTAAAATAGCAAAATGTTTGTAAAAGATATATTTTTAAAAAATACATTTTTTATAGAATAAAAAATGTATGGACATTTTTATTAGAATTCAGGTTTATTAAAATTAAAAAATGAGTTGAAGTATGTACAATTTTAGGTATATTTTTCATTATTTTGATGTATAATTTTTTTTTTTTTAAATATTTGTCTTATCATTTTTAATATTGAGGTATATATAATTTAAATATATTTTGTACATTATTTTGATGCAAAAATACTTGTAATTATTTTTTTTAATGTCATCATTTTTATTATATTTTAAAATATTAGTTTATAAAAGAAATTGGCCAAATAAATATATCTGCAGTATATATATATTTTTCCTGCAATTGTTATATGTACATATATATATATGTGTGTGTGTGTGTGCGTGTGTGCACAAGTACATTGTCCCAATTCACTTATGTATTTTATTTTGTATTTTGACTTTATGAATGCCATTATTAAAATAAGTCCTTGAAAATAAATTATTAATAATTAATATTATTTTGTTAGGAAAAAAAGATAGATAAACATATGTAAAAAAAGTGTAAATCAGATTTCATAAAACAATAACAAAAAAAAAAACTTACTAAGAATGATTGCTATATATGTAATTTATATCTCTTCTTTTTCATTATTTATTGTAGATCATGTTTAGAATATTAAAAATATTCTATTTTTAAAACTAACATACATAAATTTATAATTTATGAATATTATTTAAAATAATTAACTTTAAAAATATTTAAATTATTTATTTACTTATTTTTATTTAATGTTCATTGTATATTTTTTATCTTTGGTGTTTATGATATTACTTTTTTAATAATGCATTATTATGTTGTAAAAATTGCATCAAATGCATAACAAAAGACAATTGATATTTTATTAATGAATCATTTTAAACAGAAATATGCAGTTAATTTATTTGCTCTGACTTTAAAATAGTAAAAGAATTGAAAAAGTGGCTTTAAAATATAATAATTATATCAATTGATAACAACCAGGCAGAAGACATAATTTGAAGTACAAAATAGAATGGAATTTATTTATTGTATCAAAGGAAATTATTTTTATTTATTAAAGATTTTTCTATCTATTATATATTTTGTGAAACCATGACTTTTGAAAAAAATGAAGCAACAAATTATTTGTAAAAAAAACAATGATTTGATTATGAAAAAATATAAAGGAAAAAGAACTGATAAGAATATCATATTTATATTTCCAAATTTATTGTAAGGAATGTGTGAATTTAAAGTAATGTAACTTGATATTTTTTGTTGAAGAAAGTTAATGAGAGGAAACTACAATTGTTTGGCAAGGCAGAACTAAAAAATAAGAATTAATATAATATGGGTAGATATTGTTAAGGAATAATTTGGAATTAATTTGTTAGTTTAGCATTTGTATTAGAAATAGAAAACTAAAAAGAAGGCATCAAACTTATCAGTATTGAAGCCATGGTTTCTGATAATGTTGATGGGCTTGCAAATATGAGTAATAATTTTCGAATTATAAATAATTTTTATTTACCAATAACTATCCTTCTCAGTTTATACTATATTAAACTACTATTGTGCTATTCAAATAATAACTTCAGTTTTTAAGAACTATTGTCTCTCTTCAATCTGGACATTAGATCATTCTCTATATATTTTTAGAGATCTTAATTATGAGCTAATTGTAGGGATCTTTACCATTTGAAAGGGTTTGTAGAGCAACCAAATGTGCTTGGATTCAAAACTTTAGGGTATTTGAAAATTCAAGTCAGTAACTTAGATAAATTAATAGGTAAAATGGGGTGATTACTGGATAGTTGTAGTTAGTGCAAAACTGTTATCCAAGTGGAAAAATTAATAGTTGGAAATTAATCTGAAGTTAAACATTATAATGCTATCTGTATTCATTGATTACTTATATTTGCATGGAAAGCTAATGTTCACAATGATGCAAAGTGGCTTGCTGTTGTGAAAGGCATATTAATTGTAGACTGAAGGAGTCATACATTGCTTTGTTTTGATATACTAGAGAAAGTTCTGATTTGATATATGTCTAGAAAGATATAGTCTGATCATTTTGAAAAAAGTCTGTCATTGTTAATTATGAGAGAGATATTGCAAACAGCTTTGTCTTGAAATGCCTTTTTCATAGCTGTTTACTTACTGTAATGTTAATTGTGGGTAGATTTTGTAATGAAGTACATGTTATCCACTTTCTTTAAATATATTTTTCATATTTACAAAGAAATTCATATACAATTATTTTCATGTGAATAAAGCTGTGATATATAGATAGATAATTTTCTTTATTACCAAATAAATGCACATGATTCAGCTAATGGAAAATATTCTTATTAGTTTATGATAGGAACTGATACTTTAATTTAATTGGTTAATGGTCCAAGTGCCATATTGAATTTTAAAAAAACTGTCTTGAGACACAATTTTCACAATAACTTCAGTTTTAATAATGGTAGAGCAAAAAACTTTACATTGATAGAAACTAGAAAAACTAAGGAAAACAATAAGGCTAAGACAAACAGTGATTACCATTGAAAAATAAGGGGAAAAAAAGAAATTTCAACATCTGAAATAATTACTTTATTGTTTGTTCATAATTTCTAATTTATCATCAATTTATCTTCATTGCTAATTTTTTTTGTATTCCTCATAAAATTTGCATTCAAACCATATATAATACTTCTTATCTGAGATAATCCATAGCTTCAGAATCTCCAAAACTAGTCACATAAGAATTCTTCAATTTTATCTTGTACCCTAAAAGTTAACAAATCTCAAGTTGTCTGCAAGAAAAAGATTCATCCTAATAAATGATACAAAACAAATCATTTCCAGAAGTGGATATGCATTTGTCATCATAGCAATAGGCTTCTTGTCTATCTAAAACTAGAAATTGTAGGCTACTGTCGGTATCAATGATAAAATGAGTTTCATCTCTTCATTTTTTTTTGTGTGTGTGTATACCAGTGATGTTTATATTCTTTATGCATACCAGTGATGCTATCTTGTTATAATTATTGTCCCACAAAGGTAAAATTTATTTGCATATAGTTCATTTGCTAGCTATAGACTTGAAAATAATGTGATGCAAGATGTGGCAAAACTACTGACTCCACAGCATGAGTAGCAAGCCATAGGTAAGAATCAGAATTCGATTCTTTGCCTGCATACAATTCCATGTGGTACATACGTAACCATGGTGGCTATCACCACACACACCATTTGAAATCTCTCTTTATTAGTTTTAAGTGTTTATATTTTCACATGGTATTATGCCCAGTAAATTTTGTGATTGCTTTATCAACTGCAATCTCTCTGTACATCTGATAAGGGCAGTCTTAAAATTTACATTGCACTGTTCTATAATTTTCATATTTAAAAATCATTACATGTTATACAAACAGACATGCAAGTGCAAACACAAATACACTAATACAAATATAAACACATAAATTATTAAATCTTTTAAGAATCATTATGTCTATAAAATAAAGTCAAACTTGGATCAGAGACCAAAAATTACATTGTACATATACCATTTTTGTTATATTTGAATAAAAATTTATATACAATATAATAAAGAACATAAATGATTTAATTATAGTTTATATATTACACAAACATACCAATACAAATGCAAATATATTAATAAGTTATACCATTTATCAAATAATTAAATAAAATTTAATATTCAAATAATTAAAAAATTAAAATTGAATATTTATGACCCAAAATTCTGTTTACATTTTTATCGGGATGAAGGCCTTGAAATGCAAATCATTGGTGCATATTTAATCCATTTTAGTAATGATTCTGTCCAATAAAGCAATTCTGCCTTTGTCTTCTTGCAGTCTAGTAAATTGACCAGAAATGAAAAAAATTAAATGCACCTATTAATAAAATTTTTATCTGATTTCAACTTGTGATATGCTATTTTAAAAAGGAATTCAAGCAGCAATGGATGCCAGGATTTCTGTTGACATCATACATATAGTTTTCACGCAGTTTAAAAATGAAAACAAAATTTTGATGAATCATGTGCCACTAGCATCTGACACGCTTCAAGCAATCAACATGGTAAAATACTAACCCTAACCATGTTCTCAATGTCTATGGAGGTATTTAGTCACCTGCCAGTAGTGAATGATGCATAATATTACAGCTAGATTTTTGTTTCATGGTGAGGTACTTCATTTTGTCCTCAAATTAAAAATAGCTAGATGCCATTTTTTGACCAATATTAGGTAGCTAGATAAGCTAGTTACCTAAAAAAAAGTTTTAAATTTGTTTAGGAAATCATTAGCATACATGAAAAAATTTCCTCATTTTCCCTAGATTTGAATTTTATGTCAAGGGGAAAGGAGACTAATGCTACAAAATGCAGAGAAGCAGAAAAATGTTTTTCTATATATGCATATATTACTTTTCGTAGTTTGATTTTTTTTAAAAAATTATTTAAAGTGGATATTGTAGTTCATTTCAATAGTGGTTATTTTAGGTACACATTAATGATCTGATGACTGATAT
Source organism: Epiperipatus broadwayi (assembly GCA_028023455.1). NCBI lineage: Eukaryota > Metazoa > Onychophora > Udeonychophora > Euonychophora > Peripatidae > Epiperipatus > Epiperipatus broadwayi. Next base: position 112,021 of record JAQFVV010013258.1, read on the forward strand.
TGGAGGTTTTAATTATTATTATTAAAATAAAAGTTTATAATACATTCAAAACACTAATTAGTTGTTTGAGTTTTGACCCTGCAAAAACGCAATAAAAGCTATTGTGAAGTTTTCTATAATGGTTATTGAACTTTGAAAATATCATATTACTTTTTTATTTTTCATGCATACAATTGTTCTAATTTTTTTTATTAAAAATAATTCTAATATTATTGGAAAGCAATAAATTACTTGTCTTCCACAGCTTTATTTACTAAAAATTGTAATTGTATGAATAAGCATTATTATAAGGCAGCTTTCTTACAGATACTTTGGTTAATGGAAATATAGTAATATAAATAAAATAAATCATGCTATTATTTTATATTAAAATGTATTTTAAAAAATATGAGTATGCTAGCTATAATTGAATATTTTTGATAGCTGAAAAATACTTTTTAACATTACTTTAATTAAGTACATAAACACATCTATAAAAAACACCCTAACCAATATTCATAATTTCAGTGGTGGTTTTAAAATCATGGATCTGTATGCGTGTGCATGGTGGGGGGATAATTAAAGGTGCCTGAAAAACTCCCAATAAGTAGTTTTTTTTTCCTGTGAAATTATTTCCACATGGATTGGTCAGACGAGTGTTGACATTATTTGATAAAGAAAAAAACAGGATATAACTGTTGAGACTGATATAAATCTACTGGTAAGATTTTTACATTACTAAAATGAAATGAGTATAGTTATATTTGGAAAAGTGATATATATATACAATAACTAAATGTTCAAATTTTACTACTTAGGTAAGGTTTGTGCAGTACTAAAATGAAATGAGTATATATATTGTTACAGGATGGGGAATCAGGGTGGTGATGGAGTAGTGGCAAAATCATCAATAAACAAGTAAACAAAATTTTAAAATTAAATATTAATGATGTTATTAAACAAATGCTAAAGTAATGTTGGTAAGATCCAAAATATATAAATAATGTTATATATTACAAGAGCATGAGAGATCAGTTAAGTATAATTAAATAAATGAACCAGCATTATCAATAAAAGTAAGTAGGAATAATACTCAAAGTAATAACCATTCATCATCATGAATTATCCATCAAATGAAATCAAGTCAATCTGGTGACTGGATTGGAAATGGGTCTTCTGGAGACAAGGTTAATTATTGAGCCATTGCAAGCTTGGGCAATAATTTAAACCATTAATTTGGATGCAACAACTAAATGCTCATCCATCAGAATACATAAGAATCAAAATAAGGAATGCTGGGACATTAAAACATGCTGGTCGTCATCAATGCTCTGGCCAATTAGTACCATTAATGCACTGACCAACTATAACTTCATTTCTAAGTCAAAACTAAAATAGAATCTACTGCATGGGCTTTAAAGAGTATTCTCTTTAATGCCAACCAGATCATCTTTGGATGCCCAAAAGCACTAATATACATCCCGATTTATGTATCAGCCATTATATATTAATCTAGCTCAGACAAACATTCTGTTACTGTATGTGACGAAGAGGTAATAGAAACAGGTATGCAAAAAATATTTAGAACCACTGGAATATGTTTTATAATTGAATCCAAGTTTATTAACAAAAAAAAATATTAAGGACTAGTATAAGGCTATTCATATCAATTAAGCCTTCTGATTTTGATTAACATACAATAATAAAAAATATCACATTGTGATTTAGATGATTAAGAAACAAAATTCAAGGTATTACATTATAATTTATATATATGTTCCATATAGATTTATTTAAAAACCCAATCAGCACACAGACATGTGACAGAATATAAAATGAACATGTTTGAATTTATCAAAATAATAAAAATATTACAATATATTTCATAGTAAATTCCATTTGAAAACTACATAAAATTCACATATTTGTGTGTATCTATGAACATATAGATGATATGAAAATATTTTTAATTAGTCTTTTTTTTTTTTTAGTCAATAAAAGTATTTTCTTTTTTCGTCTTTTTTAAAAAAAGAAGTAGTCAATTTTTTTGATAGGTAACTCAATTAATTAATTAATTACATCTTTAAATTAATCTAAAAAAAATTTTTTGAGGTCCTTTTTTTTTTTCAAAATAAATTGTCCATGAATGAATCATTACTTCTAGATTTTAATTCAATTCAAAAAAAATTATTTACTTCTGACATCCTTTAAAATATATTTTAAATGTCATTTTTACTAAAGAACTTTATTTAAAATTTTATTCTCATTATATATGATGCTATTCACCATTGTATATACATTTATCTGTGCTTCTCTTTGTGAGTTGGTCTTGGTGAGACATATAATGTACCAGATGTCAGACAGCGGTAAAGAGACATGAGACTCGAATTAGGACTATTGAGGATGAATCCCTGACAGGTATAAGAATTAAAATAATACATAATCATATAAAACCTTTTTATATTTAAAAACTAACCAAAATAAAGATTCAAATTCTGGATAGATTCAAAAGATACTTTAATTTAATATTATATAAAAACAATTTATTCTAAACGTACATTATTTATATAGTTCACGCTAGAATAGTTTCATTCTGCTTACATCTGTGATCATTATGGGATGTCACACTAATACATATATAGTGCGGTTTATTTATATGCCAATGTTTGAAAAAAAGTTACATAATGAGTTTAAGAAGAGAAATGCTATTTTAACAGACGATTAAATAATGACCTAGACAAAGGAATTTACGAGAAACTTTAATGCTTGAATAAATTAATATCTATTTAATAAACTGTGATTCATGTCATTTTGATCATGCAAGAAATCTATATGTATGTAACTATGATGCCAGGTAAATTGGTTTCTGACATTTGTTACATTTATAAACTATTGAACAACAAAGTTATAAAACAGTTATTTTGAATATGTAAATATTTTCATATTGAATATGACAAACATATTTCAATTTTTGAATTATAAAATAAAATAAGGGGAAATCATTTATGCATGCAGGAGTCGCTCGTCTAAGGGAAATAGCTTAATGCAAGCTTTTCGTGACATTCTACATATAAATATAATAAATAAAAAAAATGGTTTAGTTATATCACAGTGTTACGGCTTACTGATTAGTCTTAGGCATATTCTAAAATATTACAATGAATGGCGGTGCAAGTGTGAGGCAGCAAATATAAAATTTGGTCCATTTTCGGCCATGGAGACACTTTATTTAAGTGAGAAAAGAGAAATGATACGCCCTTTCTTCTGGTGGGCCATACCTGGAGTAGAAGGTAGGGAGATGCAATGGTATGCATAGGTTATCCATGTAGAGCTTCCGCTACTCTTTCCAAAGGTGTCTTAGGACATTCACGATGCCAGCTAAAACATTAAGTGAAGGTGGAGGATTTGGAGTTCCCAATGATTCTCAAATTATGATAAAGCAAATAATGACGATGGCTGACCTATGCTGGCAATGCTATGAAATTATAATATGTCCTTTAATGACATCAAGATAACTAATGGCCTAAATGTAAAGTTTTAATCGGGCATAACGGCATGACTTTTATATTAAACCAAATTAAATAACTGAAATATAAAATTATATGAATGTCTTAATGACATACGATTACATTTCCCTTCATTAAACAGGTCCCACATGCATTTGGAATCAATAGGTATTATTTAATACTATAATGCTTAAGGCACTACATATAAATGATTCTTGAATAACATTAAATTTATAATCAATAAATATATACTTATGGCAATATTACAATAATAATATGCCTAGAACAGAAATGATATTATTTAACTAGTTTTCAACCCAGTGAGCAATGGCTTTTAAACAAATAATTTAAAGTAATTAAAATATTCCTGAAGCGCTGGAGATTTAAAAGACTAATCTAAAATATTGGCGTGCGGAGTTGAGCTGACTTGGCATATAAATTACATATAAAAGTAAATAGCAAATAATTATAATAGTAAAATTTATCGCACTAAATAAAATGTAGGATTTGTTCTTAAATAGATGTAAGCATTTACATATATAGGGTAGGATTATAGAGAGACTTTCAAGCAGAGATTAGGTATAAATTTAGGGAACCAAAAAATCACATTAATTTGTATAAATATAGGTAAGCATGGAACTATTACCTCTGCAAGGTTACAATGGCTAAATTCTTTTGAACTTTAGTTTACAGGGATGAGCTTGGTGGTCAGAAATCTTGGTCACTACTGCTTCTTCATCAGTGACAGCACAGGGGAAAGATGATTCAGGTCCTATTCAACTGACATTGTATTTCACTATATAAATGGTACAAGAAAAGAAAAGCAAAAAGCCAAAAAAATCCCTTATCTCCAATCTACTCTATTTATACATTCCCAACTATGACAGGAATGCCTTAGTTCATTTGCCCAGAGGCAGATAAGCAATTAACAAATTACAGCCCATTTTAAAAATGACATAAGAAGATGATTAGGTTCAAAACACATTCCAGCTCGAAAGAATTTAAATTAATATAGATGGCACAAAAATATTTTATTAACAAAATATGTTTAGTTAAATTAAAAATGACTTTGATAAGAAAACAATATTTCAATTAATGGAAGAGAGCTTTTAAAATATTTAATTAGTGAAACAAAACTTCACAATGGATTAATTTGAACCTGCCATTTTGGTTATATCTTTCTTTTAAATTTTTATAAAATTGAAATTAAAAGCAAATAATTTTTTACAAATGACAAACTTTTTGTGATTAAAAAAATTCTCTTTTTTTACAAAAAAAAAAAAACAAGCTTAAAATATTTAAAAGTATCAAAATTATAAAATATGTAGTAAAGTTTTATGTTGCCACATAGTTGATGGCAAGGTTAGTACATTAGTTATAATTGCTGGGTTTGAACCCTTGTAGATGCAAGGTTAATACATTCATTATAATTACTGGGTTTGAACCCTTGTAGATGGTTAGTTTTTAGGAAGGAAAACATGAAGCTCGCTCTGACTACAGAGTGATTGTTCAATAATCCAGGATTGTCATAATCAGGATGGTATAATTCAGGTATGGTTCTTGGCATTGATCAGTTCCCTTGTGACTAGGATTGGTCCTGGAAGGTTAGCTGTTTTTTCAGAACACATTTGTAGCTATGGATTACAAAGTATCTTGATTTTTTCCCCATGTGAATTCAAACTCCACCAGTGAAGTGTAGATCAGCTGCTTTCTTTCATTCTTACATCTTCTTGATGGTTTTCTGTTTAATTCTGCCAGCCATCTTTTCAGCTAGTTTTACTGTGGTCACTCTGCTACAGTGACCAACAAACTGCAGCTAACTCTTATAAAATTATTAGCCAATTCTTTTTTCAAAAACTACTATCCAGATTTTGCAGCTGACCTATTTGTTCACTGCTCAAAATATTAAAACCAGAATCTTCTGGTCAGTTTTTATAAAAACTGCAGGCCAAACTTTGCAGCTAGCACTGAGCCAGCTGCTTCTCTAAAAATTTTCAGTGAAAACTGAACTGATATTTTTTTATCATTTATTTTATAGAATCATCTGAGGTGATAAAAATACTTTGCAGACGTTTTCAGTCTTTTACTCTTGAGGTGATAAAACACCAATTTAAAACCTTTTTTTCTTATCCCTCTTGATTGGAAACAATTTTAATCCCTCCAAAAACACTTAATTAAAAAGCTACATTTGGAAATCTTATCAAAGATTAAAAATAGATAAAAATGCATACAAGCCTTAATTAAAAAATAGATATTTCATACAAGTTTTAATTTAAAAATTTCCAAAATAAACTCTGCTTTTTAAATTTCAAAATCAGAGTAATATTATTTATTTAGACCTTTTTTTAAAAAAAATATTTATTTCATAATAAAATTCTGTTTTAATTCAGAGTTATTTAACTCTTTATTTATTTTTATTCCAAGCAAAAATTTACATGTGTGTTTATTTCTACTTTCCTTTCAACTTTATTTATTTGTGCATACATTATATTATTATGTGCCATGTAACTCAACTGGTTACAATATATTTGGAAAAGTGCTGTCAAATCTTTCATGCTAATATTCATTTGTATGTAATTTTATATTTAAATTTTATTTTGACTTGGGGTAATGATTTACTATCATTCCTCGTTCTCCCCATAACACTATATCATTACAAATGGCAACCCAACTGTGGGCTGATGGTGATATTAGGATAAAATGCCACTCAGCTTGATCTCAAGTATAACTATATATGAGACAGAAAAGTATGCATTTTATGCAGAATCAATTTTAAAGAATTACTGTGAAATATAGGACAAAAGTATTGATGATTATAAGTTATCAATAGTGGTTAATGTATATTTAAGGAGTTCATATTTAGTGTTGAATAGAAAATCTATGATTTTGGTGATTGAATTGAGTTTTTGATTGTTGGAGTTTGTTTAATTCTTTCAGTTTTGATTATGGTTAAAGTGTTTTGTTATTGGCCTGGGATACAATGTTTTCATGCAATTCCATGGAGGGTTCTATTTCAGGCATTACTGTAACCCACTTACTGATTGAAGTGTCCAAGAAAAAGTGCAAGACATAGTTTTGTATTTTCCAGCCCCTAAGACTTAAAAAGAGCAGTGTTTTGGAATTTTTTTTATTATTTTTATTTCATATCACGAGTTGTGGTAGCTTGTAGTGTCTAAATTGAGATAACCCTCTTAGTGTTTATAGTTCATTGGGTACTTATACACCAGTGACTGAATTCTTTAGCTCAGAATTGCAGGTCACTTAATATTTATTTATTAGCAGTCAGATGTCTGTCAAATCTAAAAAAATTGATGAATAAAGTTAGAGCAGGAGTCCCCAACTCTATACCCATGGGCACCATGGTGCCCGGACCATTTCACGTGTGTCCGCCGCTATCCAAACATGATAACAAATTATTTATCTGATACAAATAAATTTAATTTTTAAAATTTATTATAAATTATTGTATTGTAATCAAATTGTAAGGCATACTATACTTTTACAGCGTAAAAATATAAACATTAATTATATGTTAAAATTTTATTTTTGAAATAAATATTTTTTTTGTACATTATGTGTATTATTAACAATATCCAACTATAAATTTACATTGAGAAAATAAATGGTGCCCGCCACCTGGTTGAAAAAATAAATGGTGTCCACCACCTGGCCGGTATTATAGAATGCTTTTAAGTGCAAAAAGGTTGGGGACTCCTGAGTTAGAGGTATCAACTTTGTTTCGATTATACATGTATATCATGTAAAATATTGTTAGATGGGTGTTTCATTCCTCCCCCCTCCCATAAGAAGAAATATGAAATGGTTATGTATCTCATGGCATACAACAACATTGTAGTATGTGCACACATATATAAAGTTGAAAAGAAACAAAAATAAACACCATAAATTTTTGATACTGGTCTATTAGCCACTGTACATTGCTTGATGTCACTGTTTCTGTGCAAAAACACATCAATATAACATTTTCGGACCAGCCTGACTTTTTTCTAATAGAAAATTGTGCTGAGGGATTTTTTTTTTTTCAAATTTTCGCTGTCAAATTTATACTATTCTATATTAAACATTTCAATAACCAAAAAAAAATTCATTTAAAAACTACTTTTTTTTCTTCTTTCAATTTTACATTCTTGGACTTCAAATTTACACTTTCAAATTGATGTTATTCTTCAAATAGTACATTAAATATGTCAATAACCAAAAAAGCAATTTATTTCAAAACTAAATTGACCTAATTCTTATAATATTTTTAAATAAAAGTGGGAAAAATTAAACCAAAAAAATCTATTTCAATTGATTGCATTACAATTCAATCACAACACATGCATTGATTTTAAAAATAACTTTATTGAAAACTGAAATTAGTCCAGTTCATTTGCAGAAAAGAACTGTAGCTGCTGGAAACATTCATTTCAATAAACAATTTCGCAGATAATGGGCCAAACAACACAAACAGAAAAAATAAAATAATGTTCTTGCTTTAAAGTAGTTACCAGTTATGGCTGTCCATCATCTCGGCTAGTATGGCACTGAAGAGGTCTTCACCTTTGTGACGGCATCATCACATAAATTTGGCAAGGTAGTTTTCCAAGCCCAATAGCTGCTCGGTCATCTGGGTGTGGACACCTGTGCTGGGATTGAAGTTGTAGCAGTTGTTAACCATCATGTGGTTAAATCCTGCTGCCTCAAGCGCGACTGTCTTATACCCCTTACAATAGTCAGAGTAGATGGTAGATCCAGCCTTGATGACCTCCTGGATGACATACAGCAGTGCCACCTGGAGCAGCAGGGAATGGCAGCTGTGAAACATTCACCTGTCTCCTGGCACAGAACTCCAAAGATCTATTGCTGTGGGAGCATTTTACCCTGGAGATTCTTACATTGGCTGAAGAGTTTCATCAATCCCAGCAAGGTTGCCAACACCGCCAATTTGATGGCAGGGGTGGGAGATATGCTTTAGGTGGCACAGATTCCTCAAATTGGTAGTCCACTTCACAGTGGCATTTTTGTACAGTTACAGATTGGTCTATATACATTCCAGGGTGAGCTAGTCACTGCTCCAGCAGTACACAAGCCATAATATTTCGAGCAATGGCATCCTGGTACCCTCAAAACATAGCCCCCCAAATGGAGGTTTCATCTGCAGGTGCAGGAGTAGCACCCAAACTGCCAGCCTTTGCTGTGAAGCATCGTCTTCCACACACACCTTGCTTTTTATGTGGCAGGTTGTTTTGGGTCTGCGGAAAGGCAACAGCATCAACTGCTTTGAGATGCCTCCACAGTTTGAAATATTTGATGTTGCCATCAGCCATTTTATTTATCTCGTATATGTTACCATGAAAATGTCACATTTTCATGAACACCTCGAATTGTGTTCTGCCGTAGCCCTCTCTAATTTTTAGCAACTTCCAAACTGTCTAGGGATGCATGCTAACAGGCTAAAAATTATCACTATGTAACACTACGTCAGTTGGGGTGTAAGACAATGAGTTTGAAGGCAGACTTGAAGAGTTCTGGAAATTGAAGTCCAGCCACCATATTAAATGGTATCAAACTATCATTACTGATCATATGCATAAAGTGTCATTACATAAACTGTTCATACTATTTCTATGCATGTGCATAAAGAACAACACATGGATGATAAATGACTATTATGATCATAGTGTTGTATTAGCCATAGGTTCAGCCGTTGTAAACTGCATAATTCTGTGTTTTTGCACAGAAATAGAACCAAGAAACAATGTACATTGACTAATAGGCTGATACCCAATTTTTTGTGTGGATATTTTCTGTATTAGACTGGAATAATGGTTTAGGATTAAAGAATTTTCAATTTAAAAAATGTTTATTATAGCAATGTTTAAAAAGTCGAATTAATATTTTATTAATTCTGATCTTAAAATTAAAAGAAGCATGTTTTATGTTACAATAGATAGACTTGTATTTATAAAATTTCTTTATCTATTTTGATTAGCAAAATTTTTTAAATAATGCTTATATAATGTGCTAAAAATCTTGCAAAGTTGTTTTGAAAATAAGGAAATTTGAAGTCATGAATTTTTTTTCAATAAATGTGAAGAAAACTTGCTTTTAATTACTGTTTAGTCCAACCAGGACTATAAAAAGGTGGAAAAGAAAGATTGGGAGGTTTTTTTTTAGATTTTTACAAATTATGACAGTTACCTTGAAGTTATATAACTGAATGCAAAATATGGTTTATCCAGCCACTGCTAGTTCATATGGCAGAGTTTGGATTCCTATGGAAGTAAAGAGCCTGTTTTTCTTTTCTTCATAGCCCATATTGTGTATTAGAATGTCTGAAATCTGTAAAATTCTAGCCTAAATGGACTTGATTGAATAGAAACAGTTACCTTGATTACACCTTTTCTGAAGATGGCAATAAGCCAATCTACTGTTTTAAAATGTACCAGTCTACCCAGAGAATACATCAGTTTGCAAAAGAATTAGTTTACATATATTAGCAGCAGAGAGACAGAGATAAAGGTACTGTCATATATATCAAGTACAGATGGTGAGTTATTTTAAGTAATTTCTTTAGTGAAAATGACAGTTTTAATTTTTTTTAATTACAATTTTTTTTTTAATTAAATAACTATTCAACAAAAAGTAAGACGCATTTAAAGTATATTTTAATTAAAAAATATCTTTTTAAATTGGGAAATAAAGAACTTGCTGGGGTATGTTTAAAGACATTTATAATTAATCAAGAGTAACCCGTGAAGGTCTATCAAAGAATTAATTTTTTTTTTTTAAAAAAAGGAAAACTTTTTTTTCCTATTAGAAATAATGAATTATTAACTTTGATTTAATCTATCTATATTTTTTATATACAAACATTTGTACATTTATTTATTAAAAATGAATTGAATGCTTTTATTAATCTGATAATTTGAAATGTTAGGTTTAAATTATTATATGGTGCACCTGACTGCTTATATATTGTATCCTCACCTTCAGTTCAATACATAATGTAGTAAACAAAACTAGCTCAAATAAATAATGCTCCGGCTAAAATACTTATAATCTTGATATAATAAATAAAGATATTCTATAATGATTTCTACCATTCAACTTGCTCCAAATAATTAATGGTAATAGTATCAACGACCATACCATTCGCTGGATAGTGCTCTTGCTAATGAAAAACAATTAAGTATAAGGTTATCTGGCCATGACCTTTAATAAATAAATAATGTCAACGATCATACTCGTTGATACTATTACCCTTTTTTCTTTTATGGCACACTTTTTAAAAAATTTAATATTTTTTTTATTTTATACAGCAGACTTTTTAAAACATTAATTTTTTTTTTTGTATTTTATATGGCGGACTTTTTAAATAAGTAAATGTATTCTTTTTCAATGAAATATGTCTGAATCGTCCAATTTTTTTTTTTTTTATTAAATAAGTAAATGTATTATTTTTCAACAAAATATGTTTAAATCATACAATTTTTCTTTTTAATAACAAGTACACATATTCATTTTAACTTTAACATTTGTATTTTTTTTAAAGATAAAAATATGTTTAAATATTACTTTTTGTTTTATTTTTAATAACCACAAGTACACATATTCTTTGTAACTTTTACATTTTTATTAAAACAAATTCATTTTAACATTTATATTTTAAAATCCCACCTACTTGGCACATCTTGATCATTTTCAACAAAAAATAGTTGATAAATAAATAACAATTGGGAGGAACAAATTCCTTTCAGCATTTCCATTTTTTCAAATGCCGCCTACTTGGCACATTTTCACTTACATCAAAAAACGTGATAAATAAATAACAATTGGGAACAAATTCAGTTTACTTTTCTGATGATGTCTAGTTCGTGGTGTTTAATTTTCAACAAAAAAACATTTCATAAACAAATTGAATTGGGAACATTTATTTTTTTAAAAAACAACATTGTATTATCGTAAAATCATCTCTTTCAAAATTGAGATGAAGATGTCTTTACAGTGTAGACGCCGCCACATAAATTCGGCAAGGTAGTCATTGATTAATGACTTCACAGTGCCTCTGTGGTGCCTATTCTGCCATTTTAACACTCCCACATCCTCTCAATGTTTTGAGTATGGGGGCCTTTGGAGGGGTCAATTATACCTGTGATTTACTTTCAGGTGATGGAAACCGGCAGTCTCAAGGTCAGCAGGTCTCTAACTTTTCCAGCAATCAGAATAGATTGTCAAGCCTGGTTTGATGTTGGCTTGTATCGATTGCAGAAGAGTTACAGCAGAACATTCTAGAATGGCAACAGCAAACATTCGCCCGTCTTGCGACACATACTGTCAAATACCCATTGCTGCAGCAGCATCCTACCCTGGTGGTTCTTTCGCCTACTGAACAAGGTCTCATCGACCTCTACGATGAAACCTGGCCCTCTGATTTGAATGTAAGGCCAAGATAGAAGGCTTTCACAGCAAAATTTTCTCAGACTGCAGATCCAGTGCAACAAGGTGGCTCGACACATCCAATTTGGACACTACATTGTACGGATAGCTCATCATGAATCCAATGGTAAATAATTCGCAAAGCTTTACACAAATGCAATTGATAACCATCAAACCATGTTCCATTCCTAACCGAATACCGTTTACGGCATGATCTTGCCATGCATTCTAAACGGTAGCTCCCAGACATCCTCAGTGACATGGGTTGACCACAATTGCAGATTTTCATTTCGGCTAAAACATGTAGCTTTTGCAGAAACCACACAGCATCTTATTCTTTAACCGGCAGTTGACATAACTTCAAATGTTGTCTACTACTTTCAGCCATTTTGTTTATCACGCGAACATATCATGACTACCGTGACTATTACAGAATTAGCGCTTACAACAAACATTTTTCTAAATTAAAAAAAAAAAATTCATTAAAAATCACTGCGTCACTTTTAAAAATTTACAAAATTCACACGTCATTTAAATGAAATACAATTTTTCATTACATTTTATTTAAAATGTTCAGTTAACTTAAAATATACACGCACTCATATTATACGATAGCGCAGGCTCAATAGCGATCGTTTCTATGTTAACAACAGGTTGATTGTACTGTCGCTTTTAAGTGTGAATTGCGAGAAATTAGCATAACAGACTACAAGGCATTACAGTGTGCCTCAGAAACAGTATATTTAACTTTTTGAGAAGGAAGAATGCCATCCAGCGAACGATACGGTCGTTGATACTATTACCTAATTAATAAATAATATATAGTTCGATTTATGAAAATTAAACTAATAAAATACTAATATTATCATGAGACAGTTTAGTGAAGGTTAAGGAGTAAAGAATTACATTGAGCTTATATCCCCTCTATTATTTCAAATAATAATAAATTCATAGTATTCTTAAGACTTTAAAAAATAGTAAGTAATCTAGTATAATATTACTAAACTAAACTCTAATCTCTTTTACTAAAAATAATTATAACTATCTCAGGTTCTTGAAAAATAAATCTAATCAATTTTAAAATATCTACTGTACCCAAGTATGATAAGGGATTTTGTATCATTCCTAAGTACATCTAAACAAAAACAATAATAATAAATAATAATCCTACTTTTAATTAGATAATTATTAATCTTATCTACTATTTAATACTATGACAACTAATAATAATGATAATAACAGTAATAAATAATAAAATAATTCTTTATTTCTTATGTGGGATCTTAATATGGTATAATCTGAAATATGTGGCAACAAGCAATGTTAAAATTCTATGCAGTAAATTGTGTGATCAATTATGACTATAATAATATTGCAAAAGAAAAATTATTCAAATATGATTCTAAATAATTATTATTTTTTAAAAATGAATAATTTATACTGTGCAAATGTATCATATTTATTTTGGAGTCTGTTAATCTTGTATTTGTGATGGTGAATAAATCAATCAAAATAACAGAATTATAAAACAATTTTAATGAATTTATTATACTTTTCATTAACAAAACTATTTACAGTATGTACAAGTTTCACTAAATAAGTCTAACAAATACAAATTTAACTAAATAAGATTGAGTTTCACTCTTCAATATTAAACAAAATCAAAAGTAAATAAATAAGCCTTCACTCTGGCTTATGTGTTATTTGTTATACATAATACAAAAAGGTAATCTAGACCTACACTTCATAGTTTAATTAATTTGTTTGCTAATTAAATCAATAGACGATATATCTTTAATAAATGTACACCAAAAATATAAATAATTAAAATAATGTGCATTTTGAAAATATGTTTTAAGGTTATTCCATAAATAAAAATTGAATTTAACAAAAATAATAGTATTAATGTTATTCTAGATAGTTTTTGCTTGGCACCACTCTCACAAATCCTTATATGTTTTTTTTTAAAAATATATAAACTAATATTCATGAAATACAAGCATTCATCACACTTTGTTGTTCATTTTGATGTTTTATTTTTCAAAAAAATATGCATTGTTTTATGAAAATCAGATATATCAAAATTATTTAAAAATATTATGAATAGTTGTCATTTCTTTTATCATCAAAATTGCTTAATAAAAAAATATGAAAAAGTATTTATGATTTTTTCTAATTCTACTATCAGCATTTACATTCAGTTTTATTTGTATTTCATCTTAATCCAAACAAGAAAAAACCTATCTTATTTCCTTTTGAAAAATAACAATACATTAATCCAAAATTATTCATTATTTTCTTTTCATAAAATACTATGCTATATGATGTAATAACTGTTGAAACTGTGATGTTGTATGCTTCCTTTGTTACATATAAGTAGACAAAAAAAAATCAAGATAAGAAAAAATAGCATTGTTTACATTTGATCTTCTAACATGGATGGATACTGTTGGATCAGCACTTGATCACATGAGGTCCTTATGAAATTTGAGTTTTAATTTTTCAGTTATTGATATAAATTGTAATTATAAATATGCGATTTTTTTCATTAATGCATGTAGAAAAAGTCGCATATTTATAATTACAATTTTTACTAGTGAAGAGAAAAAGACTTTATTATGATATAAATTGTGATTTGTAACAAATGATCATATTGCGACTGCATGTGAATTATTTGATGTTCATGTATTTCTTGAATGTGTCAGCGACGGTTTTGGGCAGTCCTTAGAATTCAAAATGGCTATTTATGCACTCTAAACTGGTACCATTATTAATATATTCTTCATAGATAAAAGTCTCAAGCTTTCTGAGATATGTTTAAGAAATAAATGTATATTTTACTTTTTCTTCAAGAGTGATCCATGGTGACTCTTATTTAAATCAAGAAATTAGGAAGCCTAAGCCAGGCTTAAAATGTATGATTAAACCTCATTTTTAAAAATGTTCAAATAATCTTCAGCTGTAATATATCTTGGAAGAATGATGTTTAGACTATAAGAATAATACTGTAACATGATAGTTTCACCTCATTTCACACTTGAGGTCTAGTTGGTTGGATTTTTTTTTTTTTTTTTTGGCAATTTCCAGGCAAACTATGTATAACTGAAAAGTATGAAAAACGATTGTCTGATCTAAAAGTCATGCTTTCACCCATTCATTGTTTATTTCTTATGCTTATAACTCCACTGCTTCCATTTCATATCAGAAAGCTAGCTTTGAAATATTCTTCAAATGAAACTCACGATTGTTTTATAGATATCTATTTTGTATATATTTTTTTGTAATGTCTACTGTTTTTCTATAGATTTTCAATCAGAAAATCCATTTTGAGAAATACAATAATAATTTTTAAGACTATTGGTCTTAAAATATCTGAGATCTTTTCTAACAGTGTTATGAAATCACCATAAATTTGTTCTCAGATACTTTTATCATACCATTATGTTTATATCTATAAAGTATTAAAAAAAGCTGTCTTTCTATGTATATCAATTTTATAATGGGAAATTATTTTCATTATTTTATCTAGCTCTAGTATATATGTATGTGTATTATATAATAAAGGAATCATAAATTCTTTATCATTTACATTTTCTGGGAAACTTCTGTTTGTGATAGAGATTGAAGTTTTAATATTATGACATCATATATTGATTTGATTGCATAGTAAATTTATTAATTTAAATATATGTTCCAGTTTACATTATATATTTATAATTGCATTTTTTGTAGAATGTTTATATCGTGCCCAGTTTCACTCATTCTTACCACCATGTGATGAATCATTACATAAAAAGTCTTCAGTATTAATAGCTAGAACTCTTAACCAGAAACATTTTGGAACTGGCATCTTAGTTCTACAGCCTAAAAGTGAAAAAGGAATGCAGCAAGTTGTAAATTCTTCTCTGGTAAGTTTTATTTCAACTCTTTAGTTCCAGAATCTTTTTATATTAGTAATTTTGCTGGATAAACCTCTTGTGACTTTAAAACGGCCAAATGGTAATGAAAACTTAAATAAATATAGAATGTAATATATATATACATACGTACACGATAAATATCTATTTAAAAGAAGTGAAAATTACTGATTAGTTCTCCATTTCTGTCTTTCCCCACCAAAATTTACTTAAAAATTGTTGCTCACTTTATGATAATTGATTTAAGAAAAAGTCCCCTGCCTTTCTACAAGCTCTTTCTATCTTTGAAAAAGTTCTCACTTTGCGCCATATAATATAGCAAGTAATTTTTTTTTTTTTGCTAAGAAAAAATAATTCTGACGAAAATCAAAATAAAAACAAGCAATTCGTATCAATTAATTAATTCATAAGAATAAACTTAAATGCATTATTTTTTTGATTTTGATCTTAAACTTTATATTTTATTGTATTTACAGGATTGTGTTTATTATTTTATTCAATATATGTATATTCAGTATTAGTAAAAAAATATTATCTACTACTGAAAATTATAATAAACTCTAGTGTACACGAAATTAATGGCTCACTAACATTGATCAGATAATAAGAGTCTTTGAATTACAGATAACCAAAATTAACAGTAGTCTAATTGTATTTAGAACATTATATTGTAAGTGGACTTACAAACTACCACCCACCTGCACTAAGGTACAACATACAATTGTTAAAACAATTGCTTGTTCTTTTTCAAACGCACACATATGCACTAAACACTATGATCAGCAAGTTATGTTTTTTTTTATTATTATAAAGAAAGATAAAGTTTCCAGTTAGACACTAAGAAAATAAATACACCCATGTATAAATAGACATTGTGATTAACTCATCAACTAACCAACATTATGTTGTGGACATAAATAAAATACACAATATAATGATCTAATGTCAAGCATATTGCTAAGTAACCAGACTTGGAAATAAAAGATAATCACAATAAATATTTATTTTAAGAACATTACGTTGATGTACAATTACACAATTATAGACAAATGCAGCAAGCACGAGAAAACCTACATCTTGACAACCGTATTATTTTTTTTTAACAAAACAAGATGGACATATGTGTTCGATTTTGAGAACAAATTTCAATCACATAAGAATAAACAGTAATTTACTTTATCCGTCAATAGAAACCAAAACCAGAAATACCTCCAAGACATAGAAGCAAACCGAATGATTTGAGCTAATTTTTAAAAAGAAAACTTCAAATATTCACATCAAATCATTGCAAGAGAATAAGTAAGTAATCACTAACAATCAGCGAGGACAGTTTTTTGTGCCATTTCCCTATGCATCAAAATAACCCTAGAAAAACTACACATACTGCTGAGGATACTGCAATGTAGTCTGGCTAAAAAAACTATGCTGTAGTTGGTGAACGCCAACTCTTCAAGCCTATAGAATTGTTATGATATGTGAGATGCCTTTCTTTAGTAAATACTGGTCGATGATGATGATCTTCAGTGGATCTCCTGCATCTTCTTTAAAGGAAACAAATCGGACAGCATTGATGATCTACGATTCTGGAGTGAGTGCGCATCAATTAAACTTATGGATAGTACACTGCCCGAGAAGATCTATCACCAGGAGGAATATATTTTAAACATGATGGACAGCGTTTGCCAGACTCAGAAATTGTTTTTTTTATTATTATTTTATTCAATTGATTTGTATTTTTATTTTATTTGTTATTTACCATCTTATTTTTACTTTTCATATTTTTTTTCTTTTGTTTTTACATTTGGAAGCTTGTATTTCAGAAATGGGAAAATTCATTTTAAGTGTAGAGGGGGGGGAGTTAGATTTTGTAAACATTGTGTTGTATTAAATAAAATTTAGGTCTATGCAGCCCCTCAGTAGCTTGAGATTACCTGACTGAATGAGGAATAAGGTAAGATCTTGATGTTGCACATTAAGTGACAGAACAGAGTTTTTGTTATTTGTTAAATGTTTTACTAATACCCGTTATATATTCGTTTTTAAGGGTATAAGACTAACTTCCTTGAGTAGATGGTCTCTCCTGTTTATATTAGGGAATCTCATATACATATAGAAGGGTCTCCAAGAAGGATGATGATATTCATTGTGAATCAGACAGTAAGCATTAAACTATAATAGACTACACCTGGGTCTCGTTTTACACGATAGATAGGTTCCTCAGAAAACACGCGCAAATGAAATCATGCAAAAATAGACATAACTTACATTGAAAAGGGGGGGGATGCAGTCTGTGATTTTTCAAAATTCGCGTAAAGGCAAAGCACCAATGTAAAATTACTTTAAAATTTGCGCAAAAAAAATAAATAAATAAGGAAATAAAATATGACTAATAAAAAATTTCAAATTTGAAAAAAATTGATACAAGACAAATTTTTTTTAACTATAATATTTAATTTTATTCAAAATAATATATTTTTATGCATAATTTACAGTACAGTAATTTACATTTTTTTATACACGTTTTAATTATTATGATTTTCTGGTGACAATGTAATTAGTAATTAATCTTTGAGACGATGATTTTATTAATTCTTTACGAAGCTCATGATATCCAGACATACAACCATTTAGCTCTCGTTGGAATTTAAGAGCACAATAATGATTAGTGTCATTAGTAAGAAAATAATAATTAATTACGTTCTTTTTTAAAAAGCAAAAACAGAATGTGATTTAAAATGCAAAATTAACACGCACAATGTTTGAACAAATTTACATTATAATCTTGTAAAATTTAATATGTGTATACATAAAATGTGGAAATCATGATTTTAATTTCATTATTGCATAAAATCTTACTATTATAAAGCACTGAAAATATTGAAATTACTAAGATGAAAGTCGAATTCCAATAATGTGCTATTACTTTCAATATATTGTAACGTAAGTGCGCGAAATTTATTATTTAAAGTAATAGCGCATTATCGGAAATCGATTTCCGGTGAAATACGAATCGCGTAACTTCAAAATCATGTTAAATAAGTCCACGTAAAAAGAGACCCAGGTGTATACATAAGAATAATTAGTAAGTCAGAAATTCACGATCTTAATAATTTTTTTTTTATTATTTTAAACTTTTGTAAATAAAGATCGCTAGGATATGGATTTTTATCACGAGATTTAGGGATCAGGATATTAATTGCATATTGCTCTTAAAATAATAGAAAACCATTCTTGACTCATATTATTATATATGTAAATATTGTTAAAGTAGCTTCATTATTTAATAAATGTTATTAATAATAATAACGTGAAAGCTAAACACCTTCAAACAGATACGCTTTAAAAATGCTTACGTGAAAGCCAATCAGATGGAATAATGGTATCACATGGGACTCTAAATTCTAAAACACAAGCCAGAACTATTAAGTTGTTTCAGTCCATTTGGTCTCTGTCTTGTTCCCATTGTTGTGCATTCATACCTCTAAATATATATGCTAAATTCCAATACACACACACCTTTATTTATATGTATACTGATATTGGAAATATTCCGGGAAAGTGATGTAATTGATCCTCATTTATATAGAGGTGCAGTAGTCATTGCCCTGAGTAGGCCCATCCCTGAAGAGAGTTGAGTATGAATTCTCTTGTGAGTTTGAATACTGAGGCATAATGGATCCAGAAAGGGGGGTGAGATGAGGATGAACTAGCCCAAATTATATCTAGATTTAATGTGTGAGTATAGAGCAAGCCCATTGGAGGTGGATATGATCATGGATTAAGTATTGGTCTCTGTCTTGTTCCCATCATTGTGCATTCATACCTCTAAATATGTATGCTAAATTCCAATATACACTCCTTTATTTATATGTGTGAATATAGAGCTAGTCCATTGGAGGTGGATGGATCATCGATTAAATATTTTATCGTGTCCTTGCCAGCATCCTACCCGAAGATCCTAGATCTGACCGTAGTTAAATGCAGTTCGACCTTTTTGGGAGACCCACCAGTTCGTTACAATATGTATGTATATAGTTTTAAAAAGTTGGGTCAAATAAATATTTTTTATAAAACTTTTAACAAATAAAGCTTTTCTTTTGTTTGTTTAAATTTCAAAGCACCAAAAATGATTGTAAATGTAGAATATATTTAGTACTTTAGATACATGTGTCATACATATGATGTTTATCTGTTAATAAACTATGCAATACCCAACCAAGATTATCTATTGATGCATTGTACAATATTATGTTGGTACATCAAATGCTAAGTGATGTTTGATACATGCAGGCTTTCCAGTTTCTCTCTGTGCTGTTTTTTTCATACTTTGCCTATTATATATATATATTGGTTGTCTTCAGTGACTTAAGTTGATCCAATGTTTGGTCATCGTAAATCTCTCAAGTCTATTATTATTTCTCTGACAGTAGAACTGCATTTTTGTAAACTATATTTCCATTTTTTAATTACATGTATAGGAATTATGACTCCAATTTGGGTGGGGGGGGGGTGTATGTAAAGTATGTATAAGTTATGGAAAATATATATAGCTTACGATATTGAGAGAACAGTGTTATGGACAAGTTTAACAGATTGACAGTACTTAATTGTGATCATGTATGAAATATCATAATCAACAGTGAATCACTTTGAAATAAGATTCTATTTAGGGATTTTATCTTCCTATAATTATGAAAAAATGTAGAAATGGGTGATTAAAAATGACATCTCTTTTAAAATCTCGCTAGGTTGCTGTGCTAGTGTAATGGTAATGATAGCAAAGCTGAAAATAGGGGTGGTAATAAAGATTTTTTTTTAAATCTTTTCTAATTTATATTGATAAATTGAATATTCAAACTTTTTTTGATTATAGAACATCGAGTGTATTTAAGGAATTGTCAAGATTTATTATTGATAAAGAAGCTCTTAACAAAATTTATGTGATTAAGTTTTTTAATAATGAAACAATTTACACCATTGTCAGTGTACGTTTACATTTTTAAAATTTTAACTCAGCTGAATTCAAACCTTTATCCTTATCAAACCAATTTTTCTAGTTATTCTTTTTTTCCGAGGGTGAATTTTTACAGTGACGCATATATTACTGATGGCCCTTCCCATACGAAGTTTTTCCGAAAACAAATCGAGTCATTCACCCCTTATACGAAGTTTTCCCGAACTTTGGGTCATTCAAAGGGATAAGTGAAGCAACCGACAGCAGAACACATACATATCAGGTAATGAAATTGAACCCTCCCAGCTTTAACGTAACTTTTAATTAGACCTCTACGTTTATGGACAATGCATATATTTTTTTTTGTTCATTGCCAAGCGCCAATCTCGTTATTTACAAGAATCGTAGGACCACTTAAATATTTATTTGATTCAGCCTTTTAATTAGTTGCTCGTCTTAATGCTCAGGGGTGGTAGCGCCTTGCGCCGTAGAAGAAACAAAAGGGAACGAAATTTCAAATCAATTCTTTCTATATCTTTCTATTCTCTTTTATTCCCATTAAAGTTTAAACTAAACCTTTTACAATCCTCATATACCTTACTATCTAATCTGTCTCGCTATAAATTATTGTTAAATTCACACCAGCGCACACGTATATAAGATTTTGGAACTCATAAATTCTATAACGTGTATTGCACTAAATCAATAATTTAATTACAGATCTACTAATACTTATTCAAAAAAAAAAACACAATCAATAAAATGGCACACATATACATATAATAAATATTTTTATTAAATTATTATTAAGGAGAAGACAATAAAAAAAAAAATTAATAATACAGGTATATTACAAAATATTCTCGCAATTAGGTTGGATTAACTTTAAACATTTAAAATGGCATAATAAGTGTATATTTACCGGTATAGTATAATCTGAATAACTGGCATATGTGTTTCCGAGTGCACTCGCAAAACGATTCCGGCTATCCTACCTGGGCAAATATGGCATCCATCACTTCCACTTGATATTTCATTCCTTTAGTCCCTCTAAAGTGGCGTATTCAATCTTCTGTTCCTTATTCTTTCAGCTTAATTCCAGAATGGCATACGATCTACACTGGATTCAAATAGCTTTAGTTATGTAGGGCAGTTGGAGATGTTGACTGTGGAATATATTTATGTGGCATATTAAAATGGCTGGAGTCTGAACACCGACCAGGCACGATGGTGATTCTACCCCATGCGATCCATGAGGTCACTCATATATGTAGTTCAGTTCACACAATTTACTGCTCCAACTTTCCATTTTTCAGCTAATGTAACAGCTTTACCTAATAAATTTTCTTCAATAAAAATTTAGAATATCTGCACTTTTTATACGTCAGACTAGCAGAGCTCAACTGTCCGTTTTTTCAAATTAATTAATCAATCCCAGTTACCTCCCTCCTGATTGCTGGTATTCCTTTGTTTCCAAAAATAGACTTTCTTATAAAAATGTCAAACAAAAGGAAAACCACTTAGCGATCTTGACTTTTACTTATCTCTCTTTTTTCTTTTAAATTCCTGAACTTTTATATTACAAATCCTTTTGTCAACTTTAACCAAACAAAAGAGATCGAAAATTGTTCAATAACTAATGGCATTCCATGTTCATATTTTTTTTTTTTTAAATCAAAATTATTTCTGAAAAATCCATTTAATTAAAACAAACACACACAAAAAAAATATATCCATTCAAGCAGTTGGATTTTGCTTTCTTTATTTTTCTTTCTTTTTACTGAACAATGCGATTCGTTTGGCCAATTCATTCAGGAAGTTTATACTCACAAAAGAAACTTTTCTTTTACCTGCTTTAAAGTCTTCTAAATTTCTACTTTCTTGTTCTCAACAATAATATTTACCTACATATACGTATGCCACTCATAATATATGCCCACACCTCTCGTTCCAGCAAATACACGTGCGCTTGGTATGTACAACTTTTACAAATAATTATATAATACTAATAATATATAAATAAAAAAAAAAAATCTACAAACTACATTTTCATTCCCTTTTTGTAACAGGGTTTGAACTCAGTTCCTGTTACAATAAGTTAGTTCATTGAGTGACTGTATATAAAATGTTGAATTTACTCTGAAATTTTAATTTTCTCTTAGCAGCAAAATGTAACTCATTGAGAAAGAAAGTCAAATAGAATAAGTAGGTGATTTTTTATTATGGGTTAATTCATTGCAGGAAAGAAGATTGCATATAAAATCTTGAATTCATTGTGAAATTTAACTTTGTATTTTTATTCTTGGAATTTTTAGTTGAATCAATGTAAAGTTAATGGTTTTAAAATTATTTTGAACATTGCTGTATGTGCTTATTTTATTAGTGCTTATATTTCAACATTACATTCAGAAAATTTAGAGAAAAATATCTTTTAATATTTTTAAGATATTTGTTTATTGAATCAATAGCAATACAAGACTGCCATTCCATATTGGAAGCTTTCATACCCAAACAGTGATATCTTATGAATTATGTTATAATTAAAGTTAAGCAAAGAGATCAGTACAACATGATTGTTGAACATATTATGGATTAGTATACTCCAAGAATAAAATCCAAAAGTAGATCCTATCCAAAATTATTGGTAGAAACTTAATCTTCATTCTTTAAAATCATTTGTTATTCATGATAAATTTTATTAGCTGTTTGATACTAAATCATCAGTTTGGATGTTCGAAGTGGTCATTCTGTGGGATGGAATTCTTTTAAGGATTGTATTGGAAATATGAATAAATCTGCTTTTAAAAAGAAAAAAACTTGACTAAATCTCTCAGTGATTATGAAATTAATGAATTAATTAAAAGGATATATGTAGTAAAGGCAGTAGTTTAACAAATGACTTTACAATTGCACATAGATACAATCATATGCTGATTGGAATAATTCTAGATTTTTTTTTTAGCTATTTTGCAATCTAAAAATATTTCAAGGTTCACTTTATCTAGATCCAAATCTAGGTTATCTGCATGATAGATTGATACAAAAACTATACTATGTGATCACTTATAAAGATAATAGTTTATGTAACAGCAAACAGACTAACTAACCTATTTGCTATTATTAATGTAGTACATTATTAATCTTATAAAAAGTAAGCTTAATTAGTGTAATGATATTTTTTAGTTATGGTTTTTGTAGATGGAAAATTAAATTCATCTATACTTTTTATAATCTGCTGTAAGAAAAAGTAGCACGTTTAATTGGAAATACGGAAGATTTGAGTGGTTCGGTAAATGAGATACGAAGGCATATTTTTAAGGTACACACATATTTAATTATCTGAGCATCTTTTTGTCCATTAGAGGCTTGATATAGACATAATATACATCTATATGAGTGTGTGTATATATATATTGTAACGGTATATAATTTGCCGTTACATTATTTTAAAATCAAAATAAAAAGACATAAATAAAAATTGATTTATTAAAAAGAAAAAAAAACTTAACTTAAAAACTGAAAATTGAAAGTTATATTTAACATATATATATCGCACAGATGGGAAACTTTAAAAACTTTTAAAAATGAAAGTATTTGAAAGTATTTTTTTTTGTAAAAAAGTAAAGATGTAAAGATTTGATATTTTTGAAAATAGAAATAATGTTGATTTCTATAATCTTAGAAATTGGAAATGATTGTTTTATTAATTAAATGATTGTTCTAAAGCAAACTAGCCCTTGGGGCACTTAAAATAAATTAAATGGTAAGAGAATAAAAAGAAATTAAATGACCAATGCAAGCACGAAATGACAGCACGGACTGTAATTGAAGCACAAGAGGATTAGTGATGTCTTACTCGTTGAATCCGAAGATTGGATGATAAGAGACTAATAAAAATATAAAAGCCAAATGATTATTATAATTGTTATCTTAGAGCTGACTATGAATATACTGTTATAACTGGCTGTATTGCAGATTTTATGATGTAAAAGTCTGCAATAAATTAAATTTCCGGACAACCAGCTGAGGCCTCTGGATGACAGTTCCTGACAAAATGCATGGCAAGTAGCGGTTTCATTTCAAAGAAGGACAAAATCTACGAAAGTGATCATGAAGATGGACTTCTAAATCTGCTCAATCCATAAAGTATGAACTCTTGTGTCTATCTAATAAGAACTTTTCTAAAATTGCAATTAGTAGCTGAAAATAAGAACAATTATCTGGCCTAAAATCAATTATTAGTATTTTTTTTTATGCATCTGTTTAAGCAATCATTTCCATTTCTCTTTTTGTGTGTGTTATGTGTAAATTAAAATGTATCAAATTAAAGTTGGGTATGGATAGCTGCATGGATAAAAATTAATAACTATGCTTAAATTCGTTTATGTTTATTTTAAAGGGTTAATTTCAGGCTATTTGTTTCGTAGTTAGGACGATGCTTGTGGAGGGATATATGGGTGTTTATATCAATGTAATGTGAAGCGTGTTTAGCATACAGGGCAATGTGCCCAACTGAATGCATGACCCCAAAGAGGCAGTCATATCATTGCAATGGTCACAGACATATTTCCTGCACCATTGACCCCTTCTAGCTCTGTGGAGGGATTATAAGTCAGCAGAAAGACCGCTCTCCTCCATACGTAGCTCTCTTTAATTAATTTATATACATGATTTCTTAGTCAGACAGATGCACATTCCTGTACTGGACAAGGTTCATGTCCTTCAAATAATATCACGCTGTCAGATGCACATTCCTGTCGGCGTGATTTTATGCTAGCATCTTCATATTGCATTGGTTGCGACTATATATCTGGAAGCAGGCGTTGGTTTGGCTACGAACTTTTAGTCTGAGATTGAATGAATGTTTTGATAAGTTTTTAAGTGAAAAAAATCTATGTAGCCTATCTATACTCAACATGCTAAAGTAAAATATAATTTAAATGTCCATCTGTGCGGTCTATTTAAAATAGTAATTTAAATTTAAAAAAATTAATGTTAAAATCTAAAAATAAATTTATTCCTCAATTTTAAATGTGCGTTAATAAAATCTGTTGTGTTATTAGTACTGGCAGTGATCTAGTTTATTTTTTTAATAAATATAGTTTAAAACCTCTGCTACTCCATGAGCTAGTGGCAAGGGCAAATGGTCAATAAAATAAAAGTTGGATTTTTAACAGCACGTATCTGCCTACTCTATAAATTTTCCAGGTTCAAATGCCTGGTGGCGCCCTGTAGCGGAACACGCGGTTAAGCCGCACTTAATTATGTGATCGACGGTTAACCACATGATGATGATTACCACAAGAAGAGCAATATACACCCTAAAATCGAGTATATATTCTTAATTGAACACTGACATAATAAAATATCATCCCAGCATTATATTTCCCAATTAAACGTTTCTCTGCTGGGCAAATTATTTGTATCGAATAATTAGTTCTGCCCAGCGCCTGGAATATTTATAAAATTTCCCGGAATTATCACGGTACAGCAGGAATATAAATTATAGCACTTCCTTCCTTTACTCTATTTACAATACAGACTGGATTTATTTATCCATTTAGCTTACTTTATTTTATTCCTCAATTAATCAACTTGTTAGCTCACTGATCTAATTTTAATTCACTCTAAGTAGTTATTCGCTTGGTAGAGAAAAGAAAACGCAAATGACTAAGTACTTCCTTTTATAAATAAAATTTAATTTGCAATTCGCTAATTCTAATGAATAATAAAATCCTAAAACACACATATATATCACACACTAACATAATAAATACATAAATATACAATAAAGAATATAATTCAAATGAAACATTAAATAAATTATCGTAACTCAATTGTTACCTTCTCATACATTAATAGATTACCATCATAAGTTCTTTTAATGATAACTGTCCGAAGTGTTGCGCAACCTTTTAATAATTTAGTTCTGACTGATTTCTTATTTCAAATTAATTCTGACATGCATGTATTAATAGTTACCTAGGTATGATTTTTCCAATGTCGGGTCAACCATCGAGGGGGAAAACCTTCCCTTCTTTTGCAGAGATGGTTGCTCGCTTTTTCAGACGTTCCAGTGAATGGAGTGAGAGTTTATAGTCTTTTGACGTGGGTTTGTTTCCTTTCTAATTCCACATTTTAGTCGGTATTCATCCCTTTAACATTCTACTTCGAATCTCCAGGCAGATCTGGTTCTGTAACGGCGGTCTCTTCTCGGCAGCATTTTAGTTGTTATAAGACTCCTTTGATCACCCACACCATTTATAATATATATATAATTAGAAAACTTTCATTGATTTTTAAATATAAATATTGATAATTTTATTTTAACAAGAATTCTCTGCAATTTTTTAGATAAATTTCATCCATGATGTAACCAGCAAAATATTAATTAGAAACTGGTATTACCAATTAAAATCACACTATCCAATTATAGTATTTGTATAGTCCATTTTTAATCAAATGTGGAAACACTTTCAGTTTATACTGTAGATAATATAAGGCATATAGATCAGGCATTCAATACTTTGGTGTACATGTGAACATTGGAAATATAATAATTTTCTAAATATTTGTATTATTAAATGTGTATCTCTTATAAATAATAATTAGAAGATTTTTATTGTTTTTTAGATGTAAATATTAATAATTTTTATGGAATTTTTTTGTGTATTTTATAGATAAATTTCAGTTACAGTGTAACTCTAGAAGGACTATCCACTATCAGTACATGATAGTTAACTCTTGATAAATTATAGTTAAATTTATGCTGCACCAGCCACAACTATTTGTTTTCAATAAATTTACATGGAATCATTTTTTGGAAATCACTTATCATGTATTTAACGTTATTCATAACATGTTGTCACAGATGGTCATTTCAGAAACATTATTATTACAAATTATTCATAGATGTAGTTATTATTAAGATGAATTGGTTTAGCATCATTTAAAAGTGATTATGTAAATATAATAGTACAACTTGTTTACAATCTGATGACTCTGCCAACTTGTTTCCTATTATAAAAAGTATGGTCTTTGCAGATGTTAAATTATCACTTATATTTTATAGAAAGACCTTTTAGTTTAGTAGTTGATAAATCAACCTGTCTTATTCATGTACTGGATTTGAGCCTGGGCTACACGAATCTTGAAGTAAAAACAGGCTTAAGATATTTCTTTTTGTTTGAACAGACCGTAGCTTATCCAGTTAGTTATCCAGTAGTAGTCGGGTAATGATTGTCTATGTGCTAATTAAAAATGAAAATATTATTATAAAATGATGCAATCTTGAGTACTTGTGGATAAGATATTATACTCCTACATGTGTTGATCCTAAACTCATCATCACCTTATATTTTATAATATGCAGCAACTGAAGTATCACATTCTATTGTCAGACATGACGAATGTTAACCTATATTTAGCATATAAATCTTTAATCAGTATGGTTCTGAATTTTTAAGTCCTGTTATATCTTGAATGAAGTTTTTATTATTTAATAGAATAAAATTTTTGTTGTAAACATTATTGGTGTCTCCATTTCCAGTTAGTATTGGCTCAGTCACATAATTAGAGGATTCATCATCACCATAATTAAATTTTTATTTTAGTATTAAATACATTAAAAGTTAAATTATTTTCACCAATTTAATTATATTATCATTAAATTTCTCTGCATTTTAGTCTGAATAGATAGATGTTTGAGAATAAATTTGAGTAGATTGTATTGTCAAGATGTTAAATACAGATAAAATGATCAGAAATGATATTTTAAATCAACAGTTTAATTTTAACAGTGTTTATTAATAAAAAATTCATACTACTATTTACAAATATACTTTTTTAATTTTATTATTTCTTCATCTTTACTTGATACATCAGTAGAGCTTATAACATTCCAATTTTTACTAGTTCTTTTTCTCATTCTATTAGTATTATCTCAATTGAGCTAGAATAGTAGTTGTGTGCTTTCAGATTTATTAATTAAAATGGAGAATTATTTGATTTTCTATCATGTATATCAATTATATGCGTCTGACATGAGCTTTTGAGACTGTTTTACTGGACTTGAGAAAACTTATATTGTTGTATTCATAATACTTGTTAGATAATGAGTCTCTTTTGGTCGATTATGTTCACAATAATTAGTAGACAATATTTTTTAAAGAAAACATTTTCTCATTATATAAAAATAATGCTCAAGAATTTAAGTCTCTCAATTCCTTCATCATTCATTGCCATAGAACTTTAATGAAAAAACAAAATGAAAACAGAATTAAGACAATAAATCCCTTTTGACACATTTAAAAAATAAACTATATATGGATTGTATATATATATATAAATAATAATTTAAATTAATCAACAGTATGACATTATTACTAATGAATTATAAAAAAGCATAAAGTTTTTAGTAAAGTATGTGAAATATTGAAATTGTGTTTCATCATTTAAAAAAACGTTGATTGGAATTATTGTAAAAGAAGCTGTTGAATTCTTATTTGGTTTTTAATTCTTTTTTAGCTCATAAATAAACATTGCCCTTTTTCTCTAGTTTATATTTAATCTGCATGAAATACCATTATTAATATATGATCATTCTTTTACAAGAAACTAATTATTTCAGTTTAAAATATTTTTCGTTATTGTAAATGTTTAAATTCCGTTATCTTCAAAATTTGTTGAACTCAGAGTCTTTTTTTTTTTGTCTTTCTTCGGTCTTTCTGATTTCTATTGGTATTAACTCCATTGCCTGCCTATCTTGATATATAGCTGAATCAGATGGTTTTTTCTTTATGTCATTATGTTCAATTCTGTCTTTGTGATTATTCTCATTCATTTTTTAAATATTATAGGCTTACACGTTTTTTTTAGCCATTTTATTAGTTTAATATCCATATTGTAAATTTTTTTTAATCAATGCTTCATATGGTTGTCGTCGAATAGCTACTATATCCCACTCGATGGCGCAGTTTTCACGCTTAAACTATAAAATATGATCATTCCCGGGCCATTAATTATAATCATTTTGATGTATTTTTTGTAATGCGAAAATAAAAACAAAAGAAAATCGTCTTTTTTAAATATTATTTAATTTTAAATATTATTTTTTTATTAACGTATACAAATTAAATGATAATAATAAATGTAAAATAAAATAAACAAATTACAATTTGATTCGTCTTTTTTAGTTTGCTTTTTATTAGAAAAATCAATTTTCTATTGGAGATTTTGTTACTGGGGTTACGGCTTTTTTGTTGTTGTTGTTGTTTACCACTATTTTTTATTTCAAATAGAATGACAACTAAAAGTAAAAGTTGTTACGATTAGTTTTAGGGTTAGCTCTAGGGTTATTTTTCAGTTGTTTGTAATGCTAAAATAAAAAATATCAAAATCGTATTTTTGTAAATATTTTTTTTTACTAACATCTATAAAATAAATGGTAACAATAAACGTAAACTATATTCAACAAAGTATAACAGTAGTTGGAGAAAAGAAAGAAACTAAAACTTTTTTAAACAATGACATATATATAAAATGTTTAAAATATATGTTTTTTATGACATTTAAAAAAAAACGTGTACAATTCTACTTTTTTTACGGGATATTTTTGTGTTAACGCTCTTTTTTATTTCAAAAATATACACACCGTACAACTTCTTTGTCTCGTGGAATGTTACGAACAGTACGTTACTTGACTCATTACCTAATTACAACTCACTTTATACACATATCTCGTCAACATTTACTACTTAAAACTTCAGTACACTACGGTGTAAAAAGTCTGTTAATTATTACTTTACAAAATCTGAACATTTCAATACTTTAAAATAAAATAAAAATCCAATGAAAACAACATTTCCATCCAATTAAAAAAAACACACCCTCTCCCAAGCCGTAAACATTTTATAAACTGTGCAAATTCAGAAAATTATTTGCTGCGTAAAACATTCATGCTGTACTGCGACGCGACATAGCGGCCTGCAATCTATAGCACAACAAAAAAAGTTGTATTATAGAAAATGCAGGTTTGAACGTGTCGGCCGCGGAAACGGCATTTTAATGTGTTTTAGCATGAAAACGGCGCCATCCAGTGGGATGTGGGGGCTCTTCGAAGAATACCCTTTATTTATATATATTTTTTCTGCTAAGTCAAGTTTATAAGACTCAATCAAAATAATAGATGTATAACATACTCAGGATAAATTTTAGGTTAGTATTGCAAATAAATACAATAATTAGGTTACATATAATACTAATTTAAACAGTATTTATTTTTTATTAGAAATTCAAAAAATATATATGTATAACATATATACAAAGAAAAGCTTGTTTAATACTTTAACAACATAATATGCTGAGCATGTTTTCGACTAGCTGATAGTCATGTTCATAGCTATAGTTATCCAAGAAAATTTGTGAGATTTATAGAAGGATTACAAAAGTTGTGAATTGATTTAAATGAGCCACTTTTTTGATAGGGGATGCAGGATTCTTTCTTGTTGATTGCATGTATGTTGTTGGCAATGTGTGATGCCTCTTTAACTTTGTGCTTAGCATTGTTTCTTTTGAAGTAGACAATACTGATATAATTCTTTTAGTTCAAGAATGGTAGTTATTTTCACAAGGCATTAGTGAACATTTTCTAGTCAACACACATCAGTATATGGGTGATTTCTCCAATATTTTCAAATTTT
The DNA here is from genome assembly GCA_028023455.1 of Epiperipatus broadwayi. Classification (NCBI taxonomy): domain Eukaryota; kingdom Metazoa; phylum Onychophora; class Udeonychophora; order Euonychophora; family Peripatidae; genus Epiperipatus; species Epiperipatus broadwayi. The sequence goes on from JAQFVV010013258.1 coordinate 143,519, forward strand.
AGATATTTAACCATTATACAATTCTAAGTTGATTTGTATATTATGATGTAAATAGAAAAAAAAATGGAGTCATTGTTTTATCAGTGACTATTAGATAATCATTTTAAAGAGGACTTATAAAGAAATTTATCTGTTAATATAATGAATGATAGAGAAATTTGAAGTTGGCGGATTTAGTTTAGTTTAAAGTTTTTTCCAAAATGAATTCAGTCTTACAAAAAGCATTTGAAGTGATTTTCTTATGGATTTGAATATTAGTAAGTAAAGAATTCAGATAATTTTTTTCATTAGTTGTTAATTTTTTATCCACAATTAGAAATATCAGGATCAGTATTTTATCTTTTAAACCATTGGAACTTAAGTAATTGGTGTTTCCTTTTTTTAAATGGTTATTTCATAGTGTTGAAACCATTGTTCTAAATCAGACATGGGCAAGATATTAATTGCAGTTCGTTGTGGATCATCAAGAAATTTAGGAGAGCCACCTGAATTAGAATAAAATAATAGTAACTGACACCACATTATGCTAAATTTGATAGCTATATATAACAGTAATATATTTTCACACATGCATAGCAACTAGAGACAAGAATTGACTCTTCATAATCAAGGTGACTGTGTGTAGTCAGTCAGCCAAACTGTTTGGTGAATGTGTCAATGGTATCCATGCTTTTATTTGAAGTGTACAATGATGTGCACATCAATTACAAATTCACTCAAATATGGTTACTGTGCAACAGATAGCATTGAATAATGTTCATTTAGTTGTTAAGCCAATAACTGTAGTTTTTATTGTGACAAGTGCACATATTTAAGTAGTTTATCATAATAAAATAGTTTTTTTATCATTTTTAAAAGATTGATGCAGTGACTGAAACAAGTTAAAAAAAGATGTACAATTTTAATATAAAATAGGAAGAACAGTCTTTTTCATGATGGTGAATGCAAAATGCATGTGCTATATAAGAGGGTCTCTTTCAAAAAAATGAAATGTCGAAAGACATTTTAAAATCACTTAAGTATAATTAAATGGACATATTAAGGTCCTATGTGTGAAGAGTCAAATTGACTTAAGGTCAATATGGGTATGACAATAATCATTCCATTATCAGATTTTCAATGAAATGGATGGCTGAAGAATTGGAGAGTGGAGAAGTTTTTTGTCTATTTAAGTTTATAGATTTGTTATCTTAATATAAACTGAGAACTGATTGTATATATGTGTGGGAGATGGTGATCTGGTCCAACTAATGAGTGCTGGTTTAGCATGAAGTACATGTATTGGAGATCATTTTGTATAAGATAGATAGTACAGCAATAGCAAGAGGTAGAAAAAAAACTATCTAAAAACATTGCCTATAGCAAAGTTCAGAAAAGAAGTAGGATTTCATCTCGTATCACTTCAAGAGAATAGACAATCCTAATGCAATTTATCCCTGGAGATTCTAGTATAGATCGCAATGATTTACATTTCTATTTTGAAAACTTAAGAAAAATGAGTTGTATACAACAAATGCATTTATTAATGCCTGTAATTTATATATGTTAATAACTACTGATTAAATATTATTCTGTAGAAAAAAGTAGAAATGCTATATTCTATTAGCCTATTAAAGAAATAATATTATTACTTTATAAACCTGAAATGCTAACATAGCTTGGATTAGAAATTTGCACACACTGTCTCATCTAGAATGTATTGCCCAAAATAAGACAATACAAACTGAATAATCTTTAAAATTAATGATATTGATATTTACACAAAATTATATTGATGAATTTGACATTAGTGACTCAGATACTAGATTCTTTATTTATTACATTTCTAAATATTAATTTCTGTAAATACTTACTTATAAATAAAATCATAAATCAGACAAATGTAGCATTGTTTTTGTTTTTTAGACAAAATGTTATTGAAATAATTTCTAGATTTTGTGAACCAAGTAAACTAGAATAAACATTTATGAACTAATTGTCAAGAAGTTAATAAATTATTTTAGTCCTTGCCTCTTGAGGCACATTGCTACTATGCACTTTAGAATTAGACTTTGAGCCAGAAATGAAAAGTTAAAAGACTATAATGAAGCTTTTCTTGAATGGCAAAAGAATTGTATATACAGCTTAATTCTTGAAGTGACATTCATAGAACAATTCGTATAGGGGATGACACTGATTGCTTGAGTCAGGAGCCATTGACTTATATGGATCAATATTATAAGGAGGTGAGTAAACAAGAAATTGTTTAAGAGTTGGTTTGAAGCAGGTTAAGGAATTCTCAAAAATTAAAATAAGCATTAGTAGTATGTGTGTAAAACCATAAAGCCACAGAAAAATATTACTGAAGGTTTGTGATGATGGTGTTCTAGTTGTATTTTTATATTGGACTTTCATCATCTAATATATGTATTGAATGTCTTTAAAAAAATTTAACTTTATTTAAATATTCCAAATACATTCAGCTGTTAGTAATAACACATCAAACAGGTTAGTATATGCACAATGTTTCAAGAGGTATTAGTCTTCCCTCTTCTTCAGGTATTGCTGGCCTGACCAGTGACAGTACTAGCTTGGGATTCGAACCTGGGTCCTTAGATTTTTGAATTTTAGGGTAACACTCTAACCAACTGAGCCATCCTGCCAAAGGCAACAGTCTGTAGTAATTTCATATACTTATCTATGAGGTTCCTCCTGATTTCTCCACTTTTTCCTAAGAGAAAAGGTGAGCAGTGTTTTCCATACATTATGTATAGTCACACTGGGTTGACTTATGGGATTTTTTGCCATTGTCATGTGAGCAGCTTCTTTAAATTATTTTTTTTGTACCTTTTTTTTTTTTTGCACTTCTCGAAATGTGCATATACTAATCTGTTTGATGTGCTATTACTAACAGTTGAATGTATTTGAAATATTTAAATAAAGTTACATTTTTCTAAAGACATTCAGTACATATATTAGATGATGGAAATAGTCCAATATAAAAGTACAATTAGAAACTAGTAATGATATAAGCATATATTATATCAAAGGCAAAACTCCATACAGTAGTGTCACCCAGTGCAAACAAGAATAATCAATGGTTGCAAGAAAGTTGGGATGAGTAAGCAATAGATAGGGATTTTATGCACAAACCTATGTGCATCCATTGATTACTCTGGGTGGCACTACCTTATGGAGAATTTTGCCTCTGTTTTAACAACTTGTGTAAGCATAGGGAATGGTAATACATATTATATCTGTGGTAATCAGGCCACGTAGCATGAAACTATAGAAAAGAACTGAATATTGCAAAATCTGCAATAATAAAAGGCATAAAAAATAATAATGATCTAACAAAGCTATGTTCAAGGGAGATATGAAGAAAGTCTACAGCTATAAACACAATTATGCAATAGCTAAAATTGCTACAGAGATTGACAGCAGATTGGGAGTATCATAGATATACATAATTTTTTATTTTTTATTTATGAGCAGTGAGGTAGGTATATTTGAAAGGAGTATGAAATTTGTTTTTATAGTTAATGCATATTAGAGCAATATTAATAAGAATTTCAAATATGTTTAAATCTTTAATTATACATTAATGTATTAAATTTTATTCTCAGACTATTTACCAAGAGAATAAACAAAGTTTTGTTATAGGTTTTAAATATAAAAACACTTAAATAATAGTATAGTTTGATATATAATTAAAACCATAAATATTTAATTATAAATATCATGAAGACCGTTGATCAAGAAGAGAATTCTGGTCCTTGATAAACCACAATAAATTTTGACATGATCTTCTGAATAAGAGAAAGTATTATATGTCTCAAAAAATTATCAAAATATTTTTTTGTCAAAATATTAATTTGACCTGGAAGAAATAATTTCCATGGTTATCTATTTCATACTTATTTTAAGTGTGACATAGTTTGAATTATGTCAAACTCTAATAATTATTGTATGTTCCCAATAGTCAGCATTGAATTATTAATATAATTGCTGTACAAATGATCAGAAAAATTCAATGAACTAGTTAGTCTATTAATTTCCTGTTTTTATTGTAATAGATACATTGCTATTGCTATCAGTTTAAATATTTTATCATGGTAAAAATAGTATTTTATCTTATTTTAAAGAAAAGATATAATGTCTGAAAAGTGCAAAGAAAAAAAAAAAACATTCAATTTTAATGCAGAATGGAATAGTTTTTTTCTTCATAATAATGAAATCAATGTATATGTATATTATATATGTCATGCAAATGTGACCTTTCAAAAAAAAAAAAAATTGAAAGACATTTTAAAAGCATGCAAGGAAGATTTGATACACTTCAACAAAAATTATAGAAAATTAAATCACTACTAACAAGACAACAGTCATATTCTTCATAATTAAATCTATTTTGGCAATTGCATGAAAGCTATCATGCAACTTTCGTATAGCACTACAGAAATTATGAATTGTGATTTAATTGAAGATATCAGCAACTGTATTTGTTATCCTTGCAGTTATAATGAATTTACTGATATAATTGATATTTCTCAGTTTGATATTTTTATGAGAATGGTTCTTAAGGACCTGAGTGTGAAAGAAGAATTATTTACAAAATTCTCTCGAAGAAGGAAACAGATTTTTACTGTGCTGTCAAACAAACAACTTTAAAAAAAATCAAAAAAATCCAATTTATAAATTTGTATTGATGATAATAGATGGAGCACCATTAATAATTGACAAAATCTAGATTTTCTGTGTGTACTGACTTTCTAGATTTTTTTTATATTATTGCATTATTTATCTTCTGCTCCTCTGTTACAAAATTCTGAATTTGCACTATAGTATGAAAATCTGCATGAAATTATGAACTCTATTTGAAGAAAAAGTCTTCAGAGAAAAATGTTTAGGTCTCATCTAAAACAGATCTATGTAGAATTATTGAATACAATTGAGCTAATGCTTTAAATCAATATCAGTGAAGATAATGCTAAAAATACATTACATTAAAAATTGGGTCTTATTTTATTTTTAGTTTAGAAGATCTCTATATATATATATATATATATTGATAGATCTACATTGTTTTAAAGAAATATATTAACACATTATGTCTAAAAATTCACATAGAAACATTAAAAAAAATAGCATCCAAAAATAATAACTTGCATTATGTAATTCAGAGCTGAAAAAGTTAATTAATTAATAAGTTTATACCTTAGGATAAAATAGTTATAATGTTCTGATTTAATAAAAAGATATTATAAAGGGTAACTTTTGCAAATAAATGTTTCTTTAAAATATTGGCACATCAAAACAATATAGAGCAACCATAGATTACTCTTGAAAAGATATTTGGCTTGATTTATAATAAGCCTGTGTTTCAGTTATTACATAGTAGAGATGTCTGCCCATCCCTTGTATATGTATTAAATGGATTATGTCCTGTACATTTGGGGTCAGGTTGACCTTAGGTCAACATGGATGTGACAAGAATCTCGGCCTCAGGGTGGCCTTTGAGCATTCCATCATCAGATTTTCAATTGGATGGACGGTTGAAGAGTTGGAGTAGATTGAAGCCTGTCCATTAAAGTATGGGGTTTGGCTATCTTAATATATGTCTGAGCACTTATAGCATATATGTATGGAGATGGTAATCTGGACCAACTGATGATTGCTGGTTTAGCATGAAATTCGTGTTTTGGTGATTATTTATCTTTTCAACATATATGGGTTCAAGAGTATCAGTGTTATGAGATAGTGTGGAAAGTGGTGGGACGTGTGAAAGTCTGTGCTCATATACCCTATATATTGAATAGATTTAATAGAAATGCGCAATTAGGAGCCATTAGGAAATAATTTTCGAAGTCTACAATCATAAGAATGTTTATTTGTAATTTCTAGAAATGTATGTAAAAAAAATTTATAGTATTATATATAATTAGTTGTTGATTTATTTTTGAATATAAATTAATATATAAATTGTTTGTATAAAATTTCGTAATGGTATCATATTCAAACAGATTTCTGGAATAAAACTTATATTTAAAATACAAGATAAATACTTTTGTAAAAAAAGAGAGAAAAAAAATATTGATTATAAATTTCACACATAAAAAGACAAAACATGATATATTTTTACTTGTCGTTTTTTTAAAGTAGGTAATGTAATTACAATATATATATATATAATATAGCTTTTTTGATATATGTAGAAATCTGATAATCTAAATGTTTATTAATAACATGAGAAAAGGACAACAACAAAAAAATTAATAACAATTGAAGGATTTCAAAATATCTTTATATGTAATGTATGTGTTTTATTTTTTTCAAGTTGTTAGAATGATCATTTATAAAGTTTTTTTTATTTTTTTAAAGTTAAACAATGTGTATAAAGTTTTTTTTTAAAAAAGTTAAACAATGTATGATTAAGTTTGCAATTATTTATAAATAGACTTGGGTTAATTATATTAATTGATTAGTCCAATATTTTTTGGTACATAATGATTAGTAAAAACATCAGTTAATTATCCTTGATTTAAATTTTAAAAAAAATCATGCATATGTTGTAATAATGTATTATGGTCTTTAATAGTTTATTACTGTATTTCTAAATATAATTGAATAGTTATTGCTTATGATAGTTGAGTATCAAAATGGCAGATGGAGATACTTGAGTTCTTTATGCTACTAAGGCAAGGATGCCCTAATGTCATCCATTTTGTTTTTGTTGTATTTGAGTAAAATGGAGAGAGCAATAGAAAAACTAGGAAGAGGGATAGAGATTCCGATAATAGGTGGCAAGAGATTACATATGTTGGCAGGTCTTTTTTTTTTTTTTTGCGAATGATGTCTTATTGTGTACCGAAAGAAGAGAAGATATGGAAGATATGCTGAGGACATGCGCAAGAGTGGGTAAAGAGATGGGGATTAAATTTAGTGAAGAAAAATCAAATATAATGATGGTTAATACTGGGGAAAGAGAAGACAAGGAATTTTTATTGGGGGATATAAAGTTATGTGTGGGTGAATAGATATAGTTATTTGGGAATCATTTTAAGTAATCAGAAAAATGCTTGGATGAATGGGAGAAAAAATTGATAAATGAAGCAAAAAAAAGAAAAAGAAAGGGATTGATAAAGAAGTTAACATTGTTTTCATGTAATAAATATGATGCAGTTAGAATTGTATGGAAAGGAGTTGCAGTAGCAGGATTAACATATGTCAATGATGCATTATGTGTTAGTAAAGGGGTATTAGATTACTTAGAAAAAGTACAAAGGGAAGTAGGAAGACATGCATTAGATGCAGATGTGTGGACAGCAAAGGAGGCAATTCAAGGAGAAATGGAATGGTCAAATTTTTATATGAGAGATGCAAAAAACAAAATGAAAATGTTCAGTGGATTGCAGTTTATGGATAATAAAAGAATAGCCAAAATAGTATTTAATTGGATTACAAGTTAAAGAACCAAAGAGACCAAAATGTATAGCTACTGAACTGAGTTCAGACCTATATGACTATATAAGCTAATGAACTTGGATTGAATATATTATAGTGTTTTCAATTTAAGACTCATGGTTTTGTAGTTAAGTAGAGATAAAAGGTGGCTGCTGGAGGGTTGCATTAGATCCTAAGATCTAGGTGCAATGCTCTCAGATCCAAGGCTTCTCACTAACGAAGTCCACAAGCCAGAAACTAGTCTGGGGATATTGGATAAATAGGCATTAAATGGAGATTTTATACACAAGCCTTCTGGCATCCATTGATTACTCTGGCTTGCACTGAGTGGCACTATGTATAGAGAGTTTTGCCTGTTTAAATAACCATAGGATTGCTATAAAGTATAGTAATTCATATAAGTATTCATATTTTGTTTTATGTTTTTGAATATTCTTTATTATTAGTGTTGTTTACGTTTCTCTCTCAATTTACCTATGAGTAAATAGACAAATTTATTTAATTATTCTCTGATGCTGATCTCGTATTTTTAATAGCTAATCATGGGTCAAGTGCTTGAAGCATGTTAAGGTCATCTCTTGGAGTCCAGTCTAGTTACTAGATGACACCCATAGGATTTCATCCCGTTATAAATATCCCCATGAGATGTTTCATGTTTCTTGCAGTCAGAGAGAGTTATATTGGTCTGGAAAAATGACCTTTTTTATTAAATCTCACTCTGACCGGGAGTATGATTACTATGTCATACTTACCTCTTTTGGTTGAGTAATGAGTTCATGTAGTCAAGTAATTAATGATTAATTAGAAGCTAATAACTCAAAATATAGGTGTATTAAAAAAATAGTACTAATAACTGGTAAAGCCGATCTCAAACTTGTAAATCTAGTTACAAACTTTATTTCAAATTTTACAAAATCCGCAAAATGAAAAAATCTTGTTACAATATATATGGCTAAGCAATATATTTTATTAGAAAAGTTATCTCTCCTAAAGTTAAAATTATAAACAAACATTAAATAAAATCAGTGGATACTGAATGGCTCAAATTCAGAATTTTAAATTGTGAAATTCCAAGATCTTGAATAGCAGTTTGTTGGATTTGGTTTTATTATTATCTAATGTTCATTGATTTTAATCATTGTTTACATTTTAATTTTTAGAATAAAGATATCACTATGTTTAATAATCAAAATGGAATGAAATTACAAATGTGAAGAAATGGAAACATATAGGTCTTCAATTTTTGGCTAAATTTATAGATCTGTTTCTCTTGTAAGTATGTTAAGTGATCAGCATTACTCTCATTCTTAAAGTTGGAAAAGGAAAAATCTTAAATTAATTTGAAAATGTATAGGAAATTTAAATAGATAAACTGATAAAGAACACAAGATAGGTATAGAGGAAAAAAGAAATGATTTAGTTCCTTAAAATATAATGGTCAAGAAACTAAATATAATTAATATTATTTTACTTCAATAAAAAAAAAAAAATCAAATTATATATTATTTGGAAGTTTGAACCCTGGAAGTACTGGACTGCAATTCTTGATCCTAAACCTTAGTAATCTGTCATTCTTCCACTGCACAAAACTATGCAAGGCACTTTTTTATTTTCCAATTCAAAATTTTGAAAGTTTTAATGTAATTTATGATTTACTAATTACTGATGATGGTTTATATGTATTTTTTAAACCTTTGGGAATGGCTATATGTATAAATAATGATTCAGTGATGGAAATAAATCATAAATGTATATATTAATATTTTTTATTCATAATTAAAAATATTATTAGTTTATGAATTTTCCACTTAGTATAATACTATTAACTTTTTTATATAAAAAAATACAAATTGAATGTTTAATTGTCCAAGAGTTCATAAGTTCAAGTATTTCATGTGGTCAAATTTCTTATGAATTTCTGAGCACTAAACCATTTAATTTTTTTTTTTTTTCATGTTAATAACAATATATGAAAGACAGTTCATAAACTAATGAAAATTTTGTTCCAAAGAGTCTCAATTTTATCATCATATTAACTTATTGGGAGAGTGGGCACACATTTATCCCTTGTAAAATGTACTTTATGTTTTATTTTTAATAAATTTATAAATTATCACTAGATCAATAATTATACTTTTTTACCCCCAGTTAGTATTCTTATTTCATGATCATTTTGTTACATCATTCTATGCATTATTAGCTGATATGGGCAAAAATAACCTTTGGTATTAAGCTGCTGATCAAAGACAATATATAATAATGATCACATAATCATTTTACATTGGAAAACTTTCCAGCTTGCCTGTATAAATTTTACACAGATTACAATGTTGCAAAGCTTATTATCTTTTTGCTTTATAGTAGCACATCTGCCCCGTTCACAAATTATATTTTCTCACAAGAGATGTTACTCATGAAAAGATTTATTTGAGTATATCACAGAGATAGTGGAAAATGTATCAGGCCAGCACTATAGCTGTTAATTCTGCAAACAAGCCAATGATTTTTTTAATTAAATAAATAGTATGGCCAGTTTTTTGATATCATACAAGAAGACATTTGAATACAGTAACTAAGAAATATTATGCAGGAAAACTATAAATGTGTCAGTTTGGTTAACTATTGGAAATCATGGGGATATATCAGTTAGTAGATAATTCAAGTATATTAACTGGTTATATAGTCAATCTTGAAATTATGTTTTATTTCAAAGACAAATTTATATAATCGTATGAAATTCCGTGAACTGCCTAGTCAATTTCAAAGATCTTGTTATTATTCACTTTTTCTGTCATTACCTTATGTGAATATTATTGCTATTCATTATTAAAAAAATTTCAGCCACATTCTCACTTCATATTTGCTGAATATGTATAACAAGTAATACATTACTACATTATACCAAACTTAAACAAATAATTTATCATCGTGATAATCAATGTAATGATAACTATCTTTGTATTTACCAAAGCTTTTATTCTATATCAACAGATGACATTCATATTAAAGAGTAGTTGTTCCGACCATGTAATCCGTCCGCTTGATAGTGCTGTTGCTTGCAAAAGCACAGAAGTATGCCATTTACGTGGCCCAACTTACAGCCTCTAGAACAGTTCTATATCAACAGATGACATTCATATTAAAGGGTAGTTGTTCTGACCGTGTAATGCATCCGCTTGACGGTGCTGTTGCTTGCAAAAGCACAGAAGTATGCCATTTACGTGGTCCAACTTACAGCCTCTAGAACAGTTCTGTTAGCAGGCATAAATGCCATTGCATACTGTGTTTTGCATCACACTTTATAGTGCACACTTTATAGATCGTTACTGTAGGATGTAAGGATGTATGTATGGAATTCAACAGGCTATAAGTGTTTTTATGTGCATTCGAATTAAGGATCTTATACCTTACCTGATGTACTATTACATACTAATAATTGTAAGTCCATTGCCCATTTCTCTACACATCTTTGAAGGTGAAAATAATTGCAAAAGGGTAGATCATTGAAGCATTTCACATAAATCACGTGAAAAGGCATGTTTGCGGGAGAACAGTTACAAGAGTAATACAATGGCTGCCGTTGTCCATTGTTTTTGAAATCATAATATCAGTTCACTCAGACTAGAGCATAGTTGCCAGCTTGGTTCGCTCAATTTAATGCATGTATTTATTCTAATTTGCATTCAGAAAATAATACACATTTTCAAATTCTTTGTTTTATATATTTTTAAAATATAAATTCTGTTAAATACCATCGGAAATTTTTTTAAAATACTTTGAAAAATTGGTGGAGAGCAGAAACCCAAAAATTATCGGCCTGGTAATGTTACATTTCATTATTTTTGCAAGCAACAGCGCCATCAAGCGGCTGCATGACACGGGTGGAACAACTATCTATTAAAGTATTTGCATACATCATGTCTTTAAAAGATCCATTTAGTCCTGCCACTTCATCTCATATCTGTTCACTTTTGCAATATATGTATGCTAATTGTATTTAATATAAATAAAGCAGCAACAATAATTAATTTAAGAAAGCTATGATTATGGTGAACTTTTCTGAAGTGCACTCAGCTTTAGGTTATGCAGATGAACAAAATATGCAACTTGCAAGTATATGAAGTAAGTTGTGTATTTTGATTTTCAGGCAGCATTTAATAACATGAGTCTTCAAACACTAGATCAATTTTCCTGACTTGTTTTGGTGATCAACTTAATCTAGTATGTGATGTAATCATATATATATATGTGTATATATATTGTAACATTATTTTATAAAAAGGAAAATGTAATAAGCTAAATTGCTATTTAAAACAGGGTTAGAGTTAAAAAGATATGTTAATTGGCAATATGCTGAAAGACAAAAACAACTAAATTGAATCAATTTAGCATTTCCTAAAATGAGGTTATAAAAATAGTTATGCATTTGCAAATTACATTATTATTTCTATCTTATTAGAAATAAATAATTCTTTAAAATGTGTTTATTTGTGTTGTTGGTTTACAGCGCACACAAAAAAGGAAAAATGTAAATAGATACTTGCGCAATGGAATTAGACCAGTGGTATACTCATTCTTCACTGAGCAGCATCACAGAGAAAGATTCAGAAAGCTGTATAAAAATGTTTTGCTGCCTGTTCGATTTTATCTACAGGGATAATTTATATCAGATGCTGATACCTTCTTCCTAGCCTAAAGTCGAGAGAATGCCTTGATTCAAAACACCATATCTACATAATACCAGGACCCTAGCAAGCTAACAACAAAAAAACAACAGTTCAATCAGATATAATGAATTTCATAGTTCACAGGAAAAAAAAAAAGCTATGGTATCCACCTATTAGACCAATCATTAAAATTCACTCAAAGAAATAATAGGTAAGATTAATGAGAGCTCTATACCTAACTTTAATGTTTATCTGAACTAGTAATATAAACTTTTAATGAACTAAAATAAAAAGTCAGATAAACTAAACTTTGTTATTGCTAGCAGAAGATTGAATTAAATTTGTAATTGAGAATGTGTGTTACATACTTATTCTATATAATGTTATATCTATATGTTAATATTTAATAATATTCAATAAGATAGTATTAATAGTAAATAATTTATATATTATAGTGTGAACTTACTTGTGTATTAAATCGATGTTGTAAATTAAATTGGACAATCTTCGTTATTTAGAGGCTTTCATGTAAGAATGCTGGTACATGTAACTTTTTTTTTTCATATGTCAAAGCGTTGACCGGCTAGCGAACCCGGGCTAGCATGTAGATCCATGTATAGATACTCATGTTCAGATACACATTAATATCAACATTATAGCAACTCTTTAATGGACATAATTGTTATCAAGCATATTTACTTTATATAATCAATAATTGTTTTATCTTGTTTGTCACATTGAACACTTTGTAATTCTCAAGGGGTAAGTGTACCCAAAATTTTTGTAATCCTTTTACTAATAAAGGTTACTTTTGAAAGATAAAATATACTGTAATTATAAAGAAGGGGGGGAAATTCCATCTTTATTAATTAACCTTGTGACAGTATGTTTAATGAATCGGTTCACTGGACATTGACGCCTGAAATAAATAAATAAAAGCTGTCACAAGCCATAGTTTTCTTTTATTTCATACTTTTTTACTCGGGTTTGATTGACTAGGAAATATAATCACATTTTTCTTAGCAGTTTGGTCATATCACTAAGATTAACCTGTTATACTTATACATATAGTATAAATAGTTTAAAACCCTTTAGTAACAGTGATCTATATATAAAAAATAAATTTTCATGATGAAAAACTACGACCCGGTATAATATATATATATGTTATAACAAAAACTTCAGTGATTGCACATATTTCTAAAATTTGACTAATGAAGTTCAGCTTTATTTTATTTGATGAATAACCATAATTTTTTTACTAAAGAATGTACCATGATTTACTATCCATGATTGACTGGCTTCATATAATTAACTATTCTGCAGATATTAAACTCCATGTTGCCTAGCCCATTTTCAAGTACAATTCTTATAATTGTATGACCAGACATAACCACGCGCGCGCGCACACACACACACATATATATATTGACCAGGATAGAATGTCATATAAGACTAAACTTTAAATTACTAAACTAAAATTATTAACAAATGTGAAATTGGCAATGTGAACACAACAGTTAAGCTTACAAAAAATTAATAATAACACATATAATTGGGTTAATATTTCAGACCTATATATATATTTAAGCTTACAAAAAATTAATAATAACACATATAATTGGGTTAATATTTCAGACCTATATATATATATATATATTGCTTTGCCTTACATAATTATGGTATGGCTATGTAATTTATTAATAGCATCTGCAAGATATATCAGTCTCATACTTCGAGTTCATTTAGAAAATCAGTGTGTATCTCTTTTAAAATTATTTACACAATAATCATTAAAATATTAGTTATGAATTATTTAATATAACTATTCCATAAATTTATATAGAGGCAAAATAAATTATTTTAATTTCAACAAAGGCTTTTTATTTTGATAGATATATGAATTGGAAAATTTATTTATATTTCCTTAATACATTTGGTCTAAACTTCAGAAGTCTTAACTTTTAAGCATATGCTTTAATTTTAACCAATGATTATCTAATTTTATTAGTCATTCTGTACTATAGATTTCTTCACACTTAAAATTGATAATAGCTTTTTCTGAGATATATTTTACATTTTTATAGATCATATTTACTTGTTCTTCATTCTATAGACAATGACTGACACTATCTGTAGGAGTTTTAAGCTGGATGCCTTGTAAATTTTAAATTACAAAGCATAAGAGATTTAACAATCCAAGGTAACAGTAAGTCTAACCAATCATTTTCTTGGTTTTTCTGATAAAATTATTAAACAGCACACTTGCAGGTAGTACAATTCTGTTACCTGCAAGTGTGCTGTTTAATAATTTTATCAGAAAAAACAAGAAAACGATTGGCTAGAGTTACTGTTACCTTGGATTGTTAAATCTCTTATGCTTTGTAATTTAAAATTTACAAGGCATCCAGCTTAAAACTCCTACAGATAGTGTCAGTCATTGTCTATAGAATGAAGAACAAGTAAATATGATCTATAAAAATGTAAAATATATCTCAGAAAAAGCTATTATTAATTTTATTCAAGTGTGAAGAAATCTATAGTACAGAATGACTAATAAAATTAGATAATCATTGGTTAAAATTAAAGCATATGCTTAAATGGTAAGACTTCTGAAGTTTAGACCAAATGTATTAAGGAAATATAAATAAATTTTCCAATTCATATATCTATCAAAATAAAAAGCCTTTGTTGAAATTAAAATAATTTATTTTGCCTCTATATAAATTTATGAAATAGTTATATTAAATAATTCATAACTAATATTTTAATGATTATTGTGTAAATAATTTTAAAAGAGATACACACTGATTTTCTAAATGAACTCGAAGTATGAGACTGATATATCTTGCAGATGCTATTAATAAATTACATAGCCATACCATAATTATGTAAGGCAAAGCAATATATATATATATAGGTCTGAAATATTAACCCAATTATATGTGTTATTATTAATTTTTTGTAAGCTTAAATATATATATAGGTCTGAAATATTAACCCAATTATATGTGTTATTATTAATTTTTTGTAAGCTTAACTGTTGTGTTCACATTGCCAATTTCACATTTGTTAATAATTTTAGTTTAGTAATTTAAAGTTTAGTCTTATATGACATTCTATCCTGGTCAATATATATATGTGTGTGTGTGTGCGCGCGCGCGTGGTTATGTCTGGTCATACAATTATAAGAATTGTACTTGAAAATGGGCTAGGCAACATGGAGTTTAATATCTGCAGAATAGTTAATTATATGAAGCCAGTCAATCATGGATAGTAAATCATGGTACATTCTTTAGTAAAAAAATTATGGTTATTCATCAAATAAAATAAAGCTGAACTTCATTAGTCAAATTTTAGAAATATGTTCAATCACTGAAGTTTTTGTTATAACATATATATATTATACCGGGTCGTAGTTTTTCATCATGAAAATTTATTTTTTATATATAGATCACTGTTACTAAAGGGTTTTAAACTATTTATACTATATGTTTAAGTATAACAGCTTAATCTTAGTGATATGACCAAATTGCTAAGAAAAATATGATTATATTTCCTAGTCAATCAAACCCGAGTAAAAGAGTATGAAGTAAAAGAAAACTATGGCTTGTGACAGCTTTTATTTATTTATTTCAGGCGTGACCAGTGAACCGATTCATTAAACATACTGTCACAAGGTTAATTAATAAAGATGGATATGGAGATTTAGTAAGTTACATGTCAAGCGTTGGAGGCTTTGTGGTTAGCATAGCTGCCTTACAAGCAGCTAGCCCGGTAGCGCTTCCAGTTTAACGCTTTGACATATGAAAAAAAAAAGTTACATGTACTAGCATTCTTACATGAAAGCATCTAAATAACGAAGATTGTCCAATTTAATTTACAACGTCGATTTAATACACAAGTAAGTTCACACTATAATATATAAATTATTTACTATTAATACTATCTTATTGAATATTATTAAATATTAACATATAGATATAACATTATATAGAATAAGTATATAACACACATTCTCAGTTACAAATTTAATTCAATCTTCTGCTAGCAATAACAAAGTTTAGTTTATATTACTAGTTCAGATAAACATTAAAGTTAGGTATAGAGCTCTCATTAATCTTACCTATTATTTCTTTGAGTGAATTTTAATGATTGGTCTAATAGGTGGATCCCATGGCTTTTTTTTTTCTGTGAACTATGAGATTCATTATATCTGATTGAACTGTTTTTTTTTTTTTATTATTAGCTTGCTAGGGTCCTGGTATTATGTAGATAATCAAGGCATTCTCTGGACTTTAGGCTAGGAAGAAGGTATCAGCATCTGATATGAATTATCCCTGTAGATAAAATCGAACAGGCAGCAAAACATTTTTATACAGCTTTCTGAATCTTTCTCTGTGATGCTGCTCAGTGAAGAATGAATATACCACTGGTCTAATTCCATTGCAAGTATCTATTTACATTTTTCCTTTCTATATTTATTCAGGAATTCCCCCCCCCCCCATAAAGCTTATCTTCATTCTAATTAATTTACAATGTTAATCACAAATTAAATACCTAATTTTATATTACCTTTAATATAGCATTCGCTTCTGGGCGGAAACTAACATAAATTTTATCAGCCAAAATGAATGAATATGTTAAAAAATTATTTTTTCTTTTTTTCATTTTTTTTTAAAATTTACTAACTTCATATGGGCGATCAACATTCCACTTGGTCATATTTAATTAGAGAGACGAAATATTGCACCTTCCCTCTCTCTAATCTACATGTACATTTTCTTTTCTTTGATTATCAGGCTAGTTACAATAAAATAGTAAATTTTATTCATTAAAAAAAAATTACATTTTTATATTTTATATTAGTATTTTTTTTTCTTTTTTATAAATAGACTTTTATATCGACAACCTTCTCATGTTAGAATGCTAAACACATGTACCCTATAATGGTTCAATATATATAAAACTACTTTCTACATAAGAAATTTCCAACATTTTTTTTTGCAATGTCTCCTTATATTTTTTTTTCACTTAATCCTCTTAAGATTTTATGATATTTCCTTATATTTTATGTAATATATCAAGTGACTTATTAAAAATAAAGTTTTATAATGATGGCAAAATAAAATTATCGATTTCTTATAGAAATGTTACATATAATTTTTTGATATTAATTTGCCTGAAACAAAGATTATTATATGAACGTTTTTACAAAAACATACATTTTTAAAAACCTTGCTATAAAAATATAGTAAACTTATGTCAAAACAAAGCAAAACTCTCCATATAACAATTATGTGCTAGTATGAGATAGTGATCATGTAAACTTAGTCAAGTATAAAAAATATAAAATTATATTAGAACTTATCAAAATTTTTAATTTTTTTTTTTTAATATGATAACTTTGCCTGATACTCAATAATACTCTTAAGTCATCATGTTATGACATATTTAATATGTTTTTTTAACTTTTTTTATAAATTATTTGTATGACTAAAACTTGATGTGTATATTTACAGTTACAAAATTTGGTGAATCCATTTGTGTTCCAAATCTTATTTAATTCAATTAATTTCTCTTACAACAAAAAATATAAATATGCCACATTCAAATGGTTGTATGATTCAATTGGACATAATTCAAGTTTTCAAAATCTTTTAGTTGATGTTAAAATTTTATTTTGTTTTGAGTGATCCATATATAGCAGAATGTCTTCAGTACAGATATCTTTTTCAATTTAATGCACATATAAACAAATCAATTTTGGAATGAAATCTAAAAATAATTGCTTAAGCTTGAATAAAATTGATACTGTTTTTTTTTATTATTATTATTAAATAAAAAATGTATGTAAGCCAGGTGAAATATAGGCTTTTTAAATTTTATTAATTGTTTTTGCTGTAAGTTTTATAATTTCAAGAAGAAATTCTATTGCATAATTGAAAAAGCCAGAGTGATGTTCATTCAAAGCTATTTATTGCTTTAATAAATACCTGTAAAATGATGTGAAGTTTTATTTGGATATTCTTAGCAATATATTTTCTCTTGTTGTATTAGTCTGCAATTGTTGCACTCAAAGAAATTTCTCCATTATTTCTTCGCTGGAACTACAATATCGAGTATAGATCATTAAGATACCCATTTTCATTAAGATACCCACTTTTCCAAATGTTGATTTATCCAATTATATAGAAAATTTACTTGTTTGCAATTTAAATTCTAAAATTTTTGTAATATCTTTAACCATTTCATCTATGTGATATTAAACTATTGTTACTACTAAATGGAATAATGTTTAAAATTAACTCTGGATCCATTTTGATTATAGGAGCGTTTTCCCATCCTGTGATAATATTAATTTTTCACTGACTATATGATAACCTGCTTTAGCTTTAAGTGAAGCTACTAATTCTTTTTCATAAGTCTTAGAAATTGATCATGCAAAAAAATGGTTGAAATTCCATTTTGGAGTCATATAAATTTTTTTCTTTCAAGTTTTTGAAATAATCCAAATTATGGTTTTTTTACTGAGACATTTTTTGTATATGACCTTTCATTTTCACTCTTTTCATAGCATTATTGTTGAAAATTTTCTCACAAATAAGCATTATTAAAGATTAAAAATGAAAATTTTTACCATTATTTATTATATATTGCAGGCCATAACTATAAAAAATACATTTTATAAATTGTATTTGTACTCTTAAATAAACTTTGAAACAAATTTTATAAATAATCATTAATTAAATATACATACAAAAAGCCGTATGGCAATGGACTGCTGAATGTCAATCCAACATTTTTTTTTTCTCACAGAGACTCAATGTAAAATCTTCACTCAGTAACCACACATGCCGTACAGATCATACTGCACTAATATACTAGACGTTTTACATGTGTAGGTTCACTCTGTTCATGAACTTCTAGTTCAGCCTATAAAATTCACATATTTGGTTACTATGTTTATTGAATCATATGCACTTATGAGTGATAAAAACAAATATTTCTACTTATGCATGTCAAAGAGGCAGATATTTATGAATTAACACAATTTTTTTTAAATTATTAAATCAGTAAATGAACTTCTTAGGATATTAGATTGAGAGTGGAAAACACCTTCTTGTTTCCAAATCTCACATAGAACTTTTGTACGGGTGGTGGAATGTTTCTGTCAGGGACAGTAATTTTGTTTAATTGTTTGGCATCCAAACAAAATCTCATCAATCCATCTTTCTTCTTCACAGTTACAACTGCATTACAGTAAAGTGAAGAGCATTTGGAAATAATCCCCCAATCCAGCATTTTATTAATCTGTTTAGTTCTCTTCACAATACTGGTATGGAACAGGGTACAATTTGGATTGAAATGATTGGTCTTATACCAATCTAATTCTCTGTTGAAACCCATCAATGACTCCTAGTATCTCTGAGAATATCAGGTTAAATCTATTAATCACAGATCGCAGTTTTACTGTGTTATCACTTCAAAGCAAGTTAGACTCTGTGCGTTTATTATCTATGAGTGCTTCTGGGGATATTGAAGACATTGCTTCCAAGATATAATCTACCAGGGATTGATTGTATTATATCCAATATATCTTGGAAGCAATGTCTTCAATATCTATTTTAACTGTCTTATCTGAGAAATCAATAACACAGGTGGTCTAGTGTAGGAAGTCTGCCCCTAGAATGATGTCATGGATTAGGCCATTCAGTATTAAAAACATGATAGAGGATAGTTTGGCCTACTTTGATTTCAAGCCAGATTTGCTTTTGTACTAGTCTAGCTTTCCAGCTGTTAGCCATGGTAGCTGAATGGATTTTAGTGGTAGGGTCTTGATTAGAGTTCTTGGTAGTTGTCTGACACCACTGAAATCTCGCTACCAGAATCTAATAGTGCTCTTAACTAGTAAGCCCTCAAACAAAACATCAATCATGGGGCAGCTTTGCAAAGTAAAGATGGTCACTTTGTCCTCCCACAAACACATCATCTTAGTGATTTCTCAATAAGGATTTGGTTCACATTCTCCAGGACTATTTTTGGTTTCTTGAGGCGAGAAGCATAACCTCAAGTACCTATTCTAGTTTGTTTTTTTCTGGATTGTGGGTGCGTAATTACTACACCCTAGTTTTGGAAACTTCCCTGAACTATTAAGGGAACTTGTTCCGGTTTTGTTACTACTAGTCCTATTCTTTTTAGATGGCCAGATACATGGGAAATTCATTGGAAGTGATTTTCCATGGCTAGCATCATTATTACTTTTCCTCCTTTTATAGAAGATGGCATTTCCTCCTTTTTTTTCAGGGATTCTCGTTGACAGATTGGTACTATTCTTATCAATTCTACTTAGTAACTTAGCCACCTGTTACTTGCTTCTGGCATTGGTACATAATAGCGATTGTTTTATCTTGTGTTGTAAATTTCTTATATAATTCATATAATCTCACATTCGCTCAGATGGTAAGTGTTAAGCGATATCAACTTTGAGACTTGGCACCTCTCCTGGAGCTGACCTGTATTTCTTTACCAAGAGCATTTGATTACCAAGAGCATTTGATAGTCTTTGAAGGTGGATGGGACCTGGAACAATGACTCCCACCACATTAGTGCATCCTCTTGAAAGTGATTATATGCAATAATTACTTTTTCACCTTCTGATAGATTTCTTTTCACCAAAAAATAAAGATTGAGACTTCTAAAGTATTCTATGGGGACTTCACTAGTTGCTCTTTTAAATATTTTCAGCCTCACTAATTGGGTTAACTGTGTTGAATTGGGGTGGGTGGCCATGCATTTTACCCATTTCTGGTTATTTTCTGTGGAGTTAGCATGTGATTTTTAGGGTTGGTCAGATAAATATTTCGGACCAACTCTTCTAAATTAAAGTCAAATGGGTACTCTTCTGTTTCTGGCAGCAAGCAATGTGCGGAGAGTATGTCCCTCACAAAGATTGCTAATCTCTTATAGATCCTTGAGTACAACTTGTTGTGTCCCCCACCATTCCACCCTTTTCTATAATTCTGGTTCTCAGGTCACTTCCAGCTCATTGTACTTGGCTAGCGCCCCCTGACATAACAGATTCAATCACTACCACCTTTGGCTGTTTCATCTATTCTGTCTATCCTATCATGCACTTTGGTGTTCCAAGAGCTTCTCTATAGTGGTCTTGCATATGACAGTGTTTCTACTGAGATCATCTTGTCCTCAAGTCATTTACACTGGTGATCTAAGGCTTCATTATGCGACTGCCTTGAAGCTCTGTTGTGGAGAGTTGGTCCATCCTTGTGTGAGTCTCCGAGTCTCCTGAAGTTCTCTTTGGACTGTCTTGCAGTTTTTCCTGTTCTATACACATTTCTTCTCTGAAGACCTTCTGGTTCTTGTGTACTTCAGCATATTTTACATTTAGTTGACCAATGATATTTAAACTCTTCAAATCGTTGGCAACTTAGGTCCTTGTCTTCCATTTCATTCCTTGAGTTGCCAAGTGCTAGCTTCACCTTTGAGTTGTCTCTCTGTACATTGTTCAAATTTATTGGTAGCTGCTCCATATCAGCAGACAACTAGTCTCTAATGTCCTGCACTTCTGCTTTGACATCTGCCCTAACTATCTCTTTTTTTTTCCGGTTTTCTTCCAGATTTGTCATATATTATTCATTTCATATTTCATGCTTTCCTTAATGCTGTTCATATCACTTCTTAGGCATTACTGCTCACTTCATCTTTTAGTCTGGTCATTTCTCCCTTCATATTATTGACACTGCTATTCACATCATTTAATCTTAGGTTCATTTTTTCTTTCACTTCTTCCTTCATGCTGTTCATGTTACTATTCAATTCTCCCTTCATATTATTCATATCACCTCTTACAGTTTATGCTGCTTGTTATCATTTGGAGCATTTTTTCTATGGCCCTGTCACCTTTTATAACCTGTGATACTTCAATTTTATCTATGCGGGCCATTTCATTGCTGAGTGTCCCTTGCACTTGAGATAACACCTGATCTATGGTCGTTTCCTGTGGAGGATGGTCAATTTTAGTCATGGACCCCCCCCAGGTGATTAGGCATGTAATGACCCTTTGCCTTCCCCAATGTCATTAGCATTATCATGCTGTCACCAACTACATGATTTTTCAATGTGACCCATCTCTTTGTTTGATAGCAATCTTCCATTTCTAAGTATCATAAAAAAAAAATCCCCCAATAGTTAATTATAAAGTTACTTTTTTTCTTTTTTTAAAGATAAATATATATGTGTCATATGACTTACTGCTACCTCCTTGCTATTAAGTGTTTATTTAACTCCTCTTTGTATTACATACATTTATTGGTGTAGATATTGTTTTAATGCCTAACTTTTGTTTAGCCTACGTTTTATCTGCCTGTCTAGTCTATTTTAGTTTGTTTTTATTCATTAATTAGTTATTTATAGTCTCTGTTTATTCTCTCCCACTCATTAATGACTCATATTGTTTTCAAAAAATGTATTACTATTTATGGTTGGGTGTGTTAATCCATTGCCATTTATATAATTTCATTGGGATTATAGATGTGTAAAGGTTTAAGAGAACAAATCACCCCCCCCCCATTTTTTTCATTCACCTGTCCATTGGCTGAACCTCCCTAGAAACTGCTGTAATGCGCTAGATCTATTATTTCGAGCCCATGACATATTTAATGTTTTAAAAACATATTATTATTTATGGTTGGGTATGTTAATCCATTGCCATTTATATAATTTCATCAGGGTTATAAATGTATAAAGTTTAAGAGAACAAATCCCCTTTCCCCACCAATAAAATTTTTTACACAAAAGAGATAGTATTTTCAAATACATTGTCCATTTTGTCTTTGGTTCTAATGTTCTATCCTCAGATGTTTACTGCTTGTGGTAATCATACCATTTGGCAATAATGAAATAGAATGGAAATGAACTGGAATTGTTCTTTTATACTGTACCTCGTTTCCATTATTTAGGATACTTGCATTTGTGATTTCCTTTTTCATCATTATATACATATCTATTGTTTCATGAATTAATGGTTGTTATAGAAATTGCATAATAAAATTATGTGATTAACTTACATAGCAAAATTACATGGTAAAATTCCATTCTCATTTTTTAACCCTTGGTTGCTTAGATATTGACTTGATGTCACATCATGACCATGTGTACTAAGTCATTGTCTTACATCATGATATTTACACATTAACAAACAACTCATTATTGGTCTATATATATGTAAGGTTTTTCTGTTTAAGCTTTTATTTTCCAATAAAAAGAAGCATCTACTTTATTTTAACACTATCTGGGTTTGATATATATTAAAGCAAACTTCAAGTGTGTATACCATTATATGTCTGTTTGCATATAAAATAATGATCTCACTCTAAATTATCCTCTCAATTTGTGTTTTTCATGGCTTCAGTTTCAATTTTGAACACATTTAGGGGTTGGTTTGGTCGGTTGTAAGCTACCCTTTCAATATATATATATATATTGTAACCCCTCATATATATATATATATATATATATTGTAACCCCTCACCACCGATCACCATCACTAACAATTACCCGGGGGCGCCAATTCTATGGATCATAGAATAAACTATTAATCTAACTTTGTCCTAAATTTACTTATGAGGCTCTTAATTAAAGTTTCACCTTAAACTAGCTCAGTTGAGGGATACAGAGGTGTATGAGGTGTACAATGTACATTAGATGTGGGAGAAAATATTATAATTAATAGGAATAAAACATCTATCAAATTCTAAAATAAATAAGATTTATATTGGTAAAATTCTACCCATCTAAAATTAACTAATTATAATCTATACTTCACCTCCTCCCATCATCCACATGCATTGAACAACCTCTACCATATTAGAAAATTAAACTAATAACTAAAATATAATATTTAGAAACTATAATGTATAACAAGTTGGATCTGAACTTAAACTAAACCTATCATTACTAAATTTTTAATTACACACTAATCTAATTTACTTAACTGAATTTATTATTTAATCTGAATTAAATATTGAAGATCTCAGGGAATCTGTTTATGGCATGGCTTAATCTAAAATCTCTATCTCTCAATAACTATTATTTAATATTATGAAAATAATAATATAAACTAAGCAATACCCTAACTAAATAATGGCAGTTAGATAATGAAAGAAATCGGGCACATTTTGATTTTAATTCATCATCTAAACAATTACTAAATAATAAAACCTTTTTAGAAACTCAGTAGATAATTGGCATCTCATACAGTGTTTGGATCAAGGAAATCAATATCATCATATCTGGATGTTTATCATAATTAAATGAAAATACAATTATATCACATTAAATAAAATAAATGTATGAGCATGTGTGGAAATATGAAACATAAATGAATGTTAAAGAAGAATTCTAAATACAATTTTGAATAATAAAATATTTATTAACAAAATAAGAAAAATAGTTAAGCAAACATTTAATCTCTTTCTCATTGGTATAAGTACAAATTTTGGATGTATTTAGCATCACTAGTTACAATTTTCATAAGAATAAATAACACAATATGATCTCTTAAATTTCAAATCTAACACATTTCATCTATCAAAACATACTGATAGATTTGTGAAACATCTTATACTCTTAACATTAAATAATGAACCAAAATAAATCCATATATTTTACTGTAAAGAAAATGGTTTTTTTTTAGTTATCAGCTACTTCTGATAAACCTATAGAACTGAAGAAATATAACTTTATACTTCTAGTAATCAACTACAAAATTTATTTGTATTCAACATTTTGTTTTATAACATTCAGTTATCAATTAACTTAATAAATCTATGACAAACAACATGGGTTAAATATTTTAATTACACTATAAAGTAAAATTAAAATTTTACTTCAAATTCACATTAACTATAACTAAAGTAATGGGGTTTGAAACCTAAGAATAATATCAAACTATATTCTGCAAAATGAAATAAATAGCTCCATTAATTAAATATATTCTTATCAAACTATATCTTGCAAAATGAAATAAATAATTCCATTAATTAAATATATTCTTATCAAACTATATCTTGCAAAATGAAATAAATAATTCCATTAATTAAATATATTTTGCCTTTGCAACATTGAAATAAAGTATTCTATTAAATAACTATGTTTTATTTTGCCAAAATAGAAATAAATAATTCTATTCATTAACTATGTTTTATCTTTGCTTGCTTACTTAATCAAATGATGATTGAATGATAAAAATTGATGATATGAAACCTAAATGATCACTACAAAAATGTTTTAAAATGATAATTAAAGTTATACATTAATAATGGATTTTTCTATATCTTTCAAATTAACACTTTATGCATGAGTCTGTATTATGCTGTGTGTCAAAGAATAAATAATTAATTCTAATCAATCTAATCGGTTTGCTTATGAAGTTATAATATGATCATAATATGGATGAAGGCAATGGACAATCAAGCTTTAATCACTAACTTTATTACAGCTGTTTTGTAAGAAAATCTATTCTGCTTTTATTCTTCTTTTTATCAATAAATTATCTGGCACTTGGCTATAGTATAAGCTGGAAAAACATTCAATAAACACATGGGGATAAAAGATTTTTACAATTCAAATCAGATAAATATCAACACAACAACTCCCAAGTCTACTTCTGAGACTAACTAAACTGGTGGGAATAAATCTCTTCACCAAATGATCAGGGAGATAATATACTTAACTTCATATACTTTAATTCATAATATCAAATATCAAAACTGGAGGATTCAATCTATTCCTATCAAAAACACTTCAATACACAGAAAAGAAATGATTACTCGATCCTATAAATACTATCAAAACTAGAGGATTCAATCTACTCCTATCAAAAATACTTCAATACACAGAAAAGAAAGGATTACTCGATCCCATATAATACACTAGGCAATCTACCCATGTTAAATATTCAAATAACAGAAGGGGAGAGATTGCTCGATCCCATAAATACTATAAAACATTGCTAACTTTACTACGTATAGCCACAAAAATACTTTTCCATTCAAGCATAATAAAGAACAATAATTCACTTAAATAAATCTCTAATCCTTCCACAACAATTGACCATCCTCTTCCTCCGAAACCGATAGATTTTATATCATTTGTATTTGCAATTAATATATGATTATAGCTAAGTTTAATAATGGACACACATATACAAGCATAATAATACACAGACCATTCAAATCCCAGTAAGCAAAGAATTACTGTCAAAATATCAATTACTAATTGTAAAAGCAATAAGGAATAAATATTTCATATCTGATAACATACTATTTAGGACTTACTTGGTAACATACTAATAATGGTTGGAAAACAAGGCAATAATTTCTATTGGCAAACAAGACAAAATAATCTTTTTTTATAGTGCATTTACATTAGCACACATCTAAAGCAAAAATTTGGCTTAGACAAATAATAAAACTTTATATTTCAGGTTAAATAATTATTGAAAATAATTATTTTTTAAATCTATTGAAAACGCATAGATATAATATAAGAACCTGTATAATGTGCTTCTTTTAAAGAAGAGCTATCACACCTATTAACATTACATGGATGCCTCCCTCTCTTGCCATGCACGTATGTTATAATTAAACACACGACAAAACAAACTAATAAATAAAAAAAAATACCTTGTACAATATTTCCCTTAATATTGTACATTTATGAGATGTTCTAGAAGAAGAATAATACATATAATAATAAAAATAATAAAACAAACTTTAAACTATCGCTATCTGTCTAAATACTATTAAATAATAAATAAATAAAGTTCTCTTTTCTTTCTTCTTTCTTGATTATAAAAACGGAAAGTTTATTGATAGTTTATGAATGACGTTCCTTGGTCATCCCTTACATAATAATGATTATTTGCACACAAATATAAATATTGACGAATACATAAAACAAACACGTTCCTGCAGGAAAACAAAAAATATTTTAATTCATAAGAGCAGATTCAATGTTCTTAGCTTTAAGCTAATGAATTGCTGTTGACATTATATATGAGGAATTTTATTAATTAAGCAATATATTTTTTTACGATGCAAATAAAGTAGTAGTTCATATTTCATTCCTAGGAGATATTCAAAAATTTTATTTTACATTTTTAAAGCCATTCAGAATGTATGTAATTATTTAACTAATAATATTTGTCTAGATGAGTTTGTTGGCAATATTATAGACAGAAAAGTTTCACAGCGAGTGAGGAGTGCATTTAATAAAGCAAAGTCATATAATTTATCCATTTTATAAATTTGTTTCTCCTATTAGTTTGGAAAAACAGGTAAATATTAACAGTACATTCAATTGCACATTTAGTCTTGTATTTTTAAATAGGTAAAAATAGAAATAATTATGAAAATGTTCTAATAATAATGATGATAAAATTAAATGATTCATACGCATCCTTTTAAATCTTCCTTCATAACTAGCATAAAATTTTTCATAAAAGAGTTCTGAAAATGTTTAATAACAGTTCGCAAATTACACACACCGCAGTTGTTCCATTAATAATATAATTAAAACTTAAGAAAAATAATTTTGAAAAATAAACAAACATTCTTCTTTCCCATTAGGTTTAAAGTTTAAATAAAGCAATTTTACAATACTATTATACATTCCCATTCTTTCTTTTAATAGTGGCAATTTAAACTTAAATAATATAGTATAGACACTTACATGTATTTCAGATAATGGTTGGAGAATCTAAATAGTCAGCCAAGGATAGAACCAACGTATATCTTAGGGTGGTTTAAGTACTCATATCTGTGAACCAATAATATATTTTACTTTCAGCTTGAACTTTGGAAGAAAAAAAAATTATACTATCAAACTTTGTTAATAAATGAATTTTAAAAAAATGAAACAGTATTGGAAGATCTTTTAACAGTTTGTAGTATTAGTTAGTTGTTGAAGTGGAGGACTAGTTGCAGTCAAAGTAGTTGTCTTTTTTATAGATTTTTAAAATATTACCTCACACTTTTTCTCTTCCAATAGTCCAAGATATCTGAAAGTTCAAAGATCACCAGACAGAGACCCATTAATTGCTCCTCCCATTACAATAAAACTTAATTTATGCAAGAAACTTTGTCTTGAAAAAAAAAAAAAAAGTGGGGGGAAAAATTATTCTGTCTTTTAAATAAATAAAAAAAATATTAATATTAAATTGAACTAAGAATTAAATATTCTGTACTTTAAAAACAACAGAATAAAAACTAATAACAATTGCTTTAATAAATAAAATATTTTCTAGTATAATTATTGTTTAATAATTCATTAATTCAATGCTCAATTAATTCACTTAAAATGTACTTAAGCTGGTTTTTAACACTATTATTTATGAAATTAAATATTTGAATATGAGATGTGATATTTAATGATTTAATGAAGCATATGAATGAAAAATGAAGTTGAATAATGATATTGACATACATGAATATTTACTAACAATGCACTATAGACACTAAACTGATATGACTAAATGACTATGTTAATGATGATGAGTGAAACATATTTCACTGTTTATACTATAAATTAAAATATGTAAAGCAAATGAACTAGAGAATCATTCAAACAAGTCTTAATATTTATTTGTGAACAAATAAAACAAATTAGCATCAACTCAAACTGAACTGACTATGTTTATAACAAGCCACCCCCTATCCTATCATTAATTATACCCTAAAGTAAGATACTAAACATCTAATAATTTTTAAATTACACCTACAAGTACTTCTAATCATAGTTTTAAATCATAAATAAAAAAATTTAAAAATTTCACGTTATTTCATTTTTTTAAAAATAAGATAATATCAGATGTTACTGATATAATACCATACAATTACAAATAATATTTCTGGTGCCAAACCAGAAGGTCACAATATATATATATATACCTATATATATATATATATATATATATATATTGTAAGGTGATGCCCAATCCTTATAAAAAAATGATAATAAGTAACTAATGTTTTAGGATAAAATGTATAAAGATTAAATAGGCAGCCTATTTTTAAAACCTAATTTTTTTTAGATATTTGGAGACATATACACATATATATATATATACACACAAACATAACCATACATTCATGAAGGAATGAACAGATTTATTTTTTTTATTAAATGTAAAATAAAATATATACATATATATACATGAATGTAGATTTTAAATCATGACGTGACAAAAGTAATAGAGAAAATATTTGACATTAAATTTTAGTAACCATGTTTCTTTTGTTTAAAAGAGAAAAAAAAAAGAGTAAACATTTGTTGATTTTGGGAACGTGGAAAAATATCTAAGCAACAGATTTGTTTTTTTTTAGTTGTTGGTTTTGCTTGTTCAAATGAAGTACATGAAAGTAAAGTTGTAGAATAAGAATATTTTAATTGTTATTATATTAGTTATTATAATTTCCTTTCATTATTAAAAATAAACTATTTAATATTTGGAATTTTATTATATACTAGAGTAAAATATTTTAAAAAAGGAAAAAAAAAAATTATTTAATTGATGAACTTTCGTTCGTTCAAATAAATGCTAAGAGCTTCATAGTTATTTATCGTAAAAAAAAATCTAATTGCTATAAAATGTTTGAATAAAATAAAATCAACTAATGATGAAATAGAACTTTATTAACACTAATTCTTATTACTTTTAAAGTAAAATCTTTATCATGCGTCTCGTACATATATAAATAAAACTGCATAGAAATAGCGTTTGTCTTATATTATAACGTAAGCCTTGGAAAAAGATTTATATTTAACAATTTATATGTGTGTAAATAATATCTAACAATGCACGTTTGCTAATTAAGTGTCGGGGGATTTTTCTATCCTCTTGGTGTCATTGGCGTGTGATGGAGGATCATATTTATTGGTATATTTAATGTTTAAATCAACGTGGAAAGATCTGGAGATGGAATGGAAATGCATGGCTTTAAAATCAAACGCCCAGGAATTCAATTTCGTCATGGGAATTGTTAATGCTTAGAATGTTTAACATGACTTAATATACATGAATAAAAGAAAGACATTATCTGCTAAGAATACAGAAGCTGCTCTTGAAAATTTAACTTGCTATTGCTTTAAGGAATTTCAAAATTTTATTATATTTTATGCTTTAAATATTTTTTTTTAAATGTATACTGAGAGTTGGGTTATGAATTTTTCTCACCCTTTTATTCATTTGTAGCAAACATTTTTTTTTTAAAAAAAGAACCCATTTGTTTAGATTTTTATAGGGTGAGAGAGGTACACAACTCAAAGTATACATTAATATATTATATATGTTTGTAAATAAAATATTAGTGTAATTGAATGTTTAAAGTAAACTGGACAATGACTAAAACAAAAGGTAAGATTTTAAATATTTACATTTATTAGACAATATATTAAAATCAAACTAATTAATAAGTAAATATATATAACATTTTCTTGTTTAAATGAATAACTGTTTATGAATGAACTATACAAAACACAAATTAGCAATTCATGGACATAACCTTGAGATACATTTAAAGGACATAAACAAAATGATAATCATACATTTAGTAATATAATTTTATATTTAAAATAATTGATACATTATTGTAAATTATGCATTATAAGTTTATAATTTTTATTTCAACTCATATTTTAATATTTAAATTATAGCTAGTCTTATTGTTGTAGAGATAAATTAATATTTTATAATAACCATGTATATATTTTGTTGATTTATAAATATCATAACTTTAAGCATGATCTGTTAATAAATATTTGGTGTTTGACGTTAAAATCTTTGTTTCTCTGGTCTCTAGATTGTCAAGCATCATTCATACTTCACTCACCAGAATAGCTATTATATATGCATACAGATTTTTAATTTATTATTAGCATTAGCCATTAAGGATCTATATAGAGGTCACATTATTGCCATCCTATTTAATTCCATCCTTGAACAGAGTTAAAGGAAAATGTCTACACTGAGTTAGAACCCCGAGTAGTAATAGGACCTGTAAGTAGAGAAGGCTCTGGGTGTACTATCCTAAAGGGTTTTACAGTCCGTTACATATTTTGGCAACCCAAACATTTGGGGCATCAATTAATTAAATCTTACACCCTGTAGACTGCCAGTACATTTTACGATCCGTTATATATTTTGGCGCACAACGTTTTGGGCCTGAAAATTTAAGTTCACCACAGATACAAACTACATACTGTTACATTTTTGACACCATCAACAGTGAAGCCTGTACACTAGCATATATAGACTTAATGAAAGTTGATTATCATGTCGCATTCATAATAACCAATTATTAAATTCATTCTAGTTGGTTGTACGTTACATTTTTTGGCATGCAATGTGGTAAGCTTGAATACTTAGATTCACTGCATGTGAAAAGTTTTGTCTATTATATTTTGATACACAATGTGTTGAGCTTTAAAGAGTTAGGTCTATCATATGTTAATGTATATTTTTAGTGTGACATAAATTGAACTTATGAGAAATTGTCCAAAATTTCAGTATAACCTGATTTATCATATTTTAGTTAGTCATTTAATAAACTATAAATTACATAACCTTATGGATTAAATGGTGTGGCAAATTAATTTAGTCAATGGACAATAAGTTCAAACAACTCTGAGTGAAGGTATGAATTGATAAATAGAGACCAAAACTAAATAGATGATCAAGGGCGCCAAAAATTATTATCCTATATACCGGATACTCAATCTATTCTGAAACAGAGGGTCCACCAGAACACTACGTGTCTGGAAAATTTGTTTACTGTAATCAGAATAGATGATGATGATGGTTTGCGCTGATTAGACTCAGAGAAACAAGAGATCTTAAATTGTTTAGACAATTGAGACAAAAGCACAAAGACAAACGTCAGCCAAATTAAGTTAAACATATTTCATAAATTTTATTATGAGAAAATAAATTATTAAATATAAGTTTATGACATAATAAATGTGAGTTAACTCAGGCGTGTACCAGAAATACTAAAGGCAAAGCTATGACAGACTGACTGATCTTCTAATAAACAAAGTTAAAAGGGAGGAAGCAAATTTCATTCAGCAGAGGATTCACTTAAACACTGGTTTTCCCTTTCAGATACTTAAACCATATGCCCTTGAAATAGATCAAAGAACCAGTGCCAATGAGCAGTTCGAGATCTAAACATGGTTAGATCTTGAATGTCCTTATATCGTTATGAACTGCACCAATTACTATGTTTAGAATAATGGTGATTGATCCACCCCAAGAACAATCGAAAAATATCATTGAAATGAAGAAACAATTAAACTGGTGGTTCCCAGCCAAACGATTGGTGAAAATTACTTTAAAATTAATAATTAATGGTCTCAATAAGAGACAAGTAAATGATTAGAAAAACAGTTACGTCTGTCCCAGCAAATAACGAAAAGAAAATAAACTTACAAACAAACTCTGAGTACACGCCCCGATAAATTTAAAGTACACGTAATAAATACACAAATGAATCTATCGGAGAGTGCACGGAGTACGAAAATCTTAAAAGTTGTAAACACTTTAGCAGAATGAAATTATCGCTCACCTGTAATTTAAGAAAGGATAAACCTTATCTTCCTGCTGACGACTTATAAAATTACAAAGAAAAACACAATTCTAATTTCCGCCTTTAGAGATCTTAGAAATGAAATCTCCACCTGCGAAAATCAGACAATAAAGTCATCAGCCAAAAGACCCTTGGAGGCCAAGCACTAGGGTAAACACAGAGTATAAAATTACAAATTAATTATTGAACACTAAATAATTACAGGTAAGCATAATATATATATATATATATATGAGGCTGCTAAAGCATTTTTAAAAGCGAGGTATAAAATATAAAACTCATTCGTCACTCTCCAATAAACAAAATGGAAAGCAAATTAGAATCTTAAAACTAAGATTCCAAGACACACTATAAAATATTGGAAAACACAGCAAATATTAAATATGAGGCTATATTGTTTTAAGAATACATATTTATGATTAGATTGAGCAGAGATTTAATGAGAATTAATTTACCCTGGGAAGAATAAAAACAAAAATAGTTACCTTTCGGTAAAAGCAATGTTCACGTAGAGTGCGCACTTTTACTTAAGTTCATTTTCAGGTTCTTTAGGCAGCAAGATAGATGTAGAGAGGTTCCGGCTTCTTTTAGGTGTTCAAGGCAGTACTGGAGCAAACTTGGAAGTCAGGGATCCATCTTTTGTGGAGTTAGCAAGCCATTCGAGTGGTGATAACAAGGATAGACTTTTTCATATTTGCAAGCGAAAGTATTTAATAACAGCTGATGTCCTTTAACTAAGAAATTTAAATGTCTGCGCTGATATAACTTTCACGTGAGAAAACCACTTGTGTATCTCTCAAAACTGAATTAACTGACCCTCCAAATTTTCGGGGCTATTTATACGTTGTTCCATTTTCCTGCGAAACACTTTACTTGTCCAATTTCTACGCCTTAGGCAGGGCAAATATTAATCTCCCGCTCAATCTATCTAAGAATTCTACCCAGGGTTTATTGAAATGAAAACAACAACATAAAAATCAAATCTCCACTATCAAAATTGTTTACAATAATTAAAATAAAAGCAACAGGAATGCAATTAGCTAGCCAGCTTGTTTTTAAATCAAATGGATTTAAAAACAGGCGGTATATGAAAACTATTTTAAAATAAATCGATAAATATTTTTTAAAAAATCCGTTTTACATATAAACGTGTGTATACTTGGATACCCGCATTCTTTTTAAATAATATTGCAAATTTAAACTCTACTTTTAACTAAAATTAAAAGCTTAATAAATTTCTTTTTTTTTTTTGTTTAATAACAATACCATTGAACCGGATTTCAATCAGGTTCAACTGTCTCAAAACGTGATCAAAAAAAAAAAAAACATTCCTGTAATTTTTTTTCTTTTTTTTTTAAACTATAAACACTTTAAAAATATTCTTAGAAATTTGGCCGAACGTTTGCCTCGCACTCAGAAAAACAAAACAATATTTCATTTGAATCAAAACTAATTCATTAACAAAAAATTTTATTTTATTAAAAACAATCCGTCCGATTGCTAAATGCTGAACCCTTAACTTTTGTCTGGCGGTTCTTTTACTCCTTTTACTAACTTACTAAAATAAGTTCCTCTCCCACTCTTATATTTTCTTAGCTTATACAATTTTCTCTTGTCTCTTTCTCATTCTGCTCTATTTTCTAGCTTATATAACGGAATTTTTTTCTTCACGAAACTTCCCAATTCCTCAACCTTTCCTACTTTATTTTTGAGCATATCAACCTTAGTAAAGGGAAAAATTTTATCTTCTACCCATTTTTTGAACGTTTTAAATAAGATTGTTCTATAGATGCATTCTATTTCAGCTTTAAAATCATATTTCTTAATCTTTTTTTTAACTCTTATCTTCTTTTCACATTCATATTCAACACAAACAGTTATTGAAACCAATTTATTTTTAGTTTCACGCGGAGACTTCTACCTGCTTTTTCTGTTTTTACCTTATAACTTTCTTCTATTTCTTTATCTACATTTACTAGATTTTCCACCACACTTTCTATTTGTAACCCATCTGTGCTTATTTCTAACTTTATTTCCACCTTTTCTGGCCTAGTACAATCCTGTGCTACCTTAATTTCTATATCTTCTATGACCTCAACCTTTTATACTTCCTGAGTTTCTACTACTTTTTCCGTTATTTCTCCCCTCATCTCTCATTTCCACAATCATTTCTTCCTTTATAGCCTGCTGGCCCTGTTTAACTTCACTAAGTTCTTTCTTCATTGCCTGTTGGACCTGCTTAATTTCCTCCTTTATTTCCGCTTGAAACTCTGCCATCATTGCTTGCTGACTTTTCTTGAATTCACTCAGTTCTTCCTTCATCTCTATCATCATCTTCATCAATTTCTTCATCATGATATGCATCTCTGACTCATCTTTTTTAACTACTCCCATTTTCACGCAAGACTAAATTCACTATACTAACTTTTTAAAAAACAAACTTAAAAATCTAAAAGCAAATAAAACGCTATTTACTGTTTTCTATAAATTATTTCAAAACAAAGACGAACTATATTTAACTCTTCAAATAAAATTAACTTAGACAGACTTTTTAGAAAATACTCTTTTACAGTTGATAAATTATTTCATATAAAAGAAAGACGAACTATATTTAACTCTTGAAATAAAATTACTCCGATAGACTTTTCGAAAATACGCTTTTACAGTTTATAAATTATTTCATTAAAAAGAAAGACAAACCTCATTCTACCAAACTGCTCCAAAATACATGCAATAATTATCAAAACCGAACCTCCACCTACTATATCTTGCCTCTATATAAAACTGGCATTAATACCAATGATATGTAAAATACGCATTTTACTGTTTATAACTTATTTCATATAAAAAGAAGACGAACCCCTTTCCACCGAACTTGCTCCAACAATACCTACAATAATTAACGAAACAGATCCCACCCATTTATCTTGCCTCTTATACCTGAAATCTTTCTCCAATTGTCTCAAGCAAAATTTCAAATGGGCTTGAAACTCGAAGTCCTATGTTGGCTTTGCTAAAATTATTATCCTATGTACCAGACATTCAATCTATTCTGACACAGAGGGCGCACCATGTTGTCACCGTGTATCTGAAAATATATTTACTGTGATCAGAATGGATGATCATGATGGTTCCCGACTGACCTAGACTCAGGAGAAACAAGAGATCTTAAAATTGTTTAGTCAATTGAGACACAAAAGCACTAAGCGACAAACGTCAGCCAAATTAAGTTTAAACACATTTAAAAATTTATTAAGAGAACATTTATAAGAGAAGTTCTTAAGTTAACAAATAGGATTAGCTCATGAGTACTCAGGAAGACTAAACGCAATGCTCTGGCAGATCTACTTACTGATCTTCTAATAACAAATTATAAAGGAGGAAGCAATTTCATTCAGCAGAGGATTCACCCAAAACATTGGTTTTCCCATTCAGATATTTAAACAATACGTTCTTGAAACAAATCAACGAACCCAGTGCTCAGGTAAGTTTTTCGAGGTCCGGAATAATGTGTTGGACCACGAATGCCACATGCCGATAGAAGTTTGCACCTATTATTATGTTTAAAATAAAGATGATTGATCTACCCAAGAACAACTGAAAATGTGATTGAAAATGAAAGAAACCTAAACTGAGAACAGAACCTAACCAAAGCATTAGCAAAAACTATCCAAAAATCATAATAAAGGTCTAATGAGACGAAGCAAATCATTGAATACCAAAGTTAGGTCTGCCAGATCAATAAGAAGAGTGAATTACAGATAATCAGAAGTAAAAAATACAATTTATGACACAAGTTCTAAGGAGTGTCAGCGTTCTGATTGATAATTTGAGCTGCAAGCAAATAGAAAATAATTGCTGTTGAGAGAGTGCACATGAGTGCAAAAATATTGAAGCTTTAAACACTTTGGCAGTAGAAAGTCTCTCCTGATCCTGTAATTTACATCGGGATAAATATTATCTTTCTGCTGGCGACTTACAAAATTACAAAGAGAAACAATTCTAGTTTCCGCTTTCAGAGATATAAAAAACGAAGCAATGAAATTCCCACCTGCAGGAAAACTAAGAAAATAAAGTCATCAACCAAAAGATTTTGGAGGTTTGCAAAAGGAAAACAGTATTTAAAATTATTTATGGGCTACTAAAATAATTACAGGTAAGCATTTGAAATATACATTACTTCCAAAGCATTTATAAAAAGTTTTAGGCATAAAAATGTAAAAACTCACTTGTCACTCTCCAATAAACAAAAATTGAAAGCAAAATTTGAAATCTTAAAACTAAGATTCAAAGACACACTACAAAATACAAGAAAACACCACATATGTTAAAAATGAGGTAAAATATGGCTTATGAATATAAAAGATTTATAATTAGATTGAGCAGAGATTTAATGAGAAGAAATTTACCCTGGGAAGAATAAAAGAAAACATTACATTACAGTAAAGCAAAGTTCATGTATAGTGTGCATGTTTATTTTAGTCCATTTTCAGGTCCTTTGACAGCAGCAAGATAGAGGCAGTGGGATCCTGTTTATTTTAGAGCTTCATTGCAGGATGAAGGAGAGTTGGCAGGTGAGGATCCATCTTTTGAGTGAAACTAGCATGACATATTGTTGGTTATAAAATGTATAGCAGAATATTTTAGCATCCCAGAGAAAGCAAAATTGTTTTAGTAACTGCAAATTTTGCTTTTAAGGAATAATGTCCAAACTGCTAATGATACAAACATTGAAGAAGGTTAAACCGAATAGATATTGGAACTGAACGAATCACTTTGATGAAGTGCCGACTTCCCAATCTCTTTGGGGATAGAATGACAGGGAATAGACTTTTCTCATGAAATGCTTTGGTGTTATATCTCCACTCAATTTCCCCATGAAAACTCAGCCTTATTGTTGAATTCTATGCCTAAGGCAGGTCAAATATTAATCTCCAGCTAAATCTAATCTAAGAATTCTACCCAGTGTTTATTGAAACAAAAACAACAACACAAATCAAATCTCCACTTTTAGAATGACTTTACAATAATTAAAATAAAAGCAACAGGAATGTAATTAGTAAGCTTGCCTGTTTTCGATTAAATTAATTAAAAGCAAGCAGTGAAAGCAAAATATTTTAAAATAAATCGATAAAGATTAAAATGATCCAATTTACAATATAAATGCATGTGTTTGATACATGTACTCAATTTAAATAAATAAGAAAAACTTTAAACATTAATGAAAATTAAAAGCTTATTAATAATTTTCCCTTTTGTAACAACACCATTGAATCGGA